>JAJGOT010000084.1:1217500-1485000 GCA_022457155.1 Cladopsammia gracilis
CGAAATAAAGTCGCCATGTTGAAATGTTGGAGAATGTTGTTGTCTTCACTCGCCCATCGCGACAATGCGTGATACCTGAGGCGTTATGCGTTATACACAATGCGCAAAGCGTAATGCTTGCTGCGTGATGCGTGACCCTCGGGACACGGTACTTTCTACAAGGTATACGGTTTACGGCACATGGTATACGGTAAACGTTACATGGTATACGGTACACGGTACACGCTACTGCATACACAGTACATGGTACACGGTACATGCTATACAGCACACAATACACGGTTCACGATACACAGTACATGCTAACATGGGTATGCGGTTGCCTTGGGGGAAACCTCAATGATACCTCAGGGTGCTTGTCGACCCTGCCCTGCATAGACAAATGCGTGATGCATGATGCCTGCTCTGTGATGCATGCAGATGCGTAATACATAATACTGCCGCAAAAGAGTCTTATTGTGTGATTTCCGGCTTGCTCAAAAGTGTGTGTTGCCCTGTCAAACGCGAGTTTACATCCGGGAACTCGAATAAAATTACTGTGAAGAAAAATGTTTGTTTGCCAAGAGCGTGACTTTTTTCGAGTTATTTGATGATATTTTGCTTGTGAGAAACCTGGAAAGACTGTGGGTAGTTTCCTGGAAGTTTTTTACTGCCGCAAAAGAGTCTTATTGTGTGATTTCCGGCTTGCTCAAGTTGGTGTTGACAAATGGCTGCTTATCAACTTACAGGTATGTCGATCGAGCTGCTTAGTATATTCTGTGCAAGGCATAAAACTGCTTCTTTTGTGTTTAGTTAAAGCAATAGTGCCTTACATAACCCATTCTGGGTTTAACTACCTACAGAGACTTGTGCTGAAAATGTTCACATGTTCATCACCTTATGCGATAGGGCAGGATTAATGTACTTTAAAGGGGCATTGCCACGCAGATTTTGCTGTGTTTTTGGTCAAAATACACTAAATATATGACAGAGTACTTTTGCTCAAACATAAAATCGCTTTTAGAACACCAAGAAGACAATATCAAGTGATTTCTTCAAGGAAGAACATACCGTAAGAAGTTTTTCTGCGATTTTTCCACAACTCTTGTGACGAACTTGAAAAATTTGACCAACTCTTTCAAGTCGCAATCCATTTCCATCCTGGCCATCTGCACTGGTAGAGTATTTGTTAACAAAACTGGACCATTATTTTAAGGTTTCCATTGAAACAAATATGTTTTTTGGCTTTTCAAAGTGATACTAAAAATAGGTGACAGTGTCTCTTTAACTTCAAACATGCTTGACACAATTTTTAGGGTATACAGTACATGTTACATGGTATACGGTACATGCTACAACATACACAGTACAGGGACACGGTACATGATACACGGTACAAAATACACGATGCATGCTTACATGGTATGCGGCTGTCTTGGGGGAAACCTCATTGATAGTTCAGGGTGCTTGTCGACCCTGCCCTGCATAGACAAATGCATGATGCGTGATGCATGCTCTGTGCTGCATGATGCGTTGTACGTGATGCGTGATACCTGATGCGTTATGCGTTATACACAATGCGTAAAGCGTAATGCTTGCTGCGTGATGCGTGACCCTCGGGACACGGTACTTGCTACAAGGTATACGGTATACGGCACGTGGTATACGGTAAACGTTGCATGGTATACGGTACACGCTACATGCTACTGCATGCACAGTTCATGGTACACGGTACATGCTTACATGGGTATGCGGTTTTCTTGGGGGAAACCTCAATGATACCTCAGGGTGCTTGTCGACCCTGCCCTGCATAGACAAATGCATGATGCGTGATGCATGCTCTGTGAGGCATGATGCGTTATACGTGATGCGTGATACCTGAGGCGTTATGCGTTATACACAATGCGTAAAGCGTAATGCTTGCTGCGTGATGCGTGACCCTCGGGACACGGTACTTGCTACAAGGTATACGGTATACGGCACGTGGTATACGGTAAACGTTGCATGGTATACGGTACACGCTACATGCTACTGCATGCACAGTACATGCTTACATGGGTATGCGGTTGTCTTGGGGGAAACCTCAATGATACCTCAGGGTGCTTGTCGACCCTGCCCTGCATAGACAAATGCATGATGCGTAATGCATGCTCTGTGAGGCATGATGGGTTATACGTGATGCGTGATACCTGAGGCGTTATGCGTTATACACAATGCGTAAAGCGTAATGCTTGCTGCGTGATGCGTGACCCTCGGGACACGGTACTTGCTACAAGGTATACGGTTTACGGCACATGGTATACGGTAAACGTTACATGGTATACGGTACACGGTACACGCTACTGCATACACAGTACATGGTACACGGTACATGCTATACAGCACACAATACACGGTTCACGATACACAGTACATGCTAACATGGGTATGCGGTTGCCTTGGGGGAAACCTCAATGATACCTCAGGGTGCTTGTCGACCCTGCCCTGCATAGACAAATGCGTGATGCATGATGCCTGCTCTGTGATGCATGCAGATGCGTAATACATAATACTGCCGCAAAAGAGTCTTATTGTGTGATTTCCGGCTTGCTCAAAAGTGTGTGTTGCCCTGTCAAACGCGAGTTTACATCCGGGAACTCGAATAAAATTACTGTGAAGAAAAATGTAGAGTATTTGTTAACAAAACTGGACCATTATTTTAAGGTTTCCATTGAAACAAATATGTTTTTTGGTTTTTAAAGTGATACTAAAAATAGGTGACAGTGTCCCTTTAACTTCAAACATGCTTGACACAATTTTTAGGGTATACAGTACATGTTACATGGTATACGGTACATGCTACAACATACACAGTACAGGGACACGGTACATGATACACGGTACAAAATACACGATGCATGCTTACATGGGTATGCGGCTGTCTTGGGGGAAACCTCATTGATAGTTCAGGGTGCTTGTCGACCCTGCCCTGCATAGACAAATGCATGATGCGTGATGCATGCTCTGTGCTGCATGATGCGTTGTACGATGCATGCTTACATGGGTATGCGGCTGTCTTGGGGGAAACCTCATTGATAGTTCAGTGTGCTTGTCGACCCTGCCCTGCATAGACAAATGCATGATGCGTGATGCATGCTCTGTGATGCATGATGCGTTGTACGTGATGCGTTATGCGTTATACACAATGCGTAAAGCGTAATGCTTGCTGCGTGATGTGTGACCCTCGGGACACGGTACTTGCCACAAGGTATACGGTATACGGCACATGGTATACGGTAAACGTTGCATGGTATACGGTACACGGTACACGCTAATGCATACACAGTACATGGTACACGGGGGGATCGTCACGCAGATTTTGCTGTGTTTTGGTGAAAATACGCTAAATATATGACAGAGTACCTTTGCTCAAACTTAAAATTGCTTTTGGAACACCACGAAGATAATATCGAGTGATTTCTTCAAGGAAGAACATACCATAATAAGTTTTTGTGCGATTTTTCCACAACTCTCGTGACGAACTTGAAAAAAATTGGCCAATTTTTTCAAGTTGTAATTCTTTTCCATCCTGGCCATTCATACAAGTTTGTTGTGTTGAATTTAACCGACCATTTTTTTAAATGATGTAATGATCATTTCAGCTCAGAAGTATTGGAACTGAAAAAAATAAAGTTATTTTTTTTACTGCCTATAGCGTATGTTGTAGTGAAGACTGAAGCTATGGAATCTATGAGAATTATTCAAACACCATGTTCAGCCACAAAAAGGGGGATAAAGTATTTCGACAAATTCTCTTTGTTTTCCAGGAGCTCGTCACTGCAAGAAAGGCTATAACCGATGTCGTGTTTGTCTGAGAAGTTCTTTTCCTTTCCGCGAAAAAAAAGACAAGGAAACCAGTGCAAAAATGTCATACTGATGTCATAACACATCCAGATCAGGAAAGTGTGTGTGTTATCGCTTTTCTTTTTTTCAAATGTCAGAACAACTTCTAAGAGCTGGTTAGTGCAACGAGGTCAGTATGCTATTTTGCTGGAGTTCCTCAGACGAGACCCTGCTAGCAGCGCCTCTTTACCTCCCTTGTAGGCTCTGCTGAAATTGTGAGTCTTTGAAGTCGACACTGACCCAAAAATTTAGATAGTAAGGCTGATTGCTCTCGCCAAACGATTTCCAACATGACAAGCATTGTTGTTATTGAGCCCAACCTTTGGAAATAACGGATGAATATTGAAACGATGCAAAATAGTTAATGAGTTATAAGAGGTCCACTTCGCTATTTGAAAAAATGCTCATTTTTGCTCATTACTGCGCCTTTCAATAACATGCGGAATTTGAAATTAAAATTTCCACCAACGGTTGCGTTTTACACTGCCGTCAATCATCTTAGCTTACCTCTCATGAAACAGATCTTCACTTCAATGAGGTCAAAAGGTCACGTCCGTGCATTATGATTGGTAGATTTCAATCCATTTTGTTTGTTTCTTTTTTACATGGTCCGTTGGCTTTCGTATTAATTATGATTGACGGCAGGGAATAGCGCCAACCTTTGGTGGAGATTTGAATTTCAAATTTCGCATGTTATTGAAAGGCGCAGTAACAAATTTCTGTTGTTTCAATCCCAAAAAATTAAGGCAACTTGCTTCGTTTCAACAAGGGCTGTATCCTTAAAAGTTTTACATATAAGTTTTCGCTCTTTCTGATGCGCATAACATGTTGAAGCAAAAGAAAATGGTCAATAGGTTAAAAAGCCCCACTTGGATTTCTAAAAATATGACTAATTTTTGCTCATTAACAAATTTCTATTCCAATATTAAGAGGGGATTTGCTCCGTTTCTACAAGAGCTGTATCGTTGAAAGTTGGACAGGATGAGGACATACTCACTTTTTCTGACGCACATAAAATAAGTAGGCAATTCTCAGGGGAACGTTCGGAATAAACTTACGAATATTGAAACAATAGAAAATGGTTAATTTGCTAGAAAAGGTCCACTTGGATTTTTGAAAAAATGGCTCATTTTTGCACATTAACAAAATTCTGTTGTTTTAACCCTATCCAGAACGGGGGAGGGGGGGGGGGGGGGTGCTTTTGGAGCCTGCTCGAACTTTGAAGTTGTGTCATTTCAAAACGGTCGATGCAATGACCACCAAATGTGGTGACGTTTCCTAAAATTTATCTGGAAACATTTTCCCGTTAGCGTCTATCGTCCACCGACATTGACGTTTCCATAGCAACCGTTTTTTTACAACTATGTTTTACAAATTTAGCATTTTTCGCTTTAATCAAGATTATTTCAAAGTTTTCTTATTGAATTAATATATTTCCACTTAATTTAGCGATAATTGATCAAATTATGTATAATTGTTTATTAATTTAGGTTAATTAACGGTAATTTTAGGAAAGTGTGGAATATGAAATGTCAAAATCCAGGATGGCGGATCGAAGTTTTACTAAAGGTCTTTTCTCTCTGTAATTTCCTTATTGGTTCATATTTTGGATTGTAAAACATTTGCCCACAATAAACTAAGCTTTAGCAGTCCATTTGCTTTATTTTACGGTGTTTTTACTGAAATAAACGTTTGTACTAATTCAAGATGGCGGATCCAAGATGGCGGACAATAAAATGGGAAATTCATTTACCTGTCTGTGTAATTCTATTATCTCTAAACATTTATTGTCAAAATATCATAAAAATGTAGTTTTCACTTGAGAAAGCTTTTTTGAATTCATTAGGTACATGAAAAGCCATAATTTGCAAAGTTACCTGTTCCAGTTTTTAAGAAAATGTACACATCACTTCTATGACGTCATATGCTGTTACCATGGCAACAAAGTGTACGAATTCATTAAATTTTACTCCTGCATCAATATGTGAAAGTTTGGTATGAACACTACCGTTTGTTTCAGAGATATGCCTTATAGAACGCTTCAGTTGGTTATTTAATTGTATATGATGTCACTATGACGTCACTGTTATTGTTAACAACAAAAACGGTGTTAGTAAACATAAGACTTTTATAAAATAGGTAGCTGTTAAAGTATTGTTGTTATATATTCAAAATTGAGAAAATATTGATCAGACTGTTTTAGCCAATAAAATCGACTATATGACGTCAATATGACCTTATCATTGACACCAAAGTATCTGTAGTTACTAGAATTCATGACAACATTATCCTGTGTAAATTTGGTGGCCATAGCACAAGCGGTTTCAAAGTTACATAGGTGGGGGGGGGGGGGGGGGGGGGGGGCTTCTGGAACCCCCCTCCCCCGGTCCCAGACAGTCAAAAAAAGCCCGGTCTGGATAGGGTTAATATAATGAGGATATTAGCTTCGTTTCTATAAGTGCTTTATTCCTGAAAGTTTAACACAATGACATGCTGGCACTCTTTCTTAAATTAGCAGGCGAGTCCCTAGGTAACCTTTGGAATAAACGCATGAATATTGAAACAATAGAAAATGTTTAACGTGCTACAGAAAAGGTCCATGTCGATTGTTTTTAAAAATGGCTCATTTTTTGATCATTAAAAAAGTTTTAATATTCAGAGGTGATTTGCTCTGTTTCAACAAGAGCTTTATCTTTGAAAGTTCTAGACTGATGATATGCTCGCACTATTTTTAACGCGCATTAAATGAAAGGACATGTCCCAAGTGAACCTTTGGAATAAACACATGAATATTGAAACAATAGAAATGGTTAATGTGCTAAATAGAAGAGGTCTACTTGGATTTTTGAAAACAATTCCTCATTTTGGCACATTGACAAATTTCTATTGTTTTAATATAACGAGGGGATTTGGTCCGTTTCTGCAAGAGCTGTATCTTTGAAAGTTGCACAGAACGATGACGTGCTCCCACTCCTTTTAACGCGAATAAAATTAGCAGGCAAGTCCGAAGGGAACCTTTAGAAAAACGCATGAATATTTAAACAACAGAAAATGGTTAATGAGCTGGAACAGGTAAGGGGTGGACCATTAGAAATCCTGGGAGGGGGGTCAAAAAATTTCAGTTATGATTTTTTTTCAGCCTGAGTTTCCTGCAGGATTTTTTTTGGGGGGGAGGTGCAAGCCTGCATTTTTTTTTCTGAGATCTTCTTTATAAATGTGTGCAAGCTCCATTTTTTTTATACTTGGCCCAATCCGTTGTTGGTATTAAACGCTGGCGAGTAGATTTAAGTCAGACTGTCGAACCTTTGCATAAAAATGGGGAGTAATAAGAATTGAGATGCTGGAGTGGTCGAGCGCCGAAGGCGCGAGCTGCTTGGGGGGTCTGGGAGCATGCCACACCAGAAAATTTTGAAATCTTGATGCTCTGAAACTCCATTTCTACTGTTCTGAGACAACAATTTCTGTCAAAAATGTTTGGCAAATTGATGTGGCTTCTCGTCGCTTTCCGTCTCTTGGTGTGGCTCCACATACAAGTACTCGATTTCATTTTATATTTCTTGCTGTTTCTTTAGTTTATCTGGATATCAGAGTGAAGTATACGCAATTTCGTCTTTTTGTATAGTAAGAACCGGATGTCAAAATCGGGATTTTTCCTATCCCCATCACATTGGTCGGGATTCGGGCTTTTCAAGCAAAATCGGGATAATCTCGACGAAATCGGGACGGTTGGACAATCTGTGATGTATTAAAAAAATACTTGCGTGTAGTAGAGCAGGTAACATATTTCATGATGTTTACAGTGTTTTCAAATATGTACATAAACAAGGTTTTGGTTATATTAAGAAATGGGTACATGTACCAGATAAACCTTTGAGGCAGGTAGTTTTTGACAGCATTTGACTCAACCTGAAGTTGCTTTTTGATGAATTTTACTACCAGAAAGCATGTCATATTGTACTCTCATATGTTTAAAATAAATAAATAAATAAATAAATAAATAAATAAATGTGTATATATAGCCAGTTAGCTTGCAGGATTTTATTTTTTTATGGTCAACTGCTTGCAGGATTTTTTTTTGAGACAATTTTCCTTTGCAGGATTTTTTTTTTTTTTGTAATTGTCACCCCCCTCCCAAGATTTCGAATGGTCCGCCCCTAAACTTGGATATTTGAAAAATGGCTCATTTTTGCACATTTACAATTTTCTATTGTTTCGATAATCAGAGGGGATTGACTCTGTTTCTACAAGAACTGTATCCTTGAAAGTTTTACTCAAAGACGACATTCTCGTAGTCTTTGTCGATCGCATAAAATATTCAGGCAACTCCCAAGGGCACCTTTGGAATAAACGCATGCATACATATTGCGCATGCATATTGAGTCAATAGAAAATGGTTAATGAGCTAGAAAAAGTCAACTTGGAACGTTTAAAATTACCCCCTTTTCTGCTCATTAACAAATTCCTTTTGTTTCAATATAACGAGGGGATTTGCTCCGTTTTTAAAAGAGCTGTGTCCTAGAAAATTGCACAGAATGATGATATGCTTGCCCTCTTTCTAACGGACATAAGAATAGCAGGCAAGTCCCCAGATAACCTTTGGAATAAATGCATGAATATCGAAACAATAGATGTTTAATGGCCTAGAAAATGTCCCCTAACGCTTCACGCAATATTGCGGTAAGCTTATGTTTTCACTTTGTCACGGTTCTATTTTTTTTTTAATTAAACGTAAGGATTTTTGACAAACGCAAAAAGAAAAGTACAGTACATCACTTTCATAATGTTCAGTCCGAGGAAGAAAGAAAAAACAAAGAACGGCGCGAGCGAGATTCGAACCTGGCCTTTTCGGCTGTAAGTCCGCGCTTTACACCATTCTGCCACCGTGACCACTGACTTGATCAAAGGGCTCTTAAAGCCATCTCGTTAATGCGAGAGAATGTAATGTTAATAAAAAACAACAACAACAACAAGAATTGGAAAAGTTGGGTGCCTTTGATAGGTAAATGTAGTAAAGACGTGATAGGTAATATGTGTAAAGCTGCTAAATGGTTTATTGAAGTTGAAAGATTGAAAATACCTGTAGGTCTAATCGAAGAGTTAGACATTGCAGTCATAGAGGACTTAAGGGCTCTATTTCAATAAAAGTCATGAGCAACAAAATAATCACGAGTATGAATGTAAATAATTTTCATGTTAATTTAGCGTATTTGTTCAAAATAGTCTTCATTTTACAGCTGAGGGGAAACTTCAACTTGATTATATTAAGCGAACAAGAAGCTGTACACAGCTTGAACTCGTGGCGCCTTTAACTTATTGCAGCATTGATTCCCAAGTGATTTGAGTGTTTTTACAGAGAAACTTAAGCTTGAAATTATGTCTAATCAAAGGCTCCTAAGAGCCAACCCGAGAAGAAAAAATGCTAACGCGTAACGCGTAACGCAATATTGCCGTACGCTTACGTTTTCACACTGACACAGTTCGATATATATATTTTTTAATAAAACGTAAGGATTTTTGACGAACGAAAAATAAAGTACATCACTTTCATAATGTCCAGTTCGAAAAAAAAAAAAAAAGAAAAAAAATAGGACTCTCTGGAGAATCGAACTCGAGCCGTCCGGGACTGAGCCACAAACTCAATCACTGCGCTGTCTAAGAGCACATACTGCCTACGGACTAAATTTCATTATTTTAATCTAGATACGCATCAGAACGCGTGTTTAGGTTGCAAAATCCTTTTAGATCGATTTTAATGTTGCACTAAAAACTCCAAATGCGAAACATCTGTAACCTTATTGTTGTCTATATTCGTTTACATCAAATTAATTATTGTTATCGTTGGATTCACGTTGAATTCCTGTTACGAAACGTGTTCGTAACAAAGCATTTGCTCACTAAGTTTACAGCTGATGGAAGGAGCGAGTGAGTGAGTGAGAGAGTGAATTTTATTTAAGCACCCTTGCCGATAGCCTGTTCATCATGCTTTCACGTATACACGGGTTTAAAAGTAAGACCACACTGCATTCACTAGATTCAGTAGCTGACACTTAAACTCGACCCGGAGCTTGATCGCTAAGCGTCCTAAGCAAATGGCAAGTTTAATATACAAAACACAGAACTTGCCAGAGCAAAAATCCCACAGGAATAAGCAGCGAACACAATATTAAACGGCCTATCCATCCATGAACGCCTTGAATTGTCTTGAAAATGGGGTGTTACTAAAACGAGTAACGCAGTAACGAGTAACGAGTAACGGAGTAACGGGAAAACGAGTAACGGCAAAAATATTCGAGGGGTAAATAAAATAAAACGAGTAACGAGAAAAAAAATAAAAGGTATAAAATAATAAGAATGTTAAATTTAAGAAATTTAAGTAAAGGGGCAGTAAATAGCGAAGCGCACAATTACTATTTATAGAACTAAAACTCAGACAAACAAACCAAAAGTGACTCTCAGGGGATTCCTAATAAGGAATTTCTATTGTCAGAAATGCAAGAATAAACAAGAATAAATTATAAACTCAGACAAACATGAGTACTGACGTCATTTGTGCGCTTTGCTATAGGCCATTTGCACGATGGCGTCATTTGACTACAACTACCAGAATTCATTTCGTTTTTCCTTTCTTATTTAAATTTTGTAATCCCAGTGCGGTTTTAATAACAATAGCCCTAATTTGCACTACAAAACAAAAAACTGAAGGATTCTGGTAGTTGTAGTCATATGACGTCATCGTGCAAATGGCCTATTGACATTACCGTTTTATAGCGCATTTTGCTTGAGCTTTTCGAAGATGGCATGTGACAGTTTGTACAAAGTGTTTTTCTCTATTTGTTGTACTGCTGACTCATTAAACCTCGGGCTCACAAGTCGTAATTCTGTAATTTTACCTTTGTCCGGACCATTGTCTATGGTCTTACGAACTTATTAGGAACATCGCACGGCTTTAATCTCCAGAACTATATACATATATATACATCTACGATCACGGAGGTAGGTGCAGGTTATGATTGTAAATGTATCTCCGGGGAGTCCCGTATGACAAGAGCCGTTGGCATGCAGAGACCACAAAACCACATCTTCTGAGACACAACAGTGAGTAACCGAAATTTATTCTTGTCCTTATGATTATGTAAACGGGATAGTTAAATTAAACCGTGCATAATCGTCATCATTATCGAACATTAACAATAATAAAGGCTAGCCTAAACATGAAACAGAACGCCACCTGTGCATAAATCAAACAAATTACAGAAATTAGGCCTGGTGTTACACAGTCACTTCTCGGTTAATAAAAACCACAACGTATGAGCTATACTTATGATATTAAGGGCCTGTTTTCAAGTATGGTGGTACCTTAGCAGTCAAAACAAACTTTTCCAGTAAAGGCAGTAAATTAATTTCATTAGATAAGGGAAAATTACCCAGTTTATATATAAAAAAGAAACATCGTGTGGCTTACTTGCAAAATTAAAGCAAAAAACAAGTTATTATAGCTGCTCTGTGAACACTTCTAGAGTTGCGACAGCTAATAAGGCCTTAAGGTTTGCAGTTATACTGGGTTTTCCCCTTTACTCATAAACAAGCAATAACACTCAACAACACAACGCGAGGAACATAAACCTGAAGGCAACACCTTTGCCTTGCGGTAAAATTATTGAACTATTTGTTTACCCAAATTGCTTTACGTAAGGGGCCAAAGGGGCCAACCATTTAACTTTTGAGGGGGGGATTTTGAAAAACAAATTCCTGCAAGGGCTTGTTGTGGGAAAAAATTGAATGCAGCAGGAAAAAGGTAGAACAAAATTCTTGCACTGCTGCATACAAGAAAAATTAATGCTGCAAAGGAAAAAATATTCTGTAGTGCATTTCGGAGGAAAAAAGTATCCTGCCCACCAGGTTGCCAGAAAAAAATAACTTGCTCACCAAAAATCACACCCCCCCCCCCCCCCCCCCCCCTCAAAAGTTAAATTGTCAGCCCCTAACTAGTACTTTATGTGATTTCGTTAAACCAAAAAAAAATTGGTATTTTCCTCATTTCTAACTCAAAATAACATTTTTAGAAAGGAACTGTGAATAACTTGTCCAGTTTAAATGATTTAGCCGCTATAATCTTGGACAATTGAAATGGACAAGCCCAGTGCACCCCATGTTTTGGATTTTGCTGGAATATAAGTGTCTGCTTATAAAGCTAGGAACTGAAGCTTCTGTTTGCTAGCTAAAATATTCAAAACTTAACAACAAAGAATATGAATACTTGAAATTATTAACACTGCCAACATAATGAATATGAATACTGAAAATCCTAAAGCACGGTATCTTAGTCCACTGAAATACTATTGGCTGAGGTTGATAGTTAATCTATTTGAATACGCCTTAAACTTACTTAAAGTAAATCAGATAATAAAATATGTGTCTCTCAAGAATATATCAAGACTAAAACAATACTGGAATAAATAAATAAATAAATAAATAAATCACTGTTTGTATTTAGCACTGCTGCTATTATAAAAGGGACACTGTAAATACTGAACGGAAACAAATATTGCAAATCAACAGAAACTTGTTAAAAATCGCAACTGACAGGAGGAAGACTAGTTGGCTATTTACAAAGAGTAGAGGAGTTGAATTCGGGGCCATCGAACACAAATCCATCTAGAGGCAGAGGAAGACTTTGCTGGATTTGAACCTGGACGGGAAACATTGATAATATTTAGCAAATCCATCTGATTTTCGATCCATGCAGGGTCATGTTCCTCGACTTTCACAAACATTAACGCCTTCATTACCTTCATCTTCAGAACTGGAGCTGTCTAATATGATCACTTCTACGCCAGGCCCTGTTTTTAAGGAAGAATAATGCTAACATCAAAAAGAAATCTCAACTCATCCTTCAATACTCGGACAATAGCAACATTGCAGTGTTTCGCTGTTCGTAACAAGTGCTTTGATTGCTTTGTTTTCTCGCTATTTAACTGAACGGATCGAACCATCGTTTGTCGCTTTCACAATTCTAGTCCCTGATCAAACAAAACTACTGTTTTCTCCGAGAAAAGACTGACACAAAGGAGAAAAGTGTCGTACTCACCTTTCTTTCGTTCTTTTGCCGCCATGTTGTAAATTGACCTGACACGTGACATTTTGGCGCGAAAACAAGCCCATTCCTCCTCGCCAAGCCTTTTTTCTTTCGCATTTTTTAAATTTACTAAACATTTTTCAAACGATCGTATTAAAATAATATTTTTATTATTATTCTTATTATTATTTTATTCTTATTATTTTATACCTTTTATTTTTTTTCTCGTTACTCGTTTTATTTTATTTACCCCTCGAATATTTTTGCCGTTACTCGTTTTCCCGTTACTCCGTTACTCGTTACTCGTTACTGCGTTACTCGTTTTAGTAACACCCTTGAAAGTGTGCAGTTGTACGCAGTAGTTCTTTATCTTGCTTCTCGAGTACACACACGGAGAGATTTTACGGTATGTATTTCATGGCCGAAAGCCATATAGTCGTCGATATGGACTTAAATATGCGTGCATAAATTTGCATGCGCTAATGTGACACGAAAAAAAAAAAAAACAAGAAAAGTCAACGCCGGATTTACAACTCGTGTGCTTCGCCACGAGTTATGAGCCGAGGCCAATTTGGTTGCTACGGGGGGAAATTATGAGGAGGGATGGGGGTGGCAAAACTACTTAGATTCAATCTATCTTTAGAGAGCCCTTTTACTTAGTTAATTTTCTATGTTTTGTATCAGTCACAGTATTTTAGTAGCAATGACTTGTATGGCACTACAATGGCGATTTTCCTATCAATCGAAATTTGGGAAAGATGTTCGAAGGTTAAAAAATATTTACTATCTTTATTTATTGCTATTTAAACAAAACTAAAACATATTGCAACGATTTTCATTTGGGATTAAAATTGATTTACTAGCAATGTTTTTAAACAGCCAATTAATATGTGCAGTGTATATGTGGATGTATGAGACAAAACAAGAACTTTGTGCATGTGAATAAGTTCAGTAAAAAGACTTCAGTAAAAAAGGAATGTTTTATCTAAATACTTCACTAAGGTAGACTATTGTAAAAAAGGCAAATGAAAATATTTTACTTGTCGCTTTTTCCGTCAACTAAAAAATTGTGTACCTTCGGGCAGAATGGTGTCTCTTGTGGGAATAGAGCTGGTGATTAGATTTCGTTTCCTTTTATAGCCGAAGCTGTTTTCAAAACATCTCGGCTTAAAGAAGCCTTGGTAAAAACGACAAGCGACGTGGCCCCAAAAATTGCCGACATGAGACGTTCTGAACAGCGAGAAGCGGCTCGATTCCGCTTCAAAAATACGACAAATTACGACAGCGACTTTAGAAGGTTGTGCAATTTACCAATAAAATTAAACATTGACCATATCGTTCATATCAACACCCGACGGCCAACGGTCTTTTACATGTAATGATCAATTTGTTATTGAAACGTCTACCAACCTCGTTCCCAAGGCCCCTATCTTCCTCTCTCTTGGATCGGACGTGCAGTTAGAGTACACCCTAGACTCCCGGTATACACATACATATCCGTGACCTTTGATTTTTGATTTTTTGGCGCAAATTGGTTTTAACAAGCTTAATAATTTTCCTTCGAGCATTTTTATTTTAAAAAGAGACTTTTCTTTTCATCTTGATGAAAAATTGCACTTTATCAAATAAAGACAAATAAGTGACAGGTCACGCGTGTGGTTTCCGTTCGAATTACACGCACCGGCTCCCCCGACGGTGTCAATTTGCGCGAGGGCAAAAGTAACGACCCTCACCTCGGGTGAATGTCATTTTGTCTCTGTGACACGGTCGCTAAGCTTTAGTATTCGAATTTCGTGGTACAAAAAGATGGCCAGAATCGCTCCAAAACGGAGCCCTTTTAGAGACCGTGAAAGGGAATTTGGAAGCTAGCACGAATCGCACGGGTAGACATTTAACCTGCGGCCTCACTGGTGGCAATTCGGGGAGCTTGAGTTGAATTGTTTAGAATTTATTGGCTTTCGCGTGGCGAGGGTTCGCTCAGATGTCTCCAGCCTTCCCTTCTTTTATAGTGGATAGTGGGGCGAGTGACAAAAGTTGTAAAAATGCATTTAAACCGGTCAGGATACATCAAGAGACAATAAAGTAAAGGTGAGAAGACTTTGTGTAATGTGTAGTGTGTAATATTTTCGATTTTTCTATCGCTTATCAATTCCGTGACAAATCGTATTATTACCTAGTATATTTCATTACTGTGCACTGGCTTCGAATCTGTAACTTGATGTCACTCACATCACGATCATCTGCCTGTGGGATCATCCAATTTAAATCTTTGATGTGTGCCACAACGCATCGGATAAATGTTTACGCTTATCCGCGTTTGTAGATCTTTATATATAAGATATAAACATCTAAGAATTTTACGGAGATTTTAAAGAAGAAAAGAACTGATCCATGACCTATGGTCGCTACAATGTCTGTCATTGATCGATCAGAGTCCGTTCACGCATATTCATTGCTATTTTAAGACTTAAATTCAGTCAGGAAGTCAAGACAAAAAAGTGCATATCCTTAGAATTCCTCTATTCCTCAAAGAAAGAATTGAGCAAATATATATTTTTCCAACGTTAATTTCATTTTTACAGTTTTGAGATTCGCTCATTCCTGTTCTTTTATTATCTTCCGGAAACCGGACATTCCACAAAGATAACAAGGTATCGCAAAACATTCATAATCCATCGGACAAAATTATCAACAAAAGCGGCGGCAAAGAAACTTTTGATAACTCAGACGTCAGATGTGGGTGGGCTGAAATATCTGTTTTCCGCTTAGTTGTCAATGCTTGTTAAAGGAAATATTTCACGCAGTTGTTGTATGTTGTTATCGCTATCGATATGAAATGTTTTGGAAAGTGAAGCGGACATTGATTTTTCTTTTGTGGAGAGTTGAAAAAGAAATGGCTGCATAAGTTAATGTTATACATGAATGGGTTGTTTGCGAATATATAGTAGTTCTGTCTTTTTTTATTCGAAAGTCGAGAGTTTTCTATTTCCGGTATCATGTGTTTAGTAACTATTAGAGATTAAATGGGTCTGCTTTAAACCTCAAAATATAGTGTTGACAGTGTCTTCTTGACGACCCCCGGGGTCACGACCGCAGTAAAATTTCGTAAAATATTCTATTAAGATCCAAGTCTTATGCGATAGTCATATATTGGAATAGTGCGATCTTGCAATTGTTTTTTAATAGCTCCTCAGAGTTTATTTCGCGTGTAAGTGTAATGTGTTTCTCGGAGTTAGGCAGTATCTCCATTGTCAGAAGTATAGCATCATTGCATACGGTTTTAAATATTTGAATCTCCAGCATGATAGCTGTACACTTTAATCAAGTTTCCCGGAAAGTGACATCATGAAACTTAGCGCCCCAATTTCTCAAATTATAACATTTGTACTAAAGTAATCAAACATGCGGGATTCCTGACCGCAGTATTTTTCAAAACCTTTTTCTGATCTGCCGGAGATACAGGCAAGGTTGTCCGTTGTTGCATTATTATGCAGTATTACTTTATTTTGTATTAAATTTTCCACCGCAGAAATATACTCGCGCAGAAAAAATTACTTGTTTTAATGATGTATATCGGCTTAACAAGAACTTTTCAACAGTGAATATATTGCTATCATAACTCCGAGGCGACCGGCACAACAGTCATCTGTATTCCCGATTCAACTCCACACACGTCCTCAAAAGAACCAGAGACTGTTATCATAATACTGATACATTTTTACAACAACGTACAATAATTCACTCACTAGTTTTCTGGTTGTTTATGTTCATATTGGCGCCAGAACAGCAACCATATAACTAGGAGAACTATAAAAACCTCCGGTCAGGAAGTGAAATTGTTTAATACCGATGCCTTGGATTTTATTTATACTTGACCAGAAATCCGCAAACATTTCCTCCCAGCAGAAATTTAAGCTGTCCCGACCGCGCACAAAAATTTCCTCCCGCAAAACAAATTCAGTCAAAATTTCCTTGTGCACGGTAGCTAAACCAATAAAACTATGACGTCTTTCCCATACTATTGCATACAAACGCAAAGTTCATGCTATTTTGCTCTGCCATATCGCTCATATTAAAACACAAACTTTCCCGTCCAATAACGTCTCCATTCGTAAAAATAGACCGTGAAATTCTCAAACTACGTTTCCCAAGAAAACGTATTTGACCTATTTTTACCATTCTCGAAAGCAGCTTGAATGGCTTTACGACAAATGATTGAAAATTTGATATATTGATACGTAACGTGAGATATCGAAACTAAGAACTTTAATATCTTTGCGGTGACGTAATGTGAAATACGACAAGTTCATCACAAGTTCTGACATCCCAATACCCTAGGGAAATTAACAATAGGACCGGGGGTGTTCCTCAAATATTTTAGTGACGGTATGTGACGCCCTTCTTGAAATCCTAACCGCTTTAACCAACCATATCCTCAATGCCCTAATATAGCTTCTATGAAGAAGAAAGAAGAAACTCCCCCCCCGGAAAAAAGTCCACAAAAATTTGTTAACAGCTTTTGCCCCTTTTTTCGTGGTAATTTCGAAATCTCGCTTAATGCGCATGCGCATTAACGAGATAAAAATGGGGTAAATTTTATTACTTGAAGGTAGACAAACATCAAAACGGGTGTCTTGGACATCACTAGACATCCAACATCACTAGGCATCATTCAACATAACTAGGCATCATCCAACATAACTAGACATCATCCAACGTAACTAGACTTATCCAGCATCACTAGGCATCATCCAACGTAATTAGACATTATCAAGCATCACTAGGCATCATTCAGCATCACTAGGCATCATCGAGCATCACTAGACATCATCCAGCATCACTAGGCATCATACAATGTAACTCGACATCATCCAGCTTCACTAGCCATCTAGTGATGATCACATGATGACATCATGATGATCACATCATCCACTAGCAAGTTGGATGATGTCTAGTTACGTTGGATAATGCCTAGTGATGTTGGATGGTGTCTAGTTACGTTGGACGATGCCTAGTGATGCTCGTTGTCAAAGCGAGGCTAGGTGCAAAACCTTTCATATGAAAATCAGTTTTTATTCAAATGCAAATTAAACTCATTTTCATATGAAAACTTTTGCACCTAGCCTCGCTTTGGCAACGAGGCATAACGTAACTCGGAAATGGCCTATTATATTCTGGTCAATTTACACTGGACGCAGGCTATAAAATGGTTGTGCCCAAAGAATACCGTTTAGAGAGACGTCGGAAACCTTATTAAGACTTATATAACGTAATGTCGACACTTAGAATTTTATTTTCAATAAATTTTTAAGTTTTTAAAAAAAGAAAATCTAAAATCCCCCACTCAGGATTGAACCTGTGATCTCAGCTAGGCTTAGGCTTAGATAGCCTACCGTACCACTGTACCACTGTACCACCTAGTTTCTCGGGTTGTTCAGGTCTAAATTTAACTATATAAACTGCTACCCATAACATCAACTGAAAGCTAACCAGTTACTCCGTTACATAAGTTTCAATAAGGGGTCTGACGTCCTTCTGAACGGTATTCTTTAGGCTTAACCCTATAAAATGCCACTCAAGTTTACTTAGTCTAAAATTTCCCTTGGCCATATTTAACAATTGCCTCTTAAACAATCGGGTTCGCAGTAAATAACCATTATGCCTTTCCCACCAGGCCATTTCTTATAATATACATTTCATACAAGTGCTGTATTGACTGAGCTTGTTTACTGGGCAAAATATGTAATTTTACTCACACACCACAATCTGGAGTAAGAAATGGCTGAGGGAAATCCTAAAGCCGCTTTTATTAAAATAACCAATTTGTAATTCATATGAAATATCTTACGAGTAAAATCTGTGTTGCGGATTGATATTGTTAGAGACTGGACAATTTTCGGAACTTAGGGTCATACTCTTTTGCAAGAAAGGAGGGGGTGGGAAGTCGGCAGCTAGCTTGGTACCCACTAGCGACATAACCATCTTAATCATAAACGCCGTCGTTTATATGTCGCTACTTTGGGCTTAGGGCCTATTACATGGCGAATTTCAGCCCGGCTTCCGAAATAAATCCTCTTAAAATGAAGTCAGTGATTACATGAACAAAGTTTCAGCCCGGGCCCAGTTTCTGAAACGGGCTGAAATTCGCCATGTAATCGCATCAGAATTTCAGCCCGGGCTGAAAAGTGAATTTGGGCATGCCCAGTGACGCCATTTTGATTATCGTTATCAATCTTCCCACGGAATTTCAAACTTGGAGCCCGTGCTGAAATTTGTCATGTAATCACAATGAAATTTCAGCCCGCTTGACCGGGCTGAAATCTCAGCCCGGGCTGAAATTCGCCATGTAATCGGCCCCTTAGTGGAGCGAATAAAAGCATAATCATAAGAGCTTTAGAGCATAAGATCATCCAGTTCATTTATGAAGATGATAATAATAATAATAATAATAATAATAATAATAATAATAAAATAATAATAATAATTTTATATAGAGAACACATAATAATAATAATAATAATAATAATAATCACTAAATAATAATCCTTTATTTCTTCTTAATTAAATCATCAACCATTAATTTACAATGTTTACGTATAGTTTAGAAAACGAGCAGTAGTGTATTATCAGGTTAAAAAACTCGAGGCGAAGCCGAGAGTTTTTACACCTGATAATATACTTGCTGCGAGTTTTTTGCACGGCTTCAAAAACATTCTTTCAAAAGCGTGTCCCTTCGGAATTAAACCAATTGCGCTTTTGTGCATAGAGGAAATTAGCATACGAGAAAAACAAGTAGACTAGACTGATTAGCATACAACATATGTGCCGCGTCTTCGACGAAGTGACCATTGCTTCCCGGCTCCTTGGAAAACATCTACTGAAAAATGCAAAACTGAAGTTGTCAGGTACGGTAGATAAAACGGCTGACAACTTTTTTTCAGAGGTAGAGAACGAGTAGAAATAAGTAGCTTGCATCTGCGAACCAGTCGTTTACCTGGCAATTTATACGAGTAGAGGGCGCTGGTGTCATTCAAATAACAGCTCACTTGTTAAACTGTTGGTTGTTTATTTTGTTGAGAAGATTCCAAATAGAATGGCGAAAGACCAGATTTCGTAAAACAGTACTGCACAAAAATATTAAAGTCACCATTTGTTGCACAAAGATCCTGAACAATTACTACCCATATCAGTAATCTTTATATAAAAATTACGTGTGATCTTAATATAAATATCACGGTCATTTTAAAATCATTCTCATTAAAAATTCAGCGATAATTGCATTGTTTGCCCATTCAGCCCCGCACTCCCTTGTGACTGAAATCAAAGCCGCCACCAGGCTTTTCATAATGACCGTAGATTACCAGGTATAAAGGCTCATACACGTGATCGGTTTGCGTCGTCGGATTGGCTGATATGCTCATGAATTACTAATGAGTTTTTGAAAAAAATAATAAAAACCCTAGTTAAAAAACTTATTAAGAGAAATATAAATATATATTATAGGTATTGTACGGAATGGACACTGAATGAAAGAATGTGGCAGAAACCATCAACCTCATCATGGATTGTTTTAGGAGGTGAGATTTAGAAAAACATTTCATGATTAGATGTAGGTCAAATATGGGTTCGTGTCTGAAAAAGACAACGAATAGTTTCATATGACTCTCAGGGATAGTCGAACGAGTAAAACACGCGAGAGCGCAAAGAAAAATTGCCTGTAAAGAGGAAACGTGACCCACCCGCGTGTTTCACTCGCGCGATCAACTTTTTCTGCGGAAATGAATAGACGACAATTACCTCTCCTCCGAGAATCACCTCCAATGAGTTGGCGCGATTCACTCGCGTGCCGTTTCGCACTCACGACTATCAATGGAAGAAATAAAAGAGACTAACCGTTACTGGAAAAATTAAATGGGTAAATGCCAGTGTTATAAGATCAAGACAACAAATCTCCCTCGAAAGAAATTTGGACCAGAGAAAGTGTGGATGGAGGCTTCAGTCCCGTTTAACTTCCGGGCTACGATTCTTTAGTTTAAATAGACACATTACCCACCGAATACGTATACTTACCCGGATAGTTTTTCTTTCTTAAGTTAAACAGAGAAATGAGAAATCATGGCAGAGCGTCCATCATCTTCGAAAAGATAATGTATATTAAAGAGGTAAGTTGATTGATGAACTTTTATAGATATCTTCAGTAACTTCTGTAGTGGGAGTTTAAAAACAAAGAATGAAAACTGAGTTGATAAGGCAAATTAGCCGATGGAGGGAGCTTCAAAAGGTAACGTTTCGAGCGCTAGCCCTTTGTTATTCATTTCATTCCATTCCATTCCATTCTATTTGTGAAGCGTCAGCGCTTTATGGTTCGTTCTGACGAAGGGTTATAGCGCTCGAAACGTTACTTTTGAATCTCTTTAGGGTGGCTTATTTACCTCAGTTATTAACTCAGTTGATAAAAAAGTAAGAAGCTGTACACAAGCTTAAACTCGTGGCGTCTTTATTACACCCAGTGAATTATTTAGTGCTTTCGTGCTTTAATTTACGGAGAAACATAAAATTGTCTGAAAAGTAATGCTACATTAAATCTCACTCGTGCTTGTACTGACCGTGGGAGATCTGGGTACGACATTATGCTACATTCAGTAGCCGACACTTGATATCGCGTAGTTTTTTAACAAACTGACCAAAGGTCACTCCTATCTAAGTACAAACTATCACGTAGCTTTTTAATAAACTGACCAAAGGTTACTGCTATCTAACTACAAACACTTGAGAACACAAAATGTGACCGAGAAACACTACTCATTTCATACCTCGTTGGCGTATAACGCCACGAGTAAAAAAAGAAAATTCATGTCTGCTTTTTTTATATCTAAAACGTGATGGCATTTATTGATATATTTTGGTTTCATTTCGATGCAGGATACAAGGAAACTATAAATGTCAGGATCAAGCAAGGAAGAAAGAAAGACAACCAACTTAAAGAAAGAGGTAGAGAAACTAGTTTTACTTTAAGCGTGGCTCAAAGATTACGCTTTTTTTCAATTTTATTTATCGCCGCCAGATTGGAATATAATTTGTTCAGTCGAGATACAATGCAACACAGATATATCAAACTTCGCCGCACAGTTTAACAAACAAATTCCAGTACCAACTGATAAATGATAGCGCAAAGAGAATGAAACATCGAAAACGAATACCTTGTATTGCTTCATCCGTACATTTCTCGATAACAGAGAGAAAACTATGTGCAATTTGAAGTTTAAGAATAAACGTTAAAGTAAAAATCAGAAATTCTCAATGTTATAACATCTGACGTCGTACAATGTGGTCCCTACTATGCCGTAAGCAAGGACGTTAAAATCGAGGAGAATTCGCAAAAAAATTGTTTCACGTTTTTCATCAAGAGTAGTCAAAAGTTAGTAGGAGTAGGTAAGTTTCATTTTCCAATTGCAAATGATAATAGCAGATCATTTACTGCCCTTAAGCATACCTATGTCTGTGATAAAAACTTCCAAAGAACGCGTCAGGCAAATAAACATGCGTAACCTTCGGGTAGACACGTGTATGCGTTGCGGACCTATTTTTCTTATTTTTGCCTTAACAATTCCAAACGTAAAAAGCCAACAAGAAGTTGTACACAGCTTGAACTCGTGGCGCCTTTAACTCATTGCAGCATTGATTCCCGAGTGAATTGAGTGCTTTTACGGAGAAATATAAGCTTGTAATTATGTCTAATCAAAGGCTCCTAAGAGCCAACCCGAGAAGAAGAAATGCTAACGCATAACGCGTAACGCAATAATGCCGTAAGCTTACGTTTTCACACTGACACGGTTCGATATATATATATTAAATTAAACGTAAGGATTTTTGACGAACGAAAAGAAAAGTGCATCACTTTCAAAATGTCCATTTTGAAAAAAGAAAAAAAAAAAGGAAAAACAAAAGGACTTCATGGAGAGTCGAACTCAGGCCGTCCGGGACTAAGGCACACATTCAATCCTCTGTGCTGTCCAAGAACACATACTATCTACAGTCTAAATTTTATTATTTTAAAATACATACGCATCAGAACGCGTGTTTAGGTTGCAAAATCCTTTCAGATCGATTTTAATGTTGCACTAAAACTCCAAATGCGAAACATCTGTAAGCTTATTGTTGTCTATATTCGTTTACATCAAATCAATTATTGTTATCATTGGATTCACGTTGAATTCCTGTTACGAAACGTAGAAGATAAGAAGATGTCCGACATGGAGAGGAGTTACTCCTTTCATTCAGTCATCGTTCCTGTAAACCACGTTGTTTACTTTTGTAAATGAAGACTGTACTACAATGAAACCAGTGATTCCTCTAAGTCTTATATATACCTAACGTGAACATTAGTAATGTAAGTAGGGTTGTAGGAGACGCTGTCGTGACACTTAAGAAACGCTGTTTTACCAGAAGTGAGAGTAGCCGGAAGTCACTAAACAGGAAGTGTAAATGGCAAAACTATGAACCGGAAGTGCACAATTTAAAATATGCGTGCATACATTTGTATGCAAAATCGTGACACAAAAAATAAGAAGAAAAACGGAGCCGAAACCTTACCTCATACCGCTTCGCGCATGAGTAATAGGAAAATTCAAAGCCGGATTTACAACTCGTGTGCTTCGCCACGAGTAATAAGGAATTCATTTGTGGATCAATTAAGTAATGATCCGCATAAGAAGGATAGCGCTGAACGGCAATGCACGATGGAATGTCAACTTCTTTCATTGTTACAACTAGTGATCTCATTGGCCTAGACTTACAAAACCGCTAAAAAGTTAAGGTTCAAGGTGCATAAAGTCTAATTTTTTTAAGGTTTCAAGTATTTTGAGGCCCAATCGCACAACATGCAAGTTTTAAAAGATATTGTATTTGGGGAACTTCATCAAAGCAGCAAAATTAGTAGCTATTGTCCTCTGCTATTCTGATTGGTTAAGCACAAACATTTCCTAAATTATATTTGATGCAAATGTATTTTCTGTATTTTTATAATGAAATATAATTATGAACCATCCGCCCCTACTGTATTCTTGAAGTTAATGATATATGTGGGAAAGAGCCAATGCCGCAGAACAATGAAGTTTACTATAGTTCTTATGTGAAGCATTACTTAATTCGTAAAAATCGTACTTCGTGTTAAGTTTTCAGTCAAAATTATAAGCCATCATGCCTATTAACATGTCCATTTTCAATGACGACTTCTCTGTAAAGGCCGTTAGGGTATGCAATTTAACACGGTTTGTCAGTTTTCAGTAAGAATTTCAGGTTACAAAAAGACTAGAAAGAAAGGTTAGAAAGGCTTACTTTTCTGTTTTCAATAAGGGATATCTCACTGAATTTCATGGACCATTTTGTGTGTCTTGGGAAAAATATCTCAGCCATGTTCGATTTATGTCATATTAGGGATTACAACTGATTGGTAAAATGTCTGTGCTCAGCATCAATTGTATAATTTTTGTCGTCCTTTTGGGGTTTTCATCAGACGAAACAAGCGACGATCAGAGAGAACCACTGTTATCACTAGTTAATTTCGTTCCTCTGATAATAGTAACTTATTTGCTTCAATTGTCAGTTATTCGAAGGTAGTCAGCTTGAACAGAAATAGTAGATAAATTGTCTGGCCTTTCAGTTTGTCAGAATTTCGGTACAGAACTATAGTAATATATACGATTACAAAACCAATTTCAATTGAAAAATCAGGCCAGTTTTAAGGTGGCTAGCAATAGTTCCTAGAATTTTCCATCACCTATACTTTGATGGATCAATACTATAATTCTTTATCAGTTGATGTTTCAATAATGGTACCAAACAAATGCCCAATCATTGGTGAACACGTTGTGGTCTCTTTTATGATGTAACAGATTACCATAGTAACAGTATAACTTGTTAAAGATACGCTTAATTTTAGCTTTACGTGCTTATAACTAAAAAACGAGCTGGATGACCCCCATATTTTATTATCTAATTGTAATTGGCATGTTAAGATTTTGGAAAATTTAAGGTGGCTCTGAACCCTATTGTACTGTTACCTTGATAATCTGTTACATCATAAAAAAGACCACAACTTCTTCACCAATGATTGGGCATTTGTTTGATACCATTATTGAAGCATCAACTGATAAAGAATTATAGTATTGATCCATCAAAGTATAGGTGATGGAAAATTCTGGGAACTGTTGTGAGCCACCTTAAATACTCAGTGGAAATCGTGGATTAATCTGCCGGTCTGTTTGTTCAGTTTTCAGTAATAGGGAACCCAATGGTTTTTGTTTCGGTTTATTGGGCAATTTTCACTTGGGCTTTATGAGGTGAGGAAACAATTTCTCAATAAACGTTTAAGGTTATTTTATCCGTCCGTCTGTTATAAGGTTATGCATCAATCAATTCCGGCTGTTACCATCCCCCCGGGCATACCCCGGGGATTTGTAAGGCCCCATGTCCCTGGGGCGGGGATTTTGTACAACAACGTGTTGCCCCGGGGGTTGGGAGCGGGGACAACTTGACAGATCGCCAGATCCATGCGGTCGCCGTGTCAGTAAACAACGGAAGAATTCGCGGGAGACCGACTACTTTTGTGGGCGATTGGCTTGAAAACCAAGGTATTGCAAAGTTAAAGAATTTGTTTGAAGGTAAAGAAACGCTTCTTGATGTGTATTTCCTAACAGTCGAGGAGGTCGAATGGTGGCTAGAACATCTCACAAAAACAAGAGACAACAGGAGGCGAGGAGCTGAAAAAGCAAAGTTGACAAGGGCACGAAGAAACAAAGCACAGCAACAGGCTGCTGACGCATAAACAGAAATTTTCCGATAGTCCAAAGTCGTGCATTCGATCAAAGAAACAACGTTAAATATGTCTTTATACATTCTGATTCATAGACGTTTTGTTAGAACTTTCACAGAGCCAGCAACTTTCTTTTCGGTGCTATGATGTCACGTTATTAATGATTTTAATACTGATTAATAATGATACTGATTAATAATGACACTGATATTAATAATGATTAATAATATGTAATTAATACATATTAATACATATTAATACATATTAATTATAAATATGTATTAATAATAATTAATACTGATTAATAATGATACTGATTAATAATTTTAATAATGATTTCTTCCTACTGATGAACAGTTACGAAATTAAGATATATTTAGTAGCCACATTTATTTGAGGTCTGTCCCCTTTGAATTACGTTATTAAATGTGCTTTTAATATATGTTTCTTTAACTTTTGTAATTTTTGTTGCTTTTCTGTTGCCCAGGGGCGGGGAATTTGTAATTTCTGGCAGCTCGGAGGCGGGGAATTTGTAGTTCCACGAAAAAAAAAAACACAAATCCCCGGGGGTTGGCCCGGGGGGGAGGGGGGGGATGGTAACAGCCGGAATTGATTGATGCATTAGTTAAAGGGACGGTGTCCCGAGAAAATATTGCAATTTCTCTTTCCTAAATCCCAAACACCACCAAATATACAACTAAATTGGATAAAAAGATTCTGCAGAGCAAAACAAAACAGCTAGTTTGGGAATAAAGTGCATCGCGTAGTATTACAAGCTAGGATAAAAGTGGATTACAGTTCATCTATTTTGTTTATTTTGCCAGTCTGGTAGAATTTCGTGTTTTTTTAAGCCGTTATTTTCTCTCTTGAGGTATTATTTCTTTGTTGTTTGTTTTCACGGGGATTTTTTCTTCGCATTTCAAGACAATATAGCAATCTTTCAGTTTTTGGCGATTCTGTCTGTTTGTCAGTTGTTCGTTAGGGTAAAAAAAAATCGACTTATAAGTAAATCAAAGGACATTTTGTAAGTTTTATTTACCCAAAGTGTTTTCAGGTTCTAAAAGTTTCAATAATTAACATAAAGGGCCATGTTGTTGTTTTTTTTTTTTTTCAGCTTAATTATGTTATTTTAATTTTTCAGTTATGTGTATATGCCCCTTATTCGATGGTTTAACAGATAATACGCGCGGATATTTTAAGAGTTGCGTAGTATTTTTCGAGCCCCGCAGGGGCGAGAAAAAATGCGAGCAATGAGTAAAATATCCGCACGTATTATCTGTTAAACCATCAAATGAGGGATTTATTATTCAACTGAAATTCTTGTTTTTACCACAATTGCCGCTAAACTCGCAATCTGATTGGTCGACGTGAGTGGTAAATGAGAGTCCAGACAACGGTGCTGACGCTGACATCACGCGCGCTTGAAAACAACCAATCAGATTGCGAGAAAGTTATAGACAACGCTTGCTCTTTCTTTGCTGTCACGTTTTGTAACAAGACTTCGATTTTCCTTGTATTTTTTTCTAAATATTGTTGTAAAAAACAAATTTACACCGGTTTTCCGTGGTGTGGACTCTTATTTACCACGATTTACGTCATCACATGGTCAAAATTTGTTGCTGACTCACTCGGCTGCGCCTCGTGAGTCCACAACATTTTGACCATGTGATGACGTAAATCGTGGTAAATAAGAGTCCACACCACGGAAAACCGGTGTAAATTTGTTAAATTTATAAAAGCTTGTGTCTTAAAACCGACATGCAACTGTGTAACACGGCAATCTACTGTGTTATACTCTGGGATATTTTGCGTGTTCTCTTTCACTTATAAGGTAAAATGACGTCATAGTCGAATAATAAATATGGTTACCACCTTAATGGAACACAAGAGACCTGAAAATATCCGGAACCTTGGGCCAAACATAGCTTGTTTATCAGCATCAAATCTTGTTGAGTTTGTAAAAACGAAATCTTTCAAATTTCTTAAGAGAAATAAAAAAGAGAAACTAATAAGATCTTGCCTGTATGAAGATATAGAAGATGGTGAAAAACGTATGACTGATATCAACCTAATGTTAAATGAAGCCAAAATGTCTGACTTCTTTACAAATGTATCTTTAATTACCAGTAGAGACTTTGTCTTTCTTCTGAATGTCACTTTTCGCAGTGTCGGTGATTTAATTTTCAGTTATAATTTCTTAATTGTCTTCAATTTTTTCCTTAAGTTTGTTTGTCATTGTGAAATTAGAAGGACACTGTATTTTTTTTTAGTTTAGATCTTTTCTGTTAGGCATGTTTTGTTTTGTTTTTACCTTGATAATGGCTGTTTTTCAAGTTTTCTGTAAGGAGTTTAAAGCCCGTTTTTTTTTTTGGGGGGGGGAGGGGTACTCCCCGAAAAATTGGGTGGGGATGTACGGCACACTTCTTAAAATCCTTACCCCATTTCAGACCAAAATATGCGATTTTCCCTACCCTATTTCAGACTTGACTCAAAATTCGATACCCAATTTCAGACCAGACACTTAAATCGATACCCTACTTCAGATGTTAATCAAACCGCATTTCTCAAGGGATGAAAAAAGTAGCTTTTTCTAAAACCCATACCCAATTACAGACCAGATTGCGCAAAACATACCCTATTTCAGACCGAGACGGCTTAAAAACCATACCCTTTAGGGCCGCATATATCTTTATAGCTTATATAAAGGAGTACCCCCCCCCCCCCCCCCGGGGGGGGGGGGGGGGGGGGGGTTAAGGCTACGAATCGATCGATTTTCGGAAATTGTAGTTCATTGTCAGTTTCCATTTTTTACCATCTTATCCAAACCTATCCAGTTATCTATTATCAATAATTAAAGCCATCTTTTTCTGCTTGAGAATTTTCAATAAGCAGGGTTTTGCAATTAAACATTAATTCGTTCATACTTTTTTTGTCTGTTTCCAAGATATTTTGGTCTAATTTCTCTGTACAGTGTGAATACATTGTCAAGCTGACACGTGATGAGAATACAGAAACTGATCAGTATCCAGTGAATGTTCATACTGTCTCTTGTCTCTTACAGGTTGATGTACTGTGGTGATTGTACAGCAAAAAATGCGCCACTCACATCGAGCAAGAAACCTGTACGAGTGTGTGACAAGTGTTTTGATGATGTCACGTCAGGAACAGCTAGGGTGAGTTTAAGGATTGCGCTTCATTGCACCTACAGTGTAATAATAGAAAAGTTACATTACAACCCATATAATTGCAATTTGCGTTACATAAAACCTTACTAAGCAGCGATTGTGTCACGTTAAACCTCATATAGTGATGCCGGGACTGTGTTTAATAGCAGATGACAACGCATGTGTATAACGGCGATTGTGTTACATGAGACCTTACTTAGCGGCAATTGTAACCCCATGTAGCCATCATTGTGTTCTACTTCACACCACATAGCTGCGTTTGCGTTACATTACACCCCACATAGTTAAGATTGTGTTATATTACACTTTAAAATCCGTAACGTTACCAACTTTCGACTGCTGACGGCTCTACTACTTTACGACAGCTTCTCACAAACGTTAAAGACAAGGACGAACCTAACGACAGACAAGGAGCAGTATACAAGATCAAATGCTGCGACTGCCAGGACTCTTACATCGGTGAGACTGGCAGGAATCTGAACATACAACTGCTGAACACAAGTTGGTTTACTAACTTAGAACAGACACCACTGAACAGATGCCAACAGCTACCTGCGGCTTACAAACGACTTGTCAACAAAACAAACGAACAATAGACTGAACTCACTGACAAATTTGACCAACAATACGACTACAGAAATTACACTAACAATACACGGATCGAAACGCACCTATCACTGACTTGAGTCTCTACAGCCAATAACATCACGGCTAAACTGACCAATGACAGTTATAACCAGACGTATATAACATCAACTGACCATTCACATGACTCTGAAGATGACTTCCGCTCAGGTTGTCAAAACGTCAGTCATTGTCAACAACAACAGTTCTTTTCAGAACTACACTCACCCGGACGACCACAAACAACAGACTGATACTCCTGGGTTCAAACCATTTACAATATTCTTTAAGTCACAAACAAGGCTTTAGCTGAAAGCACGCCACAAGATTACATACTGGTGGTAAATAATTTGTATCAACATCAAATTTCTCCTTACAATATCAATACATTGTCAACCAGACAGTAGGACAACAGTAGGCGTACCACCAAATTCTATTGATCAACATGTAATTTCTTCAATATTAATACATTAATAGGCGATAGGATTTAAGGAAATAATCAACTGAGGAATAGTAGAGAGATTTAGCAATTTAGAATCGTGTAATTGTTTCCCTCAAATGGCACGGATGGTCACTGCAGCTGCCATTCTTTACGTATACGTAAGGAGTTTTCACGTACTTTTTGTCGGCAAACAGCAAAAAACAAGCAGACTTTTGTCGTTTGCTGTGAACCAGGTGTTCAATATTGGTTTAATTTTGGTTCATTATTGTCTTGATATGGTCTCAATATTCTACAAAGAATAATTAAGCATTGAGAACGTTGTGTAACATGACGATTAGTAACGGAAAGTCTGGTGTTTCTTTTAAGGTCACGCTTCTACTTTTCACAAAGAAGAGGAAAGCGCTTCTTTTAATGGCTGTGCGTGACACAATGAAGACAGAAGATGCAAAGAGGTATGCAGTCTTGTCTCTCGCTAGAAACCGTGTGATGACAATTAGCAAGGAGACTTTGTATTTTAATCTTGTGATCGGATTGGCCAAAGAATGCCGGTTGTTACTTGGAAGCTAAGGTTTTTCTGACAAAGACAATTAATGCAATATATTATTGTTTTGGTGGACAACAAAATGCAGGTTATTAGAATAACCAATAATAATATAAGTAGAACTCATAAGATGTATGATTTAGGAGTATTTTTGTTAGAAGGGTAAAAAAATTATATAACTGGGTCGGTAGGTAAGGGATGCCAAATTGTTTTGTATTCCACAATTGGTATATTTTTTTACAGACATTTAAAGCGACAAATCTAACTATATTTTACTGCAGCGTGTTAAAGTTATTAAAATGCAATTAATCACTTATTCATTAATTTAAAAATTAAGCACTCGTCCTTAATTAGGCCCGGTTCAAACGTCGAACTTCACATGTGCCGAATCTAATGCAAATGAGCAAGAACAATAGATTTTTCTCATTTGCATTAGGTTCGGCACATGTGAAGTTCGACGTTTTAACCGGGCCTTAGATAAATTAACTGTCAAGGTGTCCATGTTTGCTGTATTTGTTATGTGTTGAGTATATCGTACAATAAGCTAAAGTCCCATTTGCAGTGCAAATAAACAGGGAATAAATATATTATAGTTAGTTGTATTTTTGTATTTTATATAACGCAAGTGAACAAAATTCTTTCAAATTAAAAACTACTGAACGGTGCCTCGTATGGTGCTGTTTATGATCCAATTTTTCCAGGTGGAATCACATTTGTGTAGACAGCGAAACAGGGCCTTAGAAAAGTTGTTAATGTTGTACTTAAAGTTTTTCAATAGTTATTTTTAATTGTATTTTTGAAACTTTCTCTCATTCTTCAAAAATTAAAAATTTGTTTTTTGTGTGTGCTTTTTTTTTCTTTTTTTTTTTTTTTTTTTTGGGGGGGGGGGGGGGGTTCTTCTGAGGTTAAAAGCGATTATAAAATGAGAAAGAAAAAAATTACCTAGTTAAAAAAATGAAAAGTTGTTTTTCGGGACTCTTCTGCGGTTAAAAGCGATTTAAATAACCGGCCTTCTTCAGGAAATTAAGAAAATCAAGGTCAATATGGCAAACTGTTGTTCAGTCCGCCATATTGACTGTTATTTTCTTAATTTCCTGAAGAAGGCCAGTTATTTAAATCGCATTTAACCGCAGAAGAGTCCCGGTAATTTTTTCTATCAAATATCTGAAAAGGGATTTCTTTATGGGGAAAAAAGCCGAAAAAAAAATCGGCTTTCTCTCTCTTTTTTCCTATCTGTTCTCTCTTTCTTCTTCCCTTATCTTCTATCTTCCTCCCTAATTCTCATCCTATCCTTCATCTTCCTCCATTGACCTCCTCTCCCTGCCCTTCATCTTCCTCTGTAGATCTCCTCTTACCTCCCCTCCATTGCTGCCATCTTCATGCCCCCCCTCACTTTATCCTATTATCCTCCCCTGCCTAGTTCTCATCTCACCCCCCCTTTATGCTCTACTTACTAATATCACTGAGAAATTATGAAATATAATTTTTTGTGTGCACTTACCTGGAGTCGAACTCCCGACCTTCAGATGTGTAGTCCACTGTCCTTTCCACTGCGCCACCAGGACCACGATGAAAAGTGACGCATATTTTATTGTATTATTGCTTATTATTGTTCCCAGACTCGCCTCGGCCAAAATTTAATCCTAACTAGAACTAAGAAAAAACCTAGTGCAAAATTAAATTTATCTGCAACATACACTTTGTAGCCTACTAGATTTAGCCTAAATACGTTTTTTTCCATCTCTTTGCGGATGAAACACGGACCCTAAAATATATAATATTTGACTAGTCTTTGACTTTTCTTTGTTAAAATATTCAAATGTGTTTCTTCCCAAGGTCCCCATGGGATTTGCATGCTGATTTTATGCGCGTTAGAAAGAATGCGAGCACATGATCACTGTGCAACTTTCTGGGCTAGAAAGAAGCGAAGCAAATCCCCTCAGAATATTGAAACAATAGAAATTTGTTAATGAGCAAAAATGAGCTCTTTTTTTTTTTCAAAAATCGAAGAGGACCCATTTCAGCTCATTAACCATTTTCTATTATTTAAATATTCACGCGCTTATTGCCCATGTTCCCATGGGATTTGCATGCTAATTTTATGCGCGTTTGGAGTGTGAGCACATAATCATTCTGTGCAACTTTCATGGCTACAGCTCTTGTAGAAACGGAGGAAACCCCCTCTGAATATTAAAACAACAGAAACGTGTTAATGAGCTACAATGAGCCATTTTTTTCAAAGAATCAAAGGACTCATTTTAGCTCATTAACCATTTTCTATTGTTTCAATATTCATGCGTTTATTCCCAAGGTTCCCTTGGGTTTATCATGCTAATTTTATGCATGTTAGAAAGAGTGCGAGCACGTGATCATTCTGTGCAACTTTCAAGGGGTAGAGTCTACCTTCTATAGCTCAGAAGGAGGTCGGACACTTATTGAGAATTATATAACGTAATGTCGACACTTACAATTTTATTTTCAATAAATTTTTAAGTGTAAAAAAGAAAATCTAGAATCCCCACTCAGGATTGAACCTGTGACCTTAGCTAGGCTTAGGCTTACATAGCCTACCGTACCACTGTACCACCTAGCTTCTCGGGCTGTATAGTTCTAAATTTAACTATATAAACTGCTAACCCTAACCTCAACTGAAAGCTAACCAGTTACTCCGTTATATAAGTCTCGATAAGGTGTCCGACCTCCTTCTGAGCTATGGAATCTAGCAATTTCCCTTTCAAGGCCACAGCGGAGCAAATCCCCTCTGAATATTGAAACAATAGAAATTTGTTAATGAGCAAAAATGAGCCATTTTTTTTTAAGAAATCGACGAGGACCCTTTCTAGCTCATTAAACATTTTCTATCATTTCATCATTTGTGTCCGTGGGTGGTTTTGTTTTGTTGCAACTTTTCACAGAAAGGAAATAAACAAAAACAGAGACGACAAGCAGATTAATTCAAGGACTGTATTTAAGTAAAACGTAAATTTTGAAAGGCATAACATAATGAGCTTTCCCTGGGCCGGAATATGAGCGCGAGATACGATAGTCTTCTATATATATATATATATATATATATATATATATATATATATTAATTAACATTTTGGAAGAAAGATCCAGACAAAGGATGTTTTTGAAACATTATATATATATATATATATATATATATATATATATATATATATATATAAATAAATAAAATAAATAAATAAATTTGTGTTTCGACTTTTCCGTAGTAGAGTGCTCAATACATAAAGTAGAGCGTGATAAATATTTAAAACAGGAAAAAGACTACACTTGTATCCCTACAAGCCTGTTTCGTGTTGCTCACTCTTCAGGGGATTTTATTAAAGAATAAACATAACCATCGCTTATATACAAAATTTGAATGCTCGGATGATTAGTTGTTACATAGCAACGCTTTGTTACGGTGACGGCAAGAAGATACAAGTTCGTTACGTTTATTAAGTGATGACAGGTCAGGGCGGCAAATGATTAAGAATTTTTCCTTAAGACAGAGATTACATCTTTTGCTTGAGCTGCTATATGAGGAAGGCCGTGAGGCCGAAACGTTGAGAATAAACCTGTCAAAAGTCTTGACTGGAGTCGGAGCTTATTGTTTTACAAGTGAAAATTCTACAAAGACTTTCAATACTCCAAGATCGCGCAAGTGATCCTCCATTCCAGGGCTCAGAGGAGCATTGTTTGAGGGACCATTCACAAGTCTTCAAAACGTATATATATATATATATATATATATATATATATATATATATATATATATATATATATTCTTGGTTTTCACTGTCACGCCATAAAATTTTAAAATGGTCTAAAATCGAAACGAATTAGCGAAGGGAGCCAATAATTTGTAATGTTATAAAAGAGTAACAAATAAACAACTTCGCGAAGTCTCAGATCTGTGCAATATTCCGTTGTTGAATTATTCGCCGAAGCATTCGACTCAAATTTACAGAGCTTTGTATGGAAACGCCATCCCGGAGGGACACCAATATATAATGTTTTGGAATCGAAACTATTTAGTGAAAGAAGCCAATAAATTGTAATGTTATAAAAGAGTAACAAATAAAAAACTTTGCTAAGTCTCAGATCTGTGCAGTATCCCGTTGTTGAATTATTCGCCGAAGCACTCGACTCAAATTTACAGAGCTTTGTATGGAAACGCCATCTTGGTGCCCCTCCGAAGGGCACCAAGATGGCCGCCGGAAATCAATAAAAACATCTGGACTTCACTTTCGCTCTGAAAGCGATTACTTTTCTCTCGTGAACTACTATTCATTCGCATAAACTGCATTCCTAATACTTTAACTGCCCAAAGTGCCAAAAATCACGAGGAGAGGCCCTTGTTTCATAGGAAAAAGCTTTGTCACGGACGCCATGTTGGTGTCACGTAGGGTGAAAAGTCAGTAATTCAAAATGCTGTATTTTCAAAACGAAAGACGCTACCGGGTTGGATACTTGTGAAAAGATTTATTTTTAAGTCATCTTCAACCTGGTGGACATATAAATTCAGAAGGCATTACAATTTATGATTTTCGAATTTGATGACGTCACGTGAAAACCAAGAATATATATATATATATATATATATATATATATATATATATATATATATATATATATATATATATATATATATATATATATTTATTTATTTATTTATTTGCTTGATGGAATCTACATGGCGTTCTAATAATAAAGTCGTAAAAAGTTTCTCGATATCGATTTTTCTTGTCCGTGATTTAGCCGTCTAAAAAACGTGAAATTTCACTTCCGGTGAGTTACAAAACCGCGCAAGAAGAACGACTGGAAATGCGAGGAACCGAGAAACCGCGACACCGGCATTCTTGTATTGACGTCACAGCGTACTATTTCCAGTCTTTCTTCTTGCGTGGTTTTGTAGCCCACCGGAAGTGAAATTTCACGTTTTTAGACGGCTGGAATAAGGAAAAGAAAATAGATATCGAAAAAAAACTCTTTTCTATTTTCTTATCAGAACGCCATATAGATTCCATCAAGCAAATACAAAATGTCTGTCACATACACTTTAAACATTACACGCAAAGAGCTAAAATTAAATAGATGACTAACTAAAGTCAATTCATATTTAGCACGCTGCATTCCCTACGTAAACTTGTATGCTAATGAAAAACAATGTAAAAGGTGTCAAGTTTAATCCTGAATGTTTTTTTTTTTTCAACTGCTCAATTATTGTGTTGCTTGATTGAATTACTGCGAGGATAATCAATTTGGTACAAAGTTTTGTTTCGAGTTTTTACTTTTCATAAATATAAAACCGTTGTCAAGGAATTTACAGTCAAAACAACTCCCGTTATTGCGGCCCTTTGTCAGTTTGCCATAAATATTTTCATGTTGATCGGGGAGGGAGGGGGGGGGGGGGGGGAGGGGAGTCATTTCGTTTTTGTCTTACGTACGTTTGACGGTTTATCAGCTTTCCCTGTTAAGAGTTTTGGTTATTAACGATCAGCAATTTTATAGTTTTCATTGACTTTCTGGGTATAAAAGTTCAACATTTTGCGTTCAAGTACGTTTGTTATATCTGTGTTGCGCTGTATAAGTACTTAAAGACGCTACAAAGTTTGCTTACAACAAACATATATATGCTGTTTAAAAATTGTTGGTATCTCTGTTCGACCTACGATTGTTTGAAAAGTTGAAAGTCAATATTTCCAAATTCACGAAATATTCACGTGTTGTTTGTAGCAGTCAAGCAATTTGTACCACGAAAACTTGCCATGGACAAGGTTTTCAAAAACAGAAACAAAACACTTAATACAACTAGACCTTTTTACTTTAGGAAAAAAAGTCTGACTATTCTGTACAATTATTTTATAAGTGAATAATTTTTCGGCGATTTCTGAAAAACTGTAATTATTGTCGATTGCTTATTACCAGAAGCTTATCACGTAACGAGCTTATGTTATTACTAAAAAGCTATTTTACTAAATTTGTTCAAATACTTTGCATGTACATATGTTTTCCCATGATAAACGCTGTTCAAATTTCTAAAATTTTCCCGCCAAAAGACTTAGAAAAATACAGGCGCCCAAAATACGCATGCACCTTAAAAAAAGCATTCAGTAATATTGTATTTAATAAATAAGTAGAAGTCAACAACAATAAATAAAAGAGTTCTATCGGTTTCATTGTACTCTTTATTGTCTCTTTTATAAAGTATAAATGTTAGTTCTATTACTTAAGTAAAATGATTTAACTAATAAAAAGGTGTGACAATTTTTTTCTTCCTTTATATTCTAAGTCTTTTGGCGGGAAAATTTGGAAAAATTTGCACAGCGTTTCCCTTGGTAACAATTTTGGCAAACAAATTAACGGAGCACCCCTTGAAAACTTTTTGATATAAAAAATTTTTCAAGGAGTACAACTTAAAATTTGTCCCGCCAAAAACGGTATTAAACATAACGTGCGTGAAAGGAACCTCACAATTTAACACTGGTTTTCACAAGTGACATAAGTATAAGCACGAATAAAAGAAAAAGAAACCCACTCTTTCTTCTTATGAAGTCCTCATTAGGAATCAATGCGAAATAAACATAATCACAAGAAATATGACTAAGTTTTTTTTCCTTGTGCCTATGCTTATGCCGTGTCAATTCCTACGAAGACAGCATAAGAAAAACAAGTGTGTTCATTTTTCATATGCTTGTACTAATATTTCTGTCGCCGGTGAAAACCAGCCTTAAATCCTTAAATTCTTGCACGAGACAGTGTATACATAAAGGATATTAGAAGAAACATGGAAAGCTATTTTTCGTGAAAATTGTATACTACATAAAACGTTCTGGATAACGCAAACTTAAGCTTAAGTTCTGTTTATTTGATAATTTTTGCTTCTGATTTCATTCGATAGGGGACATTTTTAGATTTTTCATAGCTTGCCATGTTGCTTTTAATAACAAGACCTTTGACTGTTGGCCAGTTTTCCTTGTAGCTCAGAAAAAAATATCAGAAAGTATTAGACTAAGCACCAAAAAAAACCTTCGCTAAGTTTGGAGCAAGTGAAATAATTTACAACATTCAACAGACAATTGCCTGGCCCCGTTTTCATTGTAATGATAGATCGAATTGTGCACGAGCCCACATCACTGTTCGCTATGTTTGGAATAAGCGAAATTATTTATACAGTATGGTATAGATCTTGTTGTGCACGAGACCAACTTCTCAAAATCAAACTAAAATGTTTCATTCTGTGCTACATCGAATACCAACAAAAAAAGTCTTTTCCTCCACTTTAAAGCTAAATTTAAGAAAGCTCATTTATAATACCCAATGTCTGGTTGAAGTTTAACCCTAAACACGTTTCTTAATCAAATCAAGGGGTTATACAGACCATGATAATAAAAATAAACGGAACCAAAGTAGACATAATTCGTCTTTTTATAATCGGTGCTGTATTTGTTGTCCAAATTGTGGTAAATGAATGAAAAAAATATCTGGCAGCATCAAAACAACAGAAATTGTCCTGTAAACTAAAAAATAGAATTACAATCTCATTAGTTAACGCCACGTAATTCTTTCTGTAAAGTAACTATGCGACTGAATATTTTACTTAGTATTTTAGTGTGTCGAACTTTTTCAAACAAACAATTCACAAATTGAGATCATAAGAAAAGATGTGCCAGTGGTTTTGAGTTGTTTCCATTTCATTGTGGAAAATTCACTTTGAAGATTGATGATATTTAAAAATCCGTAAGTAAACATAATTTTCTAAAAATGAAAATTGAGCAACCAAGTAAAAAAAAGTTAACTAAACGGTAATTGATTTGTTTGAAGTGTTTATGCAGTTGACTTCGAAACGTTATCTGTTGCGTTTTTCCTCAAAGGATAGCTGTTGGTGTTTTTTTTCCTTTGGTCTGTATAACAGGTCAACACTGTAGTTCTAAAAATAACTGTTGTTGTTGACAATGACCGACGTTTCGACAACCGGAAGCGGAAGTCATCTTCAGAGCCATATGCATGAAAATTGTAGGCTGTTATTGGCTGTTGAGATTCAAGTCATGGATTGGTGCGTTTCGATGGTGTTCAGCCAGTCGCTTGTTCAAATTTCTGCAGTCACAGCATTTTGATCATATATATATACTTCACTTTGTCTGTTGCCAGATTCGTCTTTGTTTTAAACATTTGTTAGCAGTTGTCGTAAAGTAGTACTTTAAGGTGGCTCGACTGGGTTTTTGAGTGACGATACCTTTTAACTTTGATAAATTTGTGTACCACCATAAACAATCAAACGGAAAATCGATTGCCACAGCTGTACTAGATAAAATGAGGTAAGTGTTATCGAAATCGAAGTTGCCATAGCAACGTTATAACGTCATTCCTTGTTTTACATAATACCTAATTACTTGAGATTTAGAAATAATTTTGGAAAACGCTCTCTGGATCTTTGACCTGACGTACTTGTCCTAAGGTCTGCAAAATTTTAAGAATTTATATGGAAGCGTTTTCGCGAAAATTTCGAGTGAAATTTTAAGGTGTTTAAATATAACCAAAAACAAACCAATTTGGAAATATTAATTAAAATTATGTCCACAGGGCTTCATGAAATATTGTTTTGGTCTTAAATGAATTTTATACCATCCAAATACCTTGAGTGGAAATCTCAAGGAAATCGCTGTGTTTGAATTTTAGAAATATTGACTTGAATTTAAACTGGCCTGGAGTGTTATTTCGCTTTTATATCAAAAACTGACCCTACACTTATTAAAATAGTCACAAATTAAAATGCGATTAATTATTTTTTTTAAACGGTGTCCTCATGAAGATTAATTAATGTTTAATACAATCTCCAAGTTTCAAATTCATTGAAACATTCTAAGGCTGTCAATTTTTAGCGCCAACTCAGGAAAATATTGAGCTGATTTTCGCGCTTGTGGCTTGTTGCTTCATTATGCGTCTACACCTAAAACAAAGCATTGAAGTGTTTATGAATTCATTATGTATTGATTTTTTTCAATTGCATGGCGATGCGAGACAATGGAGACGCATAATGACAGTTACAGACCACTGGCATAAAAATCATCGCTATATTTTCCTACGTTGAGGCTGAAAATTGACAGCCTTAGAACATTTTCATGAATTTGAGACTTGGCAGTTTTATTGAATATTAATTAATCCTCATAAGGACTAAGTTTTAACAAAATTCGTCTATCGCTTTTAAATTCGTGACCATTTGAAGGGTCAATTTTTGATAAAAATGCAAAATAGCACTCAAGACGAGTTCATATTCAAGCCAATGTTTATAAAATTCAAATGGACGATTTCGCAGAGATTTTCACTCAAGCTATTTGTATGGTATAAAATTCATTTCAGACTCAAATATTATTTCGTCAAGCCTTGTAGACATAATTTTTAATAACATTTCAAAATTGTTTTGTTTTTGTTGAATTAAAACTTCACACGAATTTTTTTCGAAAACGCTTCCATAGAAATTTGTAAAATCTTGTAAACCTTAAGACAAGTATGTCAGGTCGAACATGCAGAGAGCATTTTCCAAAATTACTGTATCTCTTGGTGACAAGAATTTCGGTCTTAGGTAAAATGGGAGGTGACGTCATTACGTTGCTATGGCAACTCCGATTTCCATAAAATGTACCCCATCTGAAACTTTGATCTTTTACTTGTAGAGCTGTGACAATCGATTTTCCGTTGGATTGTTTATGGTGATACACAAGTTTCTCAAAGTTAAAAGGTATCATCACTCCAAAACCCAGTTGAGCCACCCTAAAATCCACATGACTTTGAAGATGGCTTCAGCTCAGGTTTTCAAAAAATCAGTCATCGTCAACAATAACAGTTCTTTTCAGAACGACACTAACCCGGACGATCACACTCGACAGACTATTGATATTCCTGAGTTAAACCATTTTAATACAAGGTCTATATTGATCATCGAAAATACCGGCTTCCCTCGACACCAGACATCAGGGCTTTATAAAATAAGCTCCTAAATATACTACGATCGACAAAAGGACACAAGCTCTCAATCTCACGAAATGGCTTCCTAATAATTTTTTAGCATGCGCGACTGAGAATGATTTTCCGTAGATTAAAGAAAATAACAAATGAAAAAGAAAGAACGTAACTTGTAAAGGCCTTTGTTCTCTTGTCAATCAGTTGATGCAGGGAAAGTGTGAATGTAAGGACGCAACTGACAGGCTACAAGTGTCTTTAAATATATATTACCAATTGATTCCATTAAAATTGTCAAAAATTTAGTTTTACCTAAAACCTTCCTCCCAGTGCAAAACCTATGCTGATTTGACGGTTCAGGCAATTAGCAGCCAGTACACGATTCGAGAAAATGAAAACTTTAATCCCCCCTCCGGGTTTTTCACGTCATTTGAAGAGTAGATTTAGTCAATTAGCTGTCAGATACGAATTCGCTCTTCCTCAGTATCAATACATTTACTACTGATGCAAACTGAAGTGGGGTCTTTCTGCATGTATCGGTACCCATGGTCTTCTATTGTTTGTGAGGTATTGTATTTTTGGTCTTGTTTTGCATTTGTATTATTGTCGTTCTTTGTTCCTTTTGTTTTACTTTATCTGTGCTCCGGTACATACAGAAGGAACCCTAAAGTGTTTGGTCGTGTTCAGCCACCATTTGAACAAAAAAGTATATGAACTAAACAAAGTTCTTATCTGTGAAGAGATCACTCCTGGTTTGTCCATTCCAGTTTGTCCTCTTGAATTGTTTCTTCAGCCCTTCATGTTCTTGATTTTGATAGTCTTTGAAGTTCCTGAAAATATAGATGAACAATTGATAAGATAAAATGTCCAATGTTTGTTATTTTACAGACGACTAAGGTTAAATATTAGGTACATTATGCGTGAACAGTTAAATAAAATAAATGGTAACAATGAAGGAATAAACGATTTCTAACAGGAATTTCAAAATCATTTTTCAACAATTGTTTCAGGGCCTGAACTCCTAAAGTTGAACTATTAAGTAATGCTTCACACAAGAACTATAGTAAACTTCATTGTTCTGCGGCAATGGCTCTTTCCCACATAGAATATCTTTGATTTTAAGAATAGAGGAGGGGCTGATGGTTCATAATTATATTTCATTATAAAAATACAGAAATTTCATTTGCTTCAAATATATTTTAGGAAATGTTCGTGCTTAACCAATCAGAATAGCAGAAGACAATAGCTGCTAATTTTGCTTCTTTGATGAAGTTCCCCAAATACAGTACTTACCCGCTCATAAGAACCCATTTTTTTTTTCAAACTTAGCCTAAACGGGTTCTTATGTAAATGGTGCTTAGTGGAATTTTAGGCTACGCAGTTCTTATTTAATGAGAAATATATTATACACCTGTGAATGGTAGAAAGGTAGCATGTATATTAATTTAATGCCAAAACAGGCCTGGCCTTTAGACAGTATGTGGCCATGACCCATTTTAGTAGATATTTTAATTCTCAGTATCAGGCTAAAAGTTGATTTAATGATATATATATATATATATCTAATGTTTTTCCACTGTTTTTGGGTATGGTAATATATGCTAATGAATTTGAAACAAATGAAAAACAAAAATTACCTGAAATAAAAAAATTAACTACAACATATACATGTTCAAGTTCACTACTTTTGAGTCATGTTTTTTTTTTTTTTTTTTTGAATGAAGATTTTTTTAGGTTAATTTCTATAAGAACCTTTCTATAAGAACCTGTTTCAAATTTTAGGCTAAGTAGGTTCTTGTGTAAATGGGGTCTAAATTGATATTTTTAGGCTAACAGGTTCTTAAATTGCAAGTTCTTATAAGCGGGTAAGTACTGTACAATATCTTTTAAAAAATGCATGTTGTGCAATTGGGTCTCAAAATACTTGAAACCTTAAAACATTTAGACTTTATGCACCTGGAACCTTAACTTTTTAGCGGTTTTTGAGTTTAGGCCAATGAGATCACTAGTTGTAACAATGAAAATAGTTGACATTCCACCGTGCATTGCCGTTCAGCACTATCCTTCTTATGCGGATCATTCCTTAAGGTGGTTCGATACAGTTTTCTGGAGACCATACCATTAAGCGGGCTTCTCCAAGTCAGATCAACTGAATTGAAGTTTGGCGAGATGTATTTTCTGGTAAAATCGATATAACCATGACGACGATAAACAAGAAACTTAGAAATCAGTAAAAGTGAAATTTAGCGCGTTTACGATTTCGCATTGAAAACCCCACATAGGCATCTTAAAATATGGTATATGGCATATATATTTTGCAAGAATAAAAAAAATTCTGTATGTTTGAATTAAAATAAATCGCAATAACATTTCAAACCTTACTATTTGTGTACTGGTATTAAATTGATCGAAAGATTAACACTGGTTTTGTGAAATTACTTAATGATAATGTCAAAAAGTAGCTTGATGTTATGTTTGTAAACCTTGAAAGTTTTGTTTACCTTCTCTTTTGCGATCTTGAGAACTACCTTTTTTTCTAACATCGCATCATGTGCAATTTTTGGGTAATTTTCGATTTTAATGGCTTTTCCAAAAATCTGAGAAACGGCTCAAAGAATTTTTTTAAAAACATTCAATGTACATGCTTACCGATGTGCAAAATATTATCTGAAAGTTTCATTGGCATTGATTCACTGGAACGCCTTTAAATTTAAAGATGAAGACGACGTACGAACCGGCCGAAAAAAAATGGCGTTACAAATTTACTTTTTAACCCGTGAGTATACGCGCATACGTAATGAACGGGTTATCGGTAACGGCAACAGATATGCAAATGAGTCACTCACTCGCTCACTCCTTCCATCAGCTGTAAACTTAGTGACGTAATGCTTTGTTACGAATGCGTTTTGTAACAAGAACAGCGTGAATCCAGAGATAACAATAACTAAATTGGTGTAAACGAATATAAACAACAATGAGCTTAAAGATGTTTCGCATTTGTAGTCTTTAATGCAACGTTAAAATCAATCTAAAAGGAATTTTCAACTGAGACGCGCGTTTTGATGGTTATAATAATAATAATAATAATAATAATAATAATAATAATAATAATAATAATAATAATAATAATAATAATAATAATAATAATAACTTTATTTATTCACGGAGTCCTTATCACTACCTTCAAGTAATAAAATTGATCCTATTTCAAGTTAGTGGTCACGGTGGTCGAGTGGTGTAAAAGCGCGGACTCACAGCCGAAAGGCCCAGGTTTCTTTCTTCTTCGGACTGAACATTATGAAAGTTATGTACTGTTTTTTAATTTTTTGCGTTTGTCAAAAATCCTTACGTTTAATTTAAAAAAAAAAAAACATTGAACCGTGACAGAGTGAAACCATAAGCTTACCGTAATATTGCGTTGGCTCTTTGATTAAGGGATGGACCATTAGAAAAGTGATGGGGGGGGGGGGGGGGGGAGGTGGGAACTTTGGGAGAGGCAAGAAATTTTTTTTTTGTCCACCTAAGGTGGAAATCTTTTTTTTTTTTTCACTCGATGGCTGGAATATATATTTTTTTAATAGTTTATTTTTTAATTGTCCTTGGGCAGATTTTTTTTTTGCGATAATGCGTGGGAATATTTTTTTTTTCTTAATAATTTACTGGGGAAATTTTTTTTTTTGCTTTTGCCCCAACCCCCCCCCCCCCCCCATCACTTTTCTAATGGTCCATCCCTAAGGTTATTCTCAGTAATGATTTCAAATCGATGCGCACTACATTCTTCCGTGATTGAAACATTGCAATGTACGCTCGTTGATGCAAATTTCTTCGCGTCGGTTTTCTTTTGCGTTCAAAACGCCTGCTGCATGTAATCATGCTGGAATATAGATAATAACAGATGCACAGCAGATCACAACGAAAGTATAAATCACGGAGGAATGCAGTGCGCATTGATTTGAAATCATTATTAAGCATAACTTAAGTAAATTTGTAACGCCATTTTTTCGGCCGGTTCGTACGTCATCTTCATCTGTAAATTTAAAGGCGTTTCAGTGAATCAATGCCAGGCCAATGACACTTTCAGATAAAATTTCACGTTGATCTGACTTGGAGAAGGCCGCTTAAAAGCCGATTGAAAAATGTTGGTATGGTCTCCAGAAAACTGTATCGAACCACCTTAAATGTTCTTTTGAAAGTATATGCAGCTTGAACGAACTCAGTCAGGTTAACATCTGGAGACAACTCCTCAGCTTATTGCAATACAAACGCAATTATACCAGGGCGCAGAGATATCGTAAGACAAAGAGAAGCTCAACGCACGTGTTCACTTTATCGAGCAAAATTTCAGTCTTTTACTGAACAATTGAACTTTTTTGGCGAAGCGACTCTTACCTTAGGTTGGAGTTGTGGGGCGACTTTTTCCGTGGCGATACGTCTTCCTGGAGTCTTTCAACTTGCCTCTAGAGCGCCAAAAAGTTTCGCGACTTGCGACACATCTTCACGCGAACACAACTTTGTTGATTTGCGGCGAGAGCTGCGATTTTTTCATGAATATTGATTAGAAACTTGAGCCAATCGCTGACAAATACGTCAAAAATTTTGGGGTAAACAACGGTTGTTTACCATTTACCCAAAAAATCCGGAAATTTCGGATGGAATGTAAATGGGAAGACTATTTTTTCTTCCCGAACGGAAATTTCCACGGGAAAACGGGATTTCTTGAATCGAAAGGTAGTCCAAAATTCCCAAACGGAATTTCCGAACTGAAATGTGTGTACCATTTGCTTTTATCTACCAGTTCCAGACCCTGCGCCAGTTTTGACGCGTAAGTGTGGTTACTCAGCTTGTTTCTGGTGTCAAATGGTAAATGGTACACGCCAATCTCAAACGGAATTTCCCTTTCTGAAGTTTTGCTTACCATTTACACAAACCGTGGACCAACCGGTTTTCCCGTGTAAATGGTAAACAACCAACGTTTGCACGCTTTTCAGCGATGAAAGTGCATTTCGGACGCAGTGCGCCTTTTATCGAATTAACCTAGCGCGTTTCATTTTGTGATCCGGGAGGGGCGAATTTTTATTAACCCCGTCGGGCATACGAGGAACGGGGGTGGATGCCACCCCTCTCAAGTTTGAAATTTCTTTAGCGGCTCTTACTTTGAGATGCAATTATCTTTTTTTCGTACAGCACGTGATCTGGCCATGACAACCAATTTTTGAAGGGCATACCGTCTGAAATGTTGAGTTTTCTTTTAAATTCATTTCTTATGGTACGTTTCTTTAATTTGGTATCTGCATTTTTCCAGTCTATTGATTTAAAAATTAACTTTGGATCAATTGAGCTGATTTTCTAGAATTCAAGATGTCGGTTGTACAAATAAATAACATATGACGTCATCATCGACGGATGATCAATTTATCCTGTAAAGTTAACAATACCATACCTATACCAAAAATAATGATCGGTTCCTTATGTTGTTACTCAGTTTGGATAATTATTTGAATATTTTCTGAACTGAGAAACTAAGCTACTTTTATTTTTGGCGTTTTCATATTTCTAAATGACTTCAAATAATACAGTGGTCCCAATTACTATATATTAATGTACTATTTTACTATTATATTCTTATCTCGAGTAGCTGGACAGCTGATAAAAGATTTTGAAACTTGACGTTTACGTTCACTAGCGCAGATTAGTCGATGATAAGCCAGGACTCAGGAATGGTCAAAGATTAGTCAAGGTTTCATCAAAGATTAGATCAATCAGGATTAGTCAAAGGTTTCTTTTTTCGAGGGATATTTTGCGTGTATCTAGATATACTACCATGTTGTGCTTAATTATGCGCTAAGAGGGAAGAAGCGTGTCAATGCTAAGGAGGGGAAAATAGTCTAAATTGCTTAATTTTGATGCGATGGATTTTCGGGGATATTTTACTGCGTTCAATAATGAAGGAGTGCAGAAATATTTATAAAATTGAGAAAATCGACTACGAATATACAAGGATCATAACATATATTTTTGCTTCCGTGCACTAAATGAACACTTCAATTATTGTTAAACTCTTAATGTCATTTCTAAAGAGCATTTAATTACAAAATTCATAGAAAGGAATATTAACTTCCATTGACTGCCGTAAGTAGCCACATTAATCGTAACTGAAACCATAATAAAATGTTCACATCATCGTGCAACCGTGCCAAGCGTAGGAAAACATGTAACCAGCACAAAGCGCTGGAAAACATGTAACCGGTGCCAAGCGCGGGAAAACATGTAATCAGCGCAAAGCGCGGGAAAACATGTAACCGGTGCCAAGCGGGGGAAAACATGTAACCAGCGCAAAGCGCGGGAAAACATGTAACCGGTGCCAAGCGCGGGAAAACATGTAACCGGTGCCAAGTGCGGGGATAAATGCAACTGATTCCAAGCGCGGGAAAAGGTGCAAATTGTTCCAGGCGCAGAGATAAATGCAACTAGCCCTAAACACAGAAAAATGTCTGCAAATTATTGCTCTTGATTGGTGAACAACTAAGCAACGCAAAATAATAGCGTACTCTTATCCGATCCTTTTATTCCCCCAGTCAAACCTTATGTCATGGAAAACATGTAACCGCTGCCAAGCGCGGGAAAACATGTAACTGCTGCCAAGCGCTGGAAAACATGTAACTGGTGTCAAGCGCTGGAAAACAAGCACGTAAAAGTGCGCAAAAGGCATGGACTAGTTAAAAAAACAGGTTGTATGCTGTGACTGGTTAAAACATGTTGCACGAGTTCTTTACACCAATTATAAGATCATAGCCAACGCAAGCCAAATCAAACATGTGATTACTTGTTGACAGTCAATTAAAACCTCACTCCATGCTTTTTTTAACTTTAAGCTACGTTTACGAACATTTGTTAATGCGGCTATACACCTAACGAATAGCCCTCCTTGAGCACTGCATATACGTTGACTCGGTTAACAAAAGCAATCAATTTATTTTACAAAATTTTCCTTAACTAACTTAATGACGCAAATATATAAAAATACCATAAACATCTCGGTAAATTGTTAACACCTAAAACAATGCTAGAGTAACAATAAGTTTGAACTAGGAAAATATTTTTCTTTGAGGTAAAAACGACAGATTGGGCGCAAAAACAGCTAATGTATTAGACACTTTAGAAACTGAGGGGGAACAAAAAGCATGAACTCACCATTGCCTAGTCTAAACTAGACTGCTAGCAGTTCCTCGTTGGATAGTCGAACGGGCGAGCAAATCACACTATCGCCGAAATGTTGAAATAGTTTGTTTGCAGAAGCTATAAACACTGAAATAAATTGTATGCAAGTAAGTAAGCGCAAGTAGCTCGTGGGGAAAAAGGAAGAAATCCAACCCTTGTGGAACTCGCGCTTCGTGTTGGTTCATTGCAAAAGCAACTGTTAAGCAGACTCGCGTACTGGGAATCAAAGGCGGTCGACAAACTTGACTTTAACCGGCCTGTCAGGAACTACATTTAACATTTGAACCGGCTCCACTGGCTCGTGGTGATTCTCTAAGCGAAACCGTTGAAGTAACTGAAAGATTAAAAGAACAAGAAATATCTTGAGCCCACCAACACTGGCAATCCGAGCAGCAGTCATCTTCAGAATCATTATTGAAATGTTTATCATAACAAGGACTTGGTAATTTTCAAAGCAACGACAACTGACTTGATTTTAAAAGACATGTTTCGACAATCCTTTGTCATCTTCAGTTTGAAATTTTAAGTTACAAAGTTGAATTTATACTAAGTAAATGAAAATGCTAATGAGAGACACCTTTGACAAATAAATGAAAGAATGTGTGACAATACGTGATTAAAAAGAAAGTTCTAAATTAACATGATGCAACTGTTGGTTCAAAGAAGGTTGTTCCCATACATTTACCATACTTGGTAATTTTTAAATTCAAATTTGGCTAAAATTTTAAAAGTGCCATAATTAAAGTCATATACTGAAATATACTTAAGCTAGAAATTATTATTTTTTTCTTAAGCTAGTTGAAATTTATAAATAGTGTTTTTGTTATGTTCATAGGCTATACCACGGTTTGCTGAAGTAATGTAAAAGTAATGTTGTGTTTTTGGTAAATAAAGTATTACTTAACAAAAAAAAATAAGAAATCATTTCATGTTCCCTTTCTAGAAATGGACTAATGGACTAAAATCAGGGCTGATCCAGGGGAGGGGTACAGGGAGCCAAGTACCCCCTATTTTAGGTAAAATTTATTTGCTGAAATTATCTTCGCAGAATTTGGCATTCATTATCGAGCCTTCAACAGCCTGCGTAGCTAGCGTTTCTTGGTGCGCGCGATTCTAAATAAGCGAGCGACAAAGCCGCGAGGGGAATTATGGAGATGAGAAAGAGAAAAACCGTCTTCTCCCCTCGTGGCTCGCGAATTCAGCATCGCGCGCGCCAACAAAACCGCCAGCTTCGCAGGTTAAGCCTTCAAGAAAACTCACCTTGCACATAAACACGTGCATCTCCAACTCGGCCACGCGACGACCTAAAGCAGATAAGAAAAAGACAATTGAAAAGCAGAAATCACGGTTTATAACACAGCAACGTAAATCATAGGCATTTGATGTATTCCTTACCTACACATCCTCGTGGTCCAAATCCAAATTGCAGATTGGCCGAGAATGCGTGAATTTCATCTCTGTTTTCTCTCAACCAGCGCTCAGGTTTAAACTCCAAAGGACTTTGGAAGTATTTTTCCGAGTGTGCCGTGTTATACAATTCCATTACTACACACGTCTGTAAGACAAACAAAATATAAAAATCAAGTTAACAACTTATGATCAGTGCGCGCAGCTAGACGTCTTATATTTTAGTTTGTCGGAATTGAAGGAACTTAGTAAGAAAATATGAGACTTAATTCAGCGCATCATCTTCCTGTTCACTAGGTTTTATTTCCAGCTGTGTCGTGCCCCCGTGTCCTTCGAAGGATCTCACCTCGTACCCAGGGCCCTCTCCGCTGTCAAAATGGCCGGACGGGAATTTAAACCGCGGCCAAGACAAGGAAGCCTGCGAGTAAACTTACGGGCTCGATTCACAGACTAGTTACAAGTAGCCAGCAAAATAAGAACGTTTAATCTTAGTTTAGCCTCAGCTCAAAAGTTAGACTTTCTTATATACTGTTTGTAAAAAATAGGGTGTAAACGACGCCTGGTCGGGCTTTAAAGGCGCGATGTCACTATGTTTAGTGTTACTTTAAAAAGCCAAAACACATCTCTATATCAGTTAAAACCCAAAAATAAGAGATTATGATAATAAATAAGAGTTTTGAAACTGACCTGTTAAAAATTTTATAAAAAAGTTTAAAATTTTTTTCTAAATTTTCGGTCGCTCACTGCGGCCTTCATCAGAGAATGAATGTTCTTTTTTTGTGGGAAACAAGTTATTTAAAATCCTTGACAATTGGTAGGTATACTCTTGGGAATGGCTTCCGTTGGTTGACACAATTAGGGTCGATGGTTGAATGCCACGATTCTAAGAATAAACGAGAGAGGTGTAAACAACTTGTCCAAACGTTTATTCTTAGAATCGTGGCATTCAACCATCGACCCTAATTGTGTCAACGAACGGAAGCCATTCCCAAGAGTATACCTACCAATTGTCAAGGATTTTAAATAACTTGTTTCCCACAAAAAAAGAACATTCATTCTCTGATGAAGGCCGCAGTGAGCGACCGAAAATTTAGAAAAAAAAAATTAAATTTTTTATAAAATTTTTAACAGGTCAGTTTCAAAGCTCTTATTTATTATCATTATGAGCACTGATCGCCCGAACAACAATAAGAGATTAGTTGTGTTTAAAAGTATTCTACTTGTGTTCTAAGGTGAAAACAAGTGTCTTGGGCTGCAGATGGCCAGGATGGAAATGGATTGCATCTTGAAAAATAAATGGGCTATTTTTTTCAAGTTTATCGCTCCCTTCTTGGAAAACTTGCTAAAACTCTAATTATGGTTTCTTTCTCTTAGAAAGTTCACTTGATATCTTCCTCTTCTTTTTCTATTAGCATTTCGTGTATGACAAAGGTACTTAGTTTTAATTTGAGTCATTTTTGACCCCAAAACTTCAAAATAACCCTGACACAGCTCCTTTAACCCTTTAAGCCCTAAGAGTGATCAACAACAAAATTCTCCTTGTAATATCCATGCCTTATCAATCAAAAAGGTCATGAGAACAAGGAGGTGATCACACAAGATGAATTATCTTGATATCTAAACAATTTCTCCCCAATACTTATATAAGAAATGTATAGGGACAAGAAATGAGAATTTAAATTTTAATATCAGGGCTAAAGGGGTTAAGTGGACCTAATGTTAATCTTCAACAAAGTTCTAGAGAATTGCTAGTGTTAGGGTCACTAGTTCTTGATTATCATTGTTTAGCCTGCGTAGCAGGCGCCAGTTTAATTGCAGGGCGAAATATCGAAAACACGCGCACGAGAGGCATTTTTTAGTATTGTTATTGTGTCTAGCATCAGGTGAACGGTGGAAGGTTGAGGCCAGTAAAAAAAGTGGCGACCTTGAGTGTGTAAATGAAGTCAGACTGAAAGACTTACTTGTGCTGGAACATGGTATCCAGATAACACAGCATCCTGTTCCAGTATTCGCATAATCATTGCAGAAACGGGAGTCAGTCTGAAGGGACGAAAAAAAGTGTATTCATCAATTGCCAAACATCAAAATTCAAGAAAAAATTCAAAATGTTATTTTACAAAAGAGTGAAAAAGAAATGGTGCCATGCAACAGTGCTGCTGAAGAGGTTTCATTTGAGTGGTCACAACATAGGATTTCTTCGACAGACTCAAAAGCTAGAACTACACTACATGTCTCCATAACTGACTCTGGGAATGAGAGAGTTAAACCTAGATTACTGAAATTCAAATACGGTTAAAGCAGTTATTTATGGTGATGGGCACGGCCAATGCCTAACCTAGCAAAGGTGGGGGTGAGGGAGTTATCTATCTCTTACGGCGTGGTTGGACTTAAGAGAAGTAGAATTGTTCTGCTGACTGATAGCTCTTCTACGAGCCGAGATGAAGAGGAAGTCAAGGTCAAAAACAGTATTCTCCAAGTCAGTGCAACATTTAGAAGTCAATCACAAAATAATGAGTACAGGACAGGGTAAGTTGGTAAGAAAAACCAGCGTTTTGTCGATTTTCTTGACCAAAATTAACGAAGTCAGAGAGCAAGATGGTTCAACATGCAAAAAGGTATACTGTTTAGAGTTTCACCTCCATGACTCCTTGAGACAAGCCTTTAGGTAAGGCAGTTTAGCGAGATGCTTGGTTGTGATGTCTTCATCTTTTCCCACAACACCATCTATCTCCTGGAAGAGTTTTTCCTGGACGCGAGGAAATCTTGCCATATTGTACAACAGCCATAGGAGAGATTGTGCCGTCTGCATGGATGTCATGAAAAGATCAAACAGAATGCAAAAAGATTAGTTTAAAATAAAATAGGAAAGACACGTGTTTACCGTAACGATTCGATTTAGTGTCCTCCTTACAAAAAGCGCCCCGTTTGAGTACCGTTTGGTTAATTAGCGCGCCCTTTCTAATAAGCATCCCCCACGCCCCTGAAGATGCTAGGCTAAAAAGCTATCTTATCGAAAGAAGTGACATTAAAAACATTGAGCTATAATAGTGAATTATATTCTGACTATGCGAACCATTCAATTTACCGTCGTTCAGATTTTGCCAACCGTTGTTCTGACTAAGCGAAGTGTACATTTTCTGTTATTATGAATATGAATATATCACAATCATACATGTGAACTGCGGATAAACACGAGTGAAATTTGTGATCCTCGTAGTGTGCTTTCAATTTAAGAAGTTAAATCCTGATTTTTTTTCAGGTTGCTTTTGTAACTGCTTAAGTTGAAAGCACACTGCGAAGATCACAGATTTCATTATTTTCTGTCATTGCTCGTAAAGGCTGGTTCTCATATAATCGTCCCGGTCGTCGCGAACGTCAATAGCGCAGTCGTAAACTGTGTCCGACAACATGTTTTAGGCAATAATACTGCATTCCGGGTTAGATTTGGGTCGCTTCGATCGCCTCAGTCGTCCCGGTCGCCTGAGAGTAGTTCTCATATGATCATCCCCGATTATTCTCGATCGTCCCAGTCGTCCGGATAGAACACAGTTTTATCCAAGCGACCGCAATCGCCCCAGTCGTCCGGGTCGTTTGCGATCGTCCCGGGTCGTCTCAGAAGTGTTCTCATATAATCGTCCCGATCGTCCGTGCACTTTTTAAAACGACTCGGACGACCGGGGCGATTATATGAGAACTAGCCTTAAAATGCTTTTTCACGCTCGCATGCTTTTGTCAAACAATTAATATGCGCCCCACTCCAATAAGCTCTACAAAGTCTACATTTTTGCACTACTTACTGCATCAACACCAGCAGATACAACGTCAACAGACATGCCCACGACCTCTTCTGAACTCAGTTCTCCTTTTATCAGTAAATACGTCAACAATGGAACAACTGCAATAAAAAAATAATAAGTTTAGTAATAACACAACGATACGACTTGAATCATTTTTTGTTGTTGGATTCAATATAATGTTGGACTGCAGAAAATGTTGGGGAAATGTTTCCTGGTAGCTTATAGGCGCCTATTTATTTTCATGTCAAAAACCCCATATACCGACTGGTGAGCTGGGTTCCGTAGAGAGCGTTATGTGTGCAGTTATTAAGGTAGCCCTCACAACAGGCGCTTTTAAGGATGCTGAAGAGGGTTTTGGGGCGCGAGCGCGAAACGTGAGACACGCGCGTGATGTCGATCTACAAGATTAGGTAAATATTATGAGTAACGCACTGCTGGGGGCCCGTGACGTAAAATGAAATGGCGGCCTTCTCAAAGATAAACGAACAGATAGTGATACTAAAGATGGCATGTGATTGATTGATTGTGCTCTTGGTATCCACGTTCCTACCCCCCCCCCCCCCTCCCCACCCCCTTCCTTGTACATCAAAGGGTTAAGGTTTTGTTTGCCATGGGTTTTATATTAATACAACATGCACGAGACAAATGTGTTGTCTCTCTGAAAGTAACTAAGAATCACTAAACTCTACATGTCACTAACCTTTAGTGTTATCAGAAGGATCGATTCCTTTCTCCGCCATTTCCTTCAGTTCCGTCATCTTCTTGTCAACAAAACCTTTTCCGATGTCTAAAATGATTTCGTTGCACTTAACGAACCTCTTAAGGTGTTTCCCTCCAGTTTCCATGCAGCCGCACCGACCATTTTTAATCGGCCGTTTAACTAACTTTCCTTTATTGAATTAGTATGAAACTTATACAAAGTATTGTACAAAGTTTGAAGTTTATAATAGTGTAACACTTTTGTAAATCGGATTTAAAATTGCGGAGATAAACGAGAAACATTGAAATCACTTGAGTCTAAATTCCCAGCGATTGCGATGGCATCTACAAAAATCAAAACTATTACGATAAACTATGACATATGGCAAACAAAATATCTAAAAATTAGAAACTTTTGTCAAGCCGATTTTGAGTAAATCATAAAAACATTTCGAACTTGTGATTTTGCATTTGTATGAGCACATCTACAAAATCCTCAATTAAGGTTATAAAAGTTTAATTTCTCAATCTCAAATTTACGTCAAAATGTGTGTTTATAGTATGAGATGAAACTATGAAAGTTTGAAAGCGTTTCTCGTTTTAGTTTTGGAGATTCGATTTTCTATAGGAAACCGTAGTTTTTTGACTGAGTTCTTGATATTGTAGTTTTAGCACATTTCTACATATTTCAAAAACCGCGAGATAGATTTTTTTAAAACTTTTATAATCGTTTCTTTATAATATGAACAACATTGTCTCGAAGTTTCATCTTGATTGAAACATTGCAACATGGTCAAATAAAATAATAAAGTTCACCTAAAACGCGATTGAGAAGTTGTGCTTTGATTGCACGGTTGAAGGCGCACGTCGCAAAGACGCTTTAATTAATTCAGGTGAAGTGTAACGCATTTCTGCGTGTTGAGAATTATGCAAATCGAGTTGACTTCTTTCTTTTCCCTACAATTCAAAATGTCGAGAGTGTCCAGTGCACGTCAAATGCGAATAAAAAAACTGCTTTCAAATAAACGTCCCACTGAAATTCGTGGGAATGATAAAAATAACGTGGAACACAGCCCCTAAACATTACTCCGTAAAACATGATGGTCACGCAGAAATGCGTTGCGCTTCACCTGAATTAATTAATTAAAGCGTCTTTGCGCGCCTTCAACCGTGCAATCAAAACACAAAGTCTCAATCGCGTTTTGGGTGAACTTTATTATTTTATTTGACCATGTTGCAATTTTTCAATCAAGATGAAACTTCGAGATAATGCTGTTCATATTATAAAGAAACGACCATATAAGTTTGAAAAAAATCTATCTCGCGGTTTTTGAAATATATAGAAAAGCTCTAAAACTACAATATCAAGGACTCAGTCAAAAAACTATGGTTTCCTATAGAAAATCGAATCTCCAAAAATAAAACGAGAAACACTTTCAAACTTTCATAGTTTCATCTCATACTATACACACACATTTTGGCGTAAATTTGAGATTGAGAAATTAAACTTTTATAAGCTTAATTGAGGATTTTGTAGATGTGCTCATACACATGCAAAATCACAAGTTCGAAATGTTTTTATGATTTACTCAAAATCGGCTTGACAAAAGTTTCTAATTTTTAGATATTTTGTTTGCCATATGTCATAGTTTATCGTAATAGTTTTGATTTTTCTAGATGCCATCGCAATCGCTCGGAATTTAGACTCAAGTGATTTCAATTTTTCCCGTTTATCTCCGCAATTTTAAATCCGATTTACAAAATTGATACAATCATATAAACTTCAAACTAAGCACAATATTTTGTGTAAGTTTCATACGAATTCAATAAAGGAAAGTTAGTTAAACGGCCGCTTAAAAATGGTCGGTGCGGCTACATGGAAACTGGAGGGAAACACCTTAAATGTTGGTGTTTCCACGTATCGGTGGGCAATTTTGAACGGTATGTTGAAAAAAAGCTTGTGGGAAAGTGTGAAGAAGTTTTTAACCTCCTCGATGAATTTCAGTGCTTCCGGTTTTGGAGGATTTTCATACAAACCCAGGCGAGCATCGAATGCTACTGTCCCTATGTCTGGCAATAAAAGAAATAAAGAGGAAAGGATTACTACTGAATGAAACGCAGCAAGAGAAAGATGAAGTAAAGAGAAAGTGAAGGAAGAGAACAAATCTTCTCACCCCATAATTATTTTATTAAAGTATATTAGAATAAAATAAAAGTGGAATATATCTCGCTTTGCAAAACAAAGCTTTTTCAGGGGCTAGCACTATAAATGATTACAACTGTAAAAACGTTATACAAGTGCCTTGTCTATGAGAAATGCTTCACGCGCTATTCGTACTGTTGCTAGGGGCCTTATCAACCCTGACAACCCGAGTCTAAATAAATTTATCACCATATCATGTATGGAAAACGTATTTTGATAATGCTGTTTGTTAGTCTCAGCATATTTCTTATCAGCTAAATCCGAAACAGTTTTTATTCTACTTATAAGCGCCCCCCCCCCCCCCCCCCACCCCGAATATAAGTCCCCCCTCCCCACCCCGCTTATAAGCCCACCGAAAATCTCTTACGAACATGTATAACCCCCAGGGTTTATAACCGAAATTTTACGGGTATTCAAACTTACTTTCCGTAGTAAACCGGTTAAGTTCCCCTTCCAAATCAGGAATGTGATCATCTGGTCCACAAGCTTCCTTTAGTTTAACAAACCTCGCGATGGCATCCTTGGTAACAGCATTAAAATTATCAATATTTTCCTCTACTATTTTCGGACGCATGATTTTGGGAGCTATAGTTTGCCGTATTCTGCGCCATTCTTCTCCATCTCTAGAATATTAAAAATATAAAACATATTAACGATGGTTGAAATCAGTGGAGGGTCTAGGGGAAGGGCCAGGGTCCCCCCTCCCCCCGCTCCCTCCCCCCCCGCTCCTCCCCTCCCACCTTTCAAAACTTCAGTGACTAGCATATTCCCCCCCCCCCCCCCCACACACCCCTACATTATCCACTCCACCCACCCACCGCTCGCCAAGTGTTTTTTTTAACGCTATGAGCGCCAACCATGGGACCTGCTTACATAACCGGAGGAGGGTGGGGGGGGGGGGGGGGGGGGGGGGGGGGGGGGGGGGGGGGAGGGGGAAGAGAGAAGCGGCACTCTCCTATATTGGCAATATAGGTATGATAGATTTTGACCATTTTGGTCGAAAACTACGTTATAGGTATAGTTTCTACGTAATAGGAACCACGAGAGCGTATAAACGCTGTGGAAATAGGCGTAGTCTGGTCTGAAATAGGATCAGGATTTGGAAAACCGGAATGCACAGCCCCACTAACAATTCCGAGGTGTACCCCTTCCCCCCTCTAACCCCCCCCCCCCCCCCCCCTCCTCCCCCCTTTTTTTTATTTTCTCGGCATGCTGATCTATTAAATAAAGGTTGACTTACGTGACCATTAATGCCAACAGATACCCATTTCGCTTGCGGCACTCTACCCAAACATCTACCAACGGCCTCCGAGGATACTTTCCCTCTGCGCGAAATGCTCTCTCAAAATCAGCTGGATCGATAATATGAACCGTTTCGGGGCCCAGCATGATATTCTCCTTGTAAATAGGGCCATACTCCGCGAAGAAGCGATCGGCCAGCTTAAACGATTTGGTGAAGCCTTCGGTTTTCCTATAAAACTCCACGATGGATGTCAAGCCAGTCTTGGGTCCCGGAATGTCTTCGAAAGGTCGCACTCCATGATCTTTGATTTCTGTTTTTAACGAGTCACGAAAACCCTCGTGGCTTTCCTGAGGACCCGAATCCGTTTTCTGTGATCTCCAAATATTGGCTAAAGGTCCAAGGCATTGTGTTCTAAGGAAAGGATTCCCGCGAAGACTGATTCTAAAGGAAATAAACATTTTGTTTGTTTAGCTAAAATGCGTCGGCTACAAGCGATCATGCCCCAGCATTTACTCGTCACGCGCGAAACGAATCCGGGATTCAGTATCAACTTACATCATGCATGCCCTTCACGAAATAATAACATCACATATTAGTATAAATCTACTAGCGTTCTATCACGAAATCTGTTCTCTTATTGGCTACCCTACTCACTATCTATTCTGTTGCAGAAGGTGAGTACTGGAGTGAGCCTAATGGCGGCCGCTTCTTCGCGTTTTCGAAGTGTCTGTGAAGAGAATTTGTTCAGTGTTAATTTTGATCGTCTAGTAGATTTATACTAAAACAATACCACAATCAAATTATTCCAATATTCGCTCTTGATTTCGATCGCGTGATAGAAATCTTGTGCTCACAATCTAGTTGTTTAATAGACAAACTCGTAGATTTTCTAATTTTTTTTTATAATTCCGTGTGGACAGACAAACCATCGACTCTGTTGGAAAGAGCAAATTTTCTAACAATGCTTGTAAATCTGAGCGTTTAATATATCTTGCAAAGAAGGCGGAGAATGGCTAGTGAATGGCGAGATGCAGGATATGTGGGCCGTACTCGGCTCAAACGGCTGAAAATCGAGCCTAGATGCTGGTTGGCGGTGCGCAAATCTTGCATAGCTGATAGCGGGTATGCAAGATTTGCGCACTGAACATTCAAACGAAAGGAAAAATTCACTGACCAGGGGCGTAGCTAGAGGGGTCTTGGGGTGCCCGTGTCCTCCCCTTTGTGATATAATTTTAGTAAAACGCAGCGTGGATGTCGACGTGACAATCCGGTAAGTACCCTCCAACCCCCTTTGAAAAATCGTAGCTACGGCCTTGCTAACCAATAACTTCGCTTCTAACCAAGACAAAAACGCTCAAAATTTTACGTTCTTGTTAATTTTAAGATGTTCGTTTTTCTGTCCGAGTCAAAATTACAAGTTTTATGGAAAACAACTACGTGGTGTAAGCCCTTCCAAGCCGAGACTCCACTTACTCCGGGGTCAATACTTTTTTTTTTCAAGATACAGTTGCATTTTACCAAATAAAAAAGGAGATTTAGACATGTTGTCGTTGTTTTCGTTTAAGCAAAGAGCCATAGACTGATGAAAGAGAAACGAAGATCCATTTTCGGACGTCGTTATTAAAGCAAAAAGTCACGCAAAGATCTACAACCGCATAGAGGATCACTATAAACGTACAATGTAAATTGCTAGCAATTTTCCAGTTTAAGTGTTGATACATTATTCAGGCTTTTACATGATTTTTTATACATTTTTGCTTTGCTGTCCTCCATCCAATAAACTCTCCCCATGGTACAGTATGACCCCCAGCGATTCTGGAACATTCTAAAAGGAACCTAGATATCTTGAAAGATGTCTATAGAAGTATAAAAGTACTTATTAAAAAGAAAATACACAAACGATATGATTCCTCGCGCTGAATTCCCCAATGTTTACAAAAGGATCCATCAAACAACATTTTATTTGATCGAATTATTTACATGTATGTAATTTATTGGTCTATTGTTTATTGTATTTCTGATCGTTTTTTCTTTATTGATTTTTATATTTTTCATACTGCCACTTGTGATCTGAACTAAAACTAAATGTTTTTTTCCCCACTATCTGAAACTAAATGTTTTTTTTTTCCTAACATAGTGTTTGATTTTGCTGGGCTATTTCTTGTATTTCTTGAAGGTGTGCGAAGTTTGCCCCCGCAGACAAAAACAAAAAATCCTAGGTACCGCCCTGGTGACTATTTCTTGTAAAATACTTTACACTGTATGCTGTATGTATGCTTAACACTGTATGCTCTCATGCTTTAATACTTGATTGCTATTCTATCGGCAAACTTTCTACGGAAATACGTCACTGATGTTTGTTTTCCGGGTGAGTTCTAGTTAAAAAAGGTAAATGTTGACTTCGGCAACAGCATACTGGGATACTAGGATTTACAGTCGGTCAACAAACTTGATCTTAACCGGTTTATCCGGAACTGTTATCAACTTCTGGTACAACTCCAATGGTTCATAGTGATACTCTAGGCGGAACCGCTGAAGTAACTGGAAGAGAGAAAAAAGAAAAGAAAATGGTTTGAACCAATCAACAAGTAAGTAGAAGAAGGCTGTCTGAGTCAAGGATATCGTCTTCAGGGGCTCGTTTCTTGAAAGTCCCCATTACTTCTCGGACACGGAAAGCTATTTTAAGTTGGAAATATTCCCATTAAAGATTCAAATTTTGTTGCTTTAGAACCTTGTACAGCATACAGAACCGCACCACAGGAATGTACTGCCATTACTTCAATGGTCACACTTTAGGATTTCATCCACATACTCAAAAGTTAGAACCACCTTGTACAGCATAATAAACAGTACCACAGGAAAGTACTACTATCACTTTAATGGTCACACTTTAGGATTTCATCTACAGACTCAAAAGTTAGAACCACCTTGTAGAGCATGATAAACAGTACCACAGGAAAGTACTGCTCAATAGCTTTCATTTGAATGGTCACTCTTTAGGGTTTCATCCACAGACTCAAAAGTTAGAACCACCTTGTACGGCATAATAAACAGTACCACAGGAAAGTACTGCTTAATAGCTTTCGTTTGAATGGTCACACTTTAGGGTTTCATCCACAGACTCAAAAGTTAAAACCACCTTGAACAGCATAATAAACAGTACCACAGGAAAGTACTGCTCAATAGCTTTCATTTGAATGGTCACTCTTTAGGGTTTCATCCACAGACTCAAAAGTTAGAACCACCTTGTACAGCATAATAAACAGTACCACAGGAAAGTAACTGCTTAATAGCTTTCATTTGAATGGTCACTCTTTAGGGTTTCATCCACAGACTCAAAAGTTAGAACCACCTTGTACAGCATAATAAACAGTACCACAGGAAAGTACTGCCCAATAGCTTTCATTTGAATGGTCACTCTTTAGGGTTTCATCCACAGACTCAAAAGTTAGAACCACCTTGCACGGCATAAATAAACAGCACCACAGCTACGTACTGCTCAATTAGCTTCCATTTGAATGGTCACACTTTAGGATTTCATCCACAGACTCCAAAGTTAGAACCACCTTATATGGCATGATAAACATCACCACAGTAAAGTACTGCTCGATTAGCTTTCATTTCAATGGTCACACTTTAGGATTTTATTGACAGACTCAAAAGTTAGAACCGCCTTGTACAGCATAATAAACAGTATCAAAGGAAAGTACTGCTCAATAGCTTTCATTTGAATGGTCACACTTTAGGATTTCATCCACAGGTTAGGTTATTTTTATTGAAAATGACCCCTGTCAGAGTTATTCTAAAACCTTTTTGGGCACCAAGAGCCACAAAAATATGCTGACAAGACCAACTTTTCAGAGAGACTGGTACCTCTTAAGGGCCAAAATTAATGTCAGCCACACCTACAAGACGGGTTTACTACCTTTGGAGGGTTCCTTTGAAAATGTCCCCTTCAATCCACCCCTACCCCCTACCCCCTACCCCCGCGGTCATGCAGCCTTACAGTAGAACCTAGATTAAAAAACCTCTATTTTACGAAGATCTCGGTATAACGAACGATATTCTTCAGCCCGGCAAAATTACAAGTAAAATGTATGGAACAGAGCCTCGATATAACGAAATCCTCGTTAAAACGAAGACAATCCAGCAGCCCAAACGTTAAATCTACCCCGATATAACGAAAAAATGTCAACGCGCGACAAAAGATGAATGCGGAACAGACCAACAGTGTGTGCTATAATGCAAAGGTATAACATGTACAGTTTTACAGTGTCGTAGTCAGTTATATTTACAGTGTACTGCAGCTTCATACAGGCATTAAAGTGCAAATGTTATTTGTTGAGATCCGGAAATACGTAACACCGTTACAAAACAATCATTAACTATACCTTGATATAATGAACATTTTGGTTGTCTTTCCGCAAATTCATTATAACGAGGTTTTCGATGTAACGAACCCTCGATATAACGAACCAATTTCCCCAGTCCCTTGACACTTCGTTAAATCGAGGTTCCACTGTAGTTTGACTTCTGTGATCAGTACCGGCACCATCGGCACCTCATCTTCTTGTAGCCGCTGACCACCAATTGTACCTAACAATTTACGAGCTGAATGGAAGAAAGATCCTATGGTTGAAATAAATAAAGCACAAAAAAATAAAACTCACCTTGCCAATAAACACGTGCATTTCCAACTCGGCTATACGGCGGCCTGGAAATAACATAAATTATACAAATAATTAAATATTTAGGTAAATGAAAAAATGAATAAATTAAACAGGTTGAAAAACGCAAATAACATGAAGTTAATGTAGTCTGTTCAGGCTCTCAGATAATAGGAAAAGCACCACGCTTTTCTTACTACTTGGCGACGAAAAAACAAAACATCAAGAAATTAAAGCTAACAGTCACAGCATCGTTCAACACTAATTAAGCAACACATTTTAAACGGTGTTATGAGTTGAATCACCCGCTCCCTGAAAGCGGTAAATGATCTTACCTACACACATACGAGTTCCAAGTCCAAATGGTAAACTAGCAAATGCATGAGTTTCGTCTTTGTTTTCTCTTAGCCAGCGCTCGGGTTTAAACTTCAGAGGGTCTTTAAAGTATTTTTCTGAGATTGCTGTGCAGTACGTTTCCATCAATACCATGGACTGCAAAGAGCGATAAAAAAACGAAGTTTGGCGTTTTTTATTTATTTATTATTATTATTATTTTTTTTTTTTGGGGGGGGGGAGAGGAGAGCGGGGAAGGGAGCGGAGGGTAGGGGCGGGGCGGGGCGGGGCGGGGAGGGGAGATCGAAGCGAAGTGCCCCCAGATTCTCGCGGGCGAACCTCCGTATCCCCCCCTCCCCCCCCCCCCCCCCCCTCCTACCCACATTATCTCCGAACCTTTTCGGCCGCTTTCGCATTCGCATCGCTTCGTTCTCCATGCGTTCTCTCGCGGCACGCTTTTGTGAGAAGCGCGGTACTTTTCGGCGGACGCACATGTCCAGTGGGGAAAATGGTAAGGCTCCTTTCTGAAGTCAATGGACCATTGGTCATGGATAGACTCCAATGGAGTCACAGCCAAACCAAAGAAGTTCTGCGAAATTATTTTCGACACTCAATTAATTGACAACGGCTCTATGTCACAGTATCGCTGCAACGAATCACAAAATTCAATATGGACTCTCAAGTGTTCACGACTCACATCTGCCGGAACATTGTATCCAGATAACACGACATCTTGCTCCAGAATCCTTGCAGTGGCAGCTGTAGTGGGCGTTAGCCTACAATAAAAAATCATTGAGTTCACAAAAAAATTGAGGAGAATCAATAGTTCAAACATTCGAGTCTCGAGGATTTGACAGATTTTTGTCCAAACTGTGCTAACAATACTGATTTAAGTACCTTCAATTATGCATAAAGTTTTCTTTGAACATAAAGTGAATTCTTAAAGGGAATCTCGGCTGAAAAACATTTTGGGCCAAAACAATAAGTTTGCCCCTGTTTGAACTCAATAATAGTTTCCCTTATTCGAAGGCTGGATCTTCCGTTTCGCCCCATTGTGCTTTCAAATTTTCCCGGTTGCCGCCATTTTTACTATCGCAAGTTTGCTGAGAGATTATGACGTCCTTGCGTCGTCGGTGATTTTTCAACATGGCGTCCAAGAGTGGAAATATGTACTAGAGCGATACAAGTTTACGAAGTACATAGAACTGGATTATTTTTCTTAGAAACAGTATTTAAATTTAGGTTAGTAACACCATAAAGATCTACAAAAATAGGTCAAAATGCCGCACTGTTGCGCATTTGGTTGCAATAACCAATCCAAAAACACCAAAGTCCAATTTACTAAAGGAACCTTACCTTTGTCCTGTTTCGAGCCACATCGACTTTTTATCGATTTTTCAAACACAAATCGATTAACAATGGCTGTGGTTCGTTCTTCACTTCGTATCTTCGTTTTCATCTCGTGGATACGCGAAGCGTTTAACGAGATATATTATACGGGAACAGATATGCAAATTTTCACTCGTTCCATCTGTAAACTTTTTTAATCCCACAGTAAATTACGTGTTAAAAGATTACTGCTGTAATTGAACAAGTAAACTTTTTTTTATAATTCCCCATTGTAATTATGCCATCTACATGTAGTTGTACAGTTGTCTAGACAGTCTCGTTTAACACAATGCATATTTATGTCACGCTAAGATGTTTTGGTCGTTTTAAATCTGTTTAACTCTTGAATTAAAACCGATCTGTGGACTTAACCTTAAGTTGTAAGATATTGTTTTAATTAACGTATATTTGACTATAATGGTGATACAGTTCTGCATGTAAAAATAGCACGTGTGGGACAGGGTAGGGATTTTTCGGTGTCTGGTCTAGTCTAGGGTTGCAAAATCAGCTGAACATGGTCTGGTATAGGGTAAGGTCTCGTTCAGTGTAATTACGAGTAGCATTTTTCTTAATAGACTTTAATTGTTAGTAGAAATTATCATGTAGTTGTATTTTATTTTGTACCAACCTGATGAATTTTCACCGTGTTAAAATAAAGATTTGAGATTTGAGATTTGAGTCCAAGCGGCACATCCCCATCCAAACATATATAGAGTAGCCCCACCCCCATCCCCCCTCCCCCCTCCCCCCGGCATAGCCCCTCTCACATATGAAATTTCTCTTCTCATGTTCAACTCGATATGGAAGAAAGTTTCATACCTCCACGCATCCATGTATTATCTTACTTTCAAAAACTCATTAATAATTCATGAGCATATCAGCCAATCACACGACGCAAATCGATCACGTGTATGACCCTTTATACCTGGTAATCTACGATCATTATGAAAAGCCTGGTGGCGGCTTTGATTTCAGTCACAGGGGAGTTCGGGGCTGAATGGACAAACAATACAATTATCGCTGAATTTTTAATGAGAATGATTTTAAAATGACCGTGATATTTATATCAAGATCACACGTAATCTTTATATAAAGATTACTGATATGGGTAGTAATTGTTCAGGATTCTTAGTGCAACAAATGGTGACTTTAATATTTTTGTGCAGTACTGTTTTACGAAATCTGGTCTTTCACCATTCTATTTGGAATCTTCTCAACAAAATAAACAACCAACAGTTTAACAAGTGAGCCGTTATTTGAATGACACCAGCGCCCTCGTGTAAATTGCCAGGTAAGCGACTGGTTCGCAGATGTAAGCTGCTTATTTCTACTCGTTCTCTACCTCTGAAAAAAACAGTCTGCCGTTTTATCTACCGTACCTGACAACTTTAGTATAGCATTTTTCAGTAGATGTTTTCCCTCAGAACTATAAAATCCCAAAACTTTCGACAGGAGCCGAGAAGCAATGGTCACTTCGTCGAAGACGTGGCACATGTGTTGTATGCTAATCAGTCTAGTCTACTTGTTTTTCTCGTATGCTAATTTCCCCTTTGCACAAAAGCGCAATTGTTTTAATTCCGAAGGGACACGCTTTTGAAAGAATGTTTTTGAAGCCGTTCAAAAAACTCGCAGCACGTGTATTATCAGGTGTAAAAACTCTCGGCTTCGCCTCGAGTTTTTAAACCTGATAATACACTACTGCTCGTTTTTTAAACTATACTTAATGTACTGTATGGTTTTACCTCATGGACTCCTTGAGACAAGCCTTCAGGTAAGGTAGCTTAGCAAGATGCTGAGTTGTGATATCTTCATCTTTTCCTACAACACTCTCTACCTCCTGGTAGAGTTTCTCTTGGACGCGAGGAAATCTTGCCAAATTATACAACCACCATAGAACAGAATTTGCTGTCTGCATAGCACCAAAGAGAAAAAATGAATTGAATAAAGACCGATTGATCTGTGTCTTTGAGTGGTCTGCGCTAACACAGTTGGATTTTCACAACTGAATTACTATATATCTTCACGAAATCTAGCTTTTTTCTTTAGAGGCGGGGTAGATATTTGCGTTGTTAACAAAGTGTTTCGACTACGTATTGATCGAGTTAGGATTTAGGATTTCATTTAGGATTTAGAATTATTTTTTTATGTACTCAGTTTCTGTGTACTCAGTTTTCTCTTTGGGTCATCCACTTGATTAGCTCTAGCAATTTGGATGCTCCAAACTCACGAATTCTACCTGTTAATTTTTTCCTTTGGTTTTTCTTTTCTATATCTATAATCTACAATAGGCGACAAAAATAGTTGACACACTCTATAACAAAAACGATTTTCGTGACATATTTATCACTGTATCTTTCCTTTTACTACACTCTGCCGCATTAACCCCCGTCCCCCCATCCAATGTTGTAGGATTGTAGCGACAGACCTGACGAAACGATACACAACATTGTCTGGGGGGGTGGGGGTGGGGAATTAGGGTAGTGGGGCTGAAATGCCTCTCGTCCCGAACAAAATGGGGTTCAAAATGACAATGTGTCAACAATATTGTCGCCTATTGTAGTTTTATTTTTAAATTATTTTCTTTTTCCTTTTTTGTAAAGATCTTGTGTGAGTTGAAATAAAAAATATTGTATTATTGTATTATTGTATTGAGTCTGTGTGATTATTCAAGTAAGACAAATGAAAGGTCTTGGGAAGTACTTTCCTGTCGTGCAGTTTATTATGCTGTTCAAGGTGGTTCTAACTTTTGAGTCTGTGGATAGAACCCTAAAGTGTGACCATATATCAAGTGACGTTATTGAGCAGTACTTTCCCGTGGTGCTGTTTATTATGATGTTCAAGGTCGTTCTAACTTTTGAGTCTGTAGTTAGAATCCTAAAGTGTGACCATTCAAGTGAAGTTATTGTGCAGTACTTTCCTGTGGTGCTGCTTATTATGATGCACAGGGTGGTTCTAACTTCTGAGTCTGTGGATAAAATCGTGAAGTGTGACCATTATAATGAAATAGCTATTGAGCAGTACTTTCCTGTGTAGTTTATTATTTTGTACAAGGTGATTCTAACTTCTGAGTCCGTGTTAATGAAATCCATAAGTGTGACCATTCAAATAAAAGCTATTGAGCAGCACTTTCCTGTGGTACTGTTTATTATGCTGTGCAAAGTGGTTCTAACTTTTGAGTCTGTGGATGAAATCCTAAAGTGTGACCATTCAAATGAAAGCTATTGAGTAGTACTTTCCTGTGGTACTGTTTATTATGCTGTACAAGGTGGTTCTAACTTATGTACTAATGTATGTTAAGTATGTAGACAGTGTGTATGAGAGTGAAGACCTACACTGTATTTTGGAGGCACAGATTCCTCTAGGGGCAACCAGCAACGACGTTGTACTTTTCTTCCATATCATATTAGTTCCCTTAAAGGAAACTATGTGAAAGCTAGCTTTTCGGTTCCCTCAGCTGAATATTTCAGCAGCAGAAAATGTTAGGGAAAGGAATTTTATCCCTGAATTTTCTCAGCTGCTTTCACCTTTTCGAAAATCCATAGCTGGTCTTATTTCGTGTCTAAAACCACACATTTGTATCTCTAATAAGGAAGCTTGAGGAGAGCTTCCCTGCTTCGTCATATCCTTATTTTTGTGGATGACAACTGCTCTGTATTGTCCTCAAGTTTCTACTTACAGGTTCAATGTTAAACGCTTAATGATTGGTCCCGAGAGAATCAGTGGAGTCACAGTGAATTTTGTTTCTTGAGAATCTAGATGTTCGTCTCGGGAAACATCGAGATTCGAGGGAAGCAACAAAAAATGTTATCATAATTATAATTATGCCACCTTTTTCACGGTCTATTATCACGTGCGCTAAGCACTCACCAGTGCACTGTTCCCTTCTGCCCGTTTTTGCAAATGTTGCCTACTCGTGGAGGTTTTGCGGGAAACGGTTTGTTTGTTAGATGTCATGCGACCATGAATCAACCAATGAACACACGTGTTGTATTGAGCAATTGAACTTACTGTATCAACACCAGCAGCTACTACATCAATAACATGGCCATTAACTTCCTCAGGTGTCAGCCCTTCTTTTGTGAGTAAATATGTCAACAATGGAACAACTAAATTTAAAGTAAAGAAAGCAATTAAAAAATATTCAGGTTTCTTCCAGCTTCATCCACATGCAGGCTCAAACTACACTTCTGCAACATACTAAACAGTTAACAGCAAAAACAGGAACATAATACGTGCTCAACAGCCTTCATTTGATTGGTCCCACTTAAGGATTTCATCCACAGACTCAAAAGTTAAAACCACCTTGTAAAGCATAATAAACTGAGTACCACAGGGAAGTACTGCTCAATAGCTTTCATTTGAATGGTCACACTTTAGGATTTCATCTACAGACTCAAAAGTTAAAACCACCTTGTACAGCATAATAAACAGCACCACAGGAAAGTACTGCTCAGTAGCTTTCATTTGAATGGTCACACTTTAGGATTTCATCTACAGACTCAAAAGTTAAAACCACCTTGTACAGCATAATAAACAGTACCACTAGAAAGTACTGATCAATAGCTTTCATTTGAATGGTCAAACTTTAGGATTTCATCCGCAGACTCTAAAGTTAGAACCACATTGTACAGTGTAAAACAAGTACCACAGGAATAAAAGTACTGCTCAATAGCTTTCATTTGAATGGTCACACTTTACCATTTCATCCACAGACTCAAACGTTAGAACCACCTTGTCACTGCCTTGTACAGCATATTAAACAGTACCACTGGAAAGTACTGTTTATCTGGCTTTTATACTGCATGTTTATTATTTCCACTCTTGGGACTTAAATGTTAGAAGCCAGCCAGATCTCAACAACTTCATGTTTGCTCAGGGTTAATGTGTGGTTCCAAAAAATATCCATAATTACCCTGCCATGGAAGGTTATTGCAAATTCTAAGGGGGGAGGGGGACCTCAAAATTCAAGGTAAAGTATGAAGCTAAATGATAATGGTATTTCCAGAGGGGTGGGGTGAGAGGACCAAACCAACAAAAACTTTCCATAGGAGGGAGGGGTATGGAAGTTTTCTGGAATAACATGTGCATGAAACACACCTTGAGTGTTACCAGAAGGATCAATTCCTTTTTCTTCCATTTCTTTAAGTTCCCTCATCTTCTTGTCAACAAAACCCTGCCCAATGTCTAAGACAGTATCTGCAGACTTGAGAAACTTCTTAAATGTCGGTGTATCGATGTATTTCAGCAAAAGTCTGCTTAATAAGCTGAATGCAAGCTTGTGGGTAAGTGGGAATAACCTCTGAACCTCCTGGATGAAGTTCAGTGCTTCCTGTTTTGGAGGGTCTTCATATAAGCCAAGACGAGTATCGAAAGCTACAGTCCCAATACCTGAAATATAATTATCATTAAAATGATATCTACAACATAATTCTTGATTGTGATTGGTCATCCATGTGCCCATTTGTTGTATAATTGGTGCAAGTGGGTGCATGTCCAAATTAAAGCTATCCAATTATAACTTTTTGTTAATTGGATAGCTGTATTTGGTAATTAGTAATAGTAATTGGACTGAGTGGAGTACAATTCAGGAAGTAATCGGGCAAGTAATTTCAAATCGGCCGAGTGCGTAGCGCGAGGACGATTTGAAATTATGAGCACGATTATCCCTGAATTGTACGACACAAAGTTCAATTACTGATTAATCGAATCAATAACAAAATGCAAGATTAAAAAGTCTATGTGGAGTTTTTTTTTTTTTGTACTCAAAACATCAAGGATATTTTCTATCAGTTTGAAAGCAGGAGGAAACAGCAAGAAAAACAACCCATTTAAGTGCACCTGATTGATGCGCAAGCTAGTAGGTGTCCAATTACAGCTATCCAATTACAAAAAGTTGTAATTGGATAGCTGTAATTGGACACCCATGTGACCGCGTGCCAATTACGTAAGAAATAGGCGCGTGGATGACCAATCACAATTGAGAATTTTGTTATTGATACGATTAGTAATTGTAATTGATGCATTGCACATGCTTCATGCATGATCAGACAAAACATGTCAAACTTGATTGATTGATTGATTGACTGATTGAGTGATTGATTGATTGGTTGATTTCTTTTGCGTCAGTTAGATTCTTCCAATTATGGATTTGGTCTGATTTGGCCTGGGGCTCCTAACTTTTAAGCTACGGTCCCAGGGGGCTACCTCCCTCCACTCCCCCCCCCCCCCCCCCTTCAAGCGATGGCCACTGACAAATGCATAACACAACATACACAGGGGCGGATCCAGGATTTTGAAATGGGGGGTGAAATTTTAAATGCAATAGAACCAAAGCCTGGTAAAATATTATTTATTTGAGAAATACTTTAGAAAAACGAAAGAAAGGGTCTCAGAAAAGGGAGGTGAAAATTCACCCATTCCCACCCCCCCCCCCCCCCCCCCTGGATCCGGATCCGCCCCTTATACAGCAAAGGGATATTCAGCACTCAGTGTAATTGCTCTTCAGTTGCCCATTATTAATCATTTGAATGACAAGAAAAGAAAAAGACTCACGAAACTTACTTTCAGTGGACCATTTAGTCAGTTCCCCTTCCAAGTCAGGAATGTGATCATCTGATCCACAAGCTTCCTTCAGTTTAACTAGCCTTGCAATGGCATCCTTGGTAACGGCATTAAAATTATCAATGTTTTCCTCCACTATTTTTGGGCGCATGATTTTGGGGGCAATGGTTTGCCGTATTCTGTGCCATTCTTCTCCATTTCTAAAATTCAAATTAAAGATAGAATACATTCACATCATCTTGCCTATGCTTGCCTTTTGCATGCAAAAGCCCTTTAAAAAGGGAACATGAAATTCGCATCTCAATGTAACTCTGCCATACAGTAAAAGGTCAAAATATCTGGATTTGTCTGTAGTCCCTCATTTTTTCTCTGTCCCTGTGCATTGCATCTCCTTGAGGGAGGTGATTTTCAGTCGCTCATTCCTGTGTTCACCCGCACGAGTATCCCTGAGAGAAATGAGGGACTACTTGAACTGTATTAAGTATGATTAAAGGGAATCACCATTGTCAGAACAAATTGGCGTTAAATTGTTGGAAATAAAGTTGGAATTTAAATTTTTTAAAAAACAGGTGCAAATATATTTTTAGTCTACAAATAAAATGGATATAAATATCGCCTAGTTTCGCATTTACATTTCCCGTGTGCCACCATTTTGAATATTTATGTCCTGTTACGGTTTAATTGCCGCTATTGTTAAGAATTGAAATTCTTTTGTATGCAACAATTGGACAACCGTAACACGTCATAAATATTCAAAATGGCGGCACACGGGAAATTCAAAAAGGAAAATAGGCGATATTCATATCCTAAACTTCCATTTTTTTTGTACACTAACATTATATTTGCAATAATATAATAATAATTTAGACTTTATTTCCAACAATTTAACGTCAATTTGTTATAACATTATGGAGGTTCCCTTTAATGTTTAGAGAACACACACCTAATTGCAGAAACATTGTAATTGAAAGTACAAAATACCAAATAGCAATTAATTACCTTGACGATATTCACAGAGGATAAAAGAAGAGAAATATTGTTAAGAAATAAAAATGCTATTCATTCCTGAGATAAAAACTGAATAATGATTCATTTACTTGGTAGAAACTTGTTTGGAAGAAATGCTACATGTACAGTATCAGTTAAAAGAATACCTCTGTGAATATCATTAAGGAAATTAAATCCTATTTGGTATTTGGTATTTTCTGTGACATTGTTTCTGTAATTACTAGCCTAGGTAATTATATAATTTTATTAAGGACTTTACTTCCCTGGTGAGAATCTTTGAAGGATCTTTAAGGATCCTTAAAGATCTGCATGAGGATCTGCGAGGACCCTACTGAGGATCTTAATAAAGATCTTTGAGGATCTTTTAAATTCCTGCAAGATCCTCATCTTGCCAAGATCTTCAAGGATCCTTTAAATTATTGGCAAAAATCTTCAAGGATCTTTAAAGTTCTTTGCAAGATCCTTCAAAGGATCTTATTAAGATCCTTGAAAGATCCTGTGAGGATCCTTTAAAAATCTTTATCTTTAAGGATCTTTGACAGGTCTTTGAAGATCCTGTGAGGATTTTCACCAGGGTTACACCAGGACCGAGAAGACAGAGCTAGAACTTGATAACCAGGCCAGCCCACCTTCTCATACCAGCAGAAACAAAATTGGCACAGAGTGAGTAGTCTGTAGACTTGGGTTAAAAGAAATCAGCTGAGCACAGACTAAGGAGGGGGAAGAGGCACCTGATTTCCAATACAACCAAAAAGGAGCCTGACCACAGGTTACAGAGTAAGGTCAGGGCCCAGTTGTTCAAAATGTGGATAGTGCTATCCATTGGATAAATCACTATCCGGTGGATAGCGCAATGGGTTTTGTTAACGTTTATCCACTGGATAGTGATATATCTGGTGGATAGCGCTATCCACTCTTTGAACAACTGGGGCCTGATCTTTACCCTGAGTCACTTATTTAGACCTCATTGAATAAGAATGGTTCCTTTTGTTTACATATGGCAGATTGCCTCATTCTAAATAATGTTCAGGGATGTGTAAATAAGTGGCCAGGTATTCTAGAATCACTCCTTATTGGTTGGGGCCAATAAACTTTTGCATGAATCAAAGCTTTTGAACTAGCCCTCCCTTTGAAAGAGAGGCAAGCTACATGTTTATTAAGCAACTTGCAAATCGCCTAATTACCAACTACACATTTTTACTTCTAACATTGTTGAACCAACAAAAGTTAAATAACAATGTTAGAACATGTAGCCATGGCTTAAGTCTTATTTATTGCATAAACTGATGTTTCTTTCAACATTTTTGAAGGGCTGGGTGCATTTAACCACCTTATGCTGATTATACTTAGCATTTTTGTTGTTGCTCAGATTTACCTCATGTTTGGCAAAATGACATTGACCTACAAATTAATTGTAAAACATTGCTCTGAATCTTTTTTTCCCCAATGGTTTTTGCTTTGCTTTCAAGAAATAACATAAACAGGGCTGTAGCAAGCCTTGAAAAACTGGGGGGGGGGGGGGGGGGAGCACAAATGTTTTGGACACAATGGACAGGTTTCTGCCCATCCTTTCTAGGGGGATCACCCCCTGAAAAATGTTTGAAAATGAAACACTGGAAACTGCATTTTCCAGCATTTTGGGCTTTTAAAATTCAAGTTTCTGATAGATGAAAACTCTTTCTAAACTGACACTTATTTATACAAAGCACAGTACATTTCCATGATCCAAAAGGCTTGGTGAAGTAATTACACATGATCACACAAACATCAATATCTATTTCCAGAGATTTTTCATATATTCCCAATGATAGTTGCAAAACAAAAAATCATCGACTGTCTTGGTCAAGGGAAGCACAACAGTTGAACAGAGTCAATTCATTAGTACTTTCTACACTGTCTCAGCAAACCAATGAATATTGAAAAAAAAAGTAAAACAAAAGACCGACTGTCTCTGTATCTTGAACCAGCAACTGTTTCACCTGCCAGAATCATCAAAGAAAGTTAGACTGTCTGAGTTGCCTTAGAGGCAAACACAGACTTCATCGTCGTTCTTCGAAAACCTCCCAAACAGTTGCTTGCGCTGCTGGTTGTCCTCCACAAACAAATTGGTAACCTCCACCATGTCCAAACCATCTGCCAATTTCACATGGACATGCAGAAGCATGAGGTGATTGAGCCTGGCCTCTCCCATGGTTGAACACAAGTAGGTCTTGACACACTTTAAGGTGGAGAATGAGCACTCGCTGATGGCATTGGATGAAACTGGGAACCCTTATCCGCCCCCCCCCCCCCCACCCCCTGGCCCCTCCCTTGCTACGGCCCTGAATAAACTCTGTGTTTCCTAGCCTTCATAGTTAGTGGTATAGTCTGCCATGATGGCTGGCATTGTTTGTAGAAACAAAGGGGTTTTTTGACAAAAGAAGTTGTGAGAAAACACAGAGTGCATAAATTATTTCTTGAGAATGAGAGGCATGAAAAAACGAGGCAAATCTGAGTTAAAAAAAAAAACGGACAGTATGCACCCAGCCCTTTAATTGGTGGTTTGCATGGAGGTTGTCCCGCGATTCCGGTTGGGACTATTCGACTGGAATTTTCCTTACCATTTGAATTTAGAAAAAAAATTCAAATCGCTAAATCGAGTTAATGGTCTGGGTACCAGGAAATGGAAATGGGAAATTTAAATGGTAATTGCAATCTTGTCGGTTGGTCAGTAAATTTGGAAAATCGCTTACCATTATGTAACGGTCATCCCAACCGGTTTTTTCCTACAAATGGTAAGCAACCCAGAATGGAAATTTATTTGTTTTGATCCCCAACATGGCCGCCGTGCAAACCATCAATAACTATTGATAAAATTAATTTTACTCACGAATTCACTATGCCAGGGAAATAATTCCTCCGTTTACGGTGCTCAACCCAAATATCCAATAAAGGCCTCCGTGGAAATCTTCCTTCGGCACGGAAAACTTTCTCAAAATCATCTGGATCCACAACATGCACTGTTCGGATGTATGGACTGCCAGGGAAACGATCATCCTTATAAATGGGGCCAAGCCATGCGAACACCATTGTGGTAATCCTGTACGTTTTGGTGAATCCTTCGGTTAACCTATAAGCGTTATACACATCAAAAATGCCCTTCAAGTTCATTTTAAACTTGGGTGTTGGAATCTCATCAAATGGTCGCACGTCATTATGATCTACGCCTTCTGCAGGTTTTGAAGAGTCATCCAGAATATTTTTGTCGCTTTCTGGCCTGAACCGTGGGTTTGCTTCTGTTTTTAGCCATCTCGAGCTCCAAAAAGCTCCTAAAGGTTTTAGATGCTGTGTCCGTGGTAGACGATTTCTGCGAAGAGCGATGATCGCCGGGGAATACATTTTGATTTTACGCGGACAGGACGTCTGGTTTTCCCCGACGAATGCGCAAGTGCGCGCTCTTGATCCGTCACGAAATCTTCTCTAAATGTAGCTGATTTTATGCTGTGATTTACATACAACAGCCTCACAAGGACAAAGTAAGATATTTACTATTGCTCTTGCTCGAGAAAGATGAAACTGAATTGTAAATAACAACAACACTAGAAATGTACACTAAAACAATAAAAACTAAAAAACAAACCAGCCGCCATTTTAGGTCAATTTCGTCCCCAGGACCTTCACCGCGTTCAAAATGACGGTCAAACTGTGGTCAATCTGGAAACGAGGTTGAACTTGTCGCCGCCGCCCCTTGTTAATTTTTGTGCTTTTTTGCAAGGTTTGCTTATGGCTGTCAAATCAATCTGCAGCCATAGATAGCCTTGCCGAAATAAAGTTTCGAAAAACAAAATATCATATTAGGCCCGTGCCAAGCATGATGCGTGACAGAGTGAACGGGTCAAGGCAGCTAGAAAGCCCCCCCCCCCCCCCCACCCCCCCACCACCACCCTCTCCTACAAAAGTGACGGGGATGCCCGGGACTGGGGGTGATCGCCGGAAACTTTGAAAAGAACCCCTAAAAGTGCCAGAAATGCGTTTTGTGGGCGTGGCAAACATTAGTTACCCCTAAGGCCTGGTTCACACGTCCTATTGTTTTAGTAATCTTAGTTTAGCTGGATATATATTTTCTTGTAACAAAAACGTCATGAAAATGTGAAAATAAAGTGTTGTATTGTATATTGTATTGCGCAAATGCAAATGTAAGCGCAGATACGCAGGCTTGGAACAAGTGCTTTTCACCTTGCGTTTGCGCTTGCATTTGCGTTGAGCCCGGTTCACACGTGTGAAACGCAAACGCAAGTGCAAATGCAAATGCAAGGAAATGAAATTTTTTCCATTCCTTGCGTTTGCATTTGCACTTGCGTTTGCATTTTGTGTTGCCCCGGTTCACACGTATTTTTCTCTGCGTTTGCGTTTGCATTTGCGTCGCACGTGTGAACCAGGCTTAAAAGGTGCTAATTATTTATGAAAAGTAGCTTCTGGAATAAAAGAGAATGACATGTGTACTTTCTGTAGAAGTGAGGTGGAGAGCCTAATCCACCTTTTCTGGTCTTGCAATGTGACGTCACGCTTTTGGCAAAGTTTTAAGCAATGGCTCACCACTGACAAAGGCATCGCAGACATAGAGACTATTAACTTTACTTCAACCATAATATTAGGCTTAAATACTAAAGTTTTTAAGAAAAACCAACTGGATGTCTATTTTTTTGATTGCGCGTTATTTTATTTGGATCTGTAGAACACAGGGCAAGGACCTAAACTTTCAGAATTTCACGAACTTTGTAAGTTTTTTTCTCTGATTGCCAACTTGTCTCCTAGGCCTCGTTTCTATTTTCTATTAGCTTAATATGAAGAAAGTTTAGCCCTAGCAGTATTTCCCTAAAGACATAACTCATTAATCAAGTATACAAAATGTAAGTAATGTAGCAACTTGATGTAACGTGAAGTATTGTTAGTAAGTTGATGCATTGTATTATATTTTATTATATTGTAAGTATGGTATTGTAATTAATCGTAAGTAATGGAATGTAACATGCATTGTAAGTTAGTAATGTATGTGTTGAAATAAACGAGTATTTATGAAAAAAAAAAAAAAAAAAAAAAAAAAAGCTTCTGGCTGTGCCTGACGATATATGAGGCATATTTTACAATATTCTTCTTTTGTTAAATTGTACGCAGGCCAGGGTACCAGATTTATTTCTTTCTACATGTAAGTAACTTAAACTTCATTGACAACACTTTCCAGGGTGATTGACATCAACTTTGACCTCAAAATTCAAGCTAATTTCAACCTTGCGAGAGGGTCCTCTCTTGTGCTGCTGAAAATGGTAACATTCTGTGTGTTTCATGCCTCCGATTTGGAGTTTGGTGCTACGTAAGTTTAGGGTTTTCCCGATGTTTGTATTATAAATCTCCTAGTGAACATTTGCATTCAACCACTTTTTTATCCTTTTTCTCTCTTCGCTTCCAGCATTTTTAAAACCTTTAGAAGCACACTTAAGGCTGCGTCGTAGCGCAAAAGGCGGGGCAGTACTCAGCTCTTACAAGGTCTTCTCTGATTTGCTGAGAAAACAATAGAACAAACAACACAACAATGGACCCTAGCCCTTAAATCAATAGAGCCGCGTGATATACAGGTCCAATCAAATTAGAGGTTGTTAAGAGTTGCGTGGTATCTGCAAAGGGCGGTGAGGAAGAATTAGAGTGCTAAGGACAGCGGGAAGGTATTCTTCGACTTTTCTCCTTCCCATGGTACTTTGCGCTCCGCTCGTTTCCAGTCGCCGGCGCGTGACCTCTCGTTCCTAATGGCGTGTGGAGGAGGCTGTAGGAATAGCATTTTGGTGCAAGATAAACTACAAGATGTTCCTTTTCCCGCGAGCTTTTAAGGGAAACGACTGTTTGCAGTCCAGGGCTTTGGAAAATCGATTGACAAAGACAAACACAAATAAATCTAGGATCCAAACCTATGATCTTCCGTTCTGAAGCAACGGGCTCATGGCACAGATTTGCCGTCTTTTGATTGGCTAGATGGGCGCCATCGTACATGACGGGGATATCGCAAAAGTTTTGCTCATTCTTTTTGTTCCATAATATATTTTGTGAGCCCCAAAATTCTGCACAAGTTACTGTTTTGAACTGCTTTTAGGAATATGCAGTCCTCCCAAGAGCATTCGAAAATAATAGTTTATGCAAAAGTTGGGGGCAGACAAAGTGTATTATGACTATTTTGGGGGATTGGAAAATAAAGAATGAAAAATCCAGTTGTTGCATTTCACATTCAGTTTCAATGTGAGATAAGATAGGATAAAATAACTTTAGACAAGTAAAATTCCTTCAGCCATTACAATCCTTACAAAATTAACTAACCAACCATAAATGAAATAAACCATACATGAAACCATACGGCAAACCATACATAAATGAAAATAATAAAGCTGCTTTTGAAGGATGCCGTGTATAAAACTCATTCAGAGAATGTGAATACGCAATTTAATTTTATGATCGTTTTAAGATGCTGCTAGGCGTAGGTTGGATGATAGACAACTTGGCTCCACTATATATAAAATTGTTAAATTCATTAATAATTCATAAGGAAAGTACAAAAGAAATGAAAATTTAATGAGTTGATGAATTATTAAACAATAGAATTAACTTTTGATACAGACATCTGCTCAGCTAATTAGTACGCATTAACTTTTCATACAGATCTCTACTCATTGTTTCATTTCATAAGTATTTCGGCTCGCCATTGTAAACGCCCATACAGATCCCCCGCTCATATTTTATCTAGTACTTAAACGCTTCTTTTGATAATTGTGAGGGGCTGTTAAAAAGCCAGCTTCGAGCCAGCTTTTTTTCAGTATTTCTTAATCGATAACAGGTTACTTCGTTATGAAACGTATTAACACAAAACTAAATGTTTAATATTCTGGTAGTTTCTTGGTGTTGCGGATGGTGTGATCACCAAATGACGTAAAACAAAAGATTCAAAAGACACTGAACAATACCCACACCACAACACAAAAGCTAACCAACAATGGCTTCCGCAACACCAAGAAACACCCAATATTCTGAAGTCATCCCATATAATGTGACCAATTATTTAATTGCACGTACAAAATGTAAAACAAGAATGTGTTACTGACACAAACGTTAATTTCCAGTAAAACTCAATTAAGTCAAAGATATTACATTATTTACAGAGTTTCCTTTTTAACACACTTCTCAAACTTACCGATAATTTATCAAGTTTTGACACTACATATACGGCGGTTTCATGATAATTTGAAAGAAAAACTAAGAACGCATTTTTTGTTAAAATAAAGTTTGAAATGCATTTTTCTGGGTGTTTCTTGGTGGTGCGGAAGTCATTGTTGGTTGGCTTTTGTGTTGTGGTGTGGGTATTGTTCAGTGTCTTTTGAATCTTTTGTTTTACGTCATTTGGCGATCACACTATCCGCAACACCAAGAATTGAAACTACCATTTTTTTTTTCTTTGGTACACCAAACATTTCAAGTTGTTATTGTTACGGTCTCTCAGTGGCATCGATTTTTGCGATGTTTTCCATCGTTTCCTCTGTACGCAATGATCACAGTTTCAAATGCTATTCAAAAACTGGAAAGCGTGTTTTTATCATGTTTTTCAATGGACCATATTCGTATCCTCAGTACTGAACTGGACCTAGCGTGCAGTCGAGGCTCATGCGGGACAATCTTTTCATTTACAAACTTTTTAATGATATTCCCCCGCATGAGCCTCGCCTGCAAGCTAGTTCCAGTTCAATATCGAGAATACGAATATTGTTTATTCTCAATTTCGTCCAGAAAAAGTTGCTGCTATGGGTCGTTTTTATTTTCATCTCCCTTATCGGTGTTGGAAATTCTGTACTTATGTCCAGGATTGCAGATAATTAGATGCATGACAAATTTTGATATCCAACACGAAGTGTCCCGTTAAGTCTAAGTGTTAACTATCTTTTTTGAAATGTAAGGTAAGCATTAGTGTTAGTGTTATTTTTAGGTTAGGGTAAACGCACGTGTTTATCTTTACTTAAAGAGCAGAATTTAGGGGACACTTCGTGACGTTTTTTGTCTGTATTTTTAAAAACAAGTGATGTTGAAGTTGAGTAGAAGAGCAAGAGGACACTTTGTGACGCTTATTAAATTTGCCATGCATCTAATTATCTGCAATCCTAGACATAACTGAAATTCTGATGAAACACGCTCTCACGTCCCCCCCCCCCCCCACCCCTGATGAAACACGCTCTCATGTCTTTGATGTATTACTTCGCCCCCCCCCCCCCCCACCCACCCCCCCCCCCCTACAAAATAAAAACGTATGATAAGTTCTCAGCCAATGGCGGATCTGGCCAAGCTCAGACGGGCCGACAATATATATTTTTCTGTCTCTAATATTTTCACTAAAGGGCAAAAATACTTTACAAAAATCTCAATTTTCATTTGATTAATTATGTAACTGGAATCAAAATTGATGCTAACCCTGGGTTAGCTTAACCGCGCTTTGAACAACCCAGCCCAGGTGCGTGTTTTTTTTTACTAGTTAACACTTTCACTCCCAGACTCGATTATGGGGACATGTAATGTAGTTCTAACTTTTGAGTCTGTGTGACCATTCAAATGAAACGTCTTCGACAATTCCTTTATATGGTACCATTTGTTTTTTAATATTTTACAAAATTAAATTTGGAAGTTTTCTTAAATTTTGATTTTTGCACTCTAGGGAGTTTCAACTAACCCTTTAACCCTCGGACGTCCACGCAAACGTATACCCCCACCGTGGTATAAGGGGGGGGGGGGTGTTGCAACACCCCCCACCCCCTGGGTTTTTGCGATATTGCAATATTTCGGAAAAAATTTTACATCTAATTGATAGCCCGCGATGTGCTCTACAAGATAAGGTAAATATTATGGGTTGTGGTGCTGCTGGGGTCCGTGACGTCATCCAAAATGGCCGCCAAGACGGCCGCCATCTTGGATTTTACTAAAAATTCAAATTTTTCGGAAAAATGAGGAAATTGCAAATATTTTTTACTAGAGTTGCAAAGTAACATACAATAAAACATTTTGATGCTTTTGATAGCATTTTATATGATTTTTCACCGAAAAAAGGTGAAAAATACGTACTTTTATTCAAAAATGGCTTGACCGCATGCTACTTATGACGTCATATCTCGTTACCATAGTAACCGGTTGTCGCCAAACTTTACCAAAATGTGTCTAATGGATAAACGAACAGCTACTGAAGACGGTATGTACTAATCATAAATGGTCTGGCATCAATGGCATCCACCTCCCCCCCACCCCTTAAGGTTTTTCCCGGATATTTTCAAGACCATTTATGATTAGCACGTACCGTCTTCACGAGTTTTCCCGCGCTTGGCGCCGGCTGCATGTATTTGCTTCGAGTTCTGATTGGTTCATTAATTGTCTGCGTCTGTTGTGATTGGCCAAAATAAAAGGCTTTGGTTTTACGACAATCAATCGAAAACCACTCTATAATAACGTAATCAGTTAGTTAATCACGTGTTAGTTAGGTGTTTATTTATGAACATTGCCGTGAGCTACTGTCGACTAATATTCAAAGGCGGTCGACAAACTTGATCTTAACCGGTTTATCCGGAACATAAATCATCTTTTGGTACAACTCCAATGGTTGGTGATGATACTCTAAGCGGAACCGTTGAAGTAACTGCAAAAAAAGGAGAAGAATTCAATTCCATTTTTGATAGGATTTCTATTATTTAATATAAGAATACATAGGAATATCATTGTCATCGTTTCGTATTTTATTGGCCCAATTTATACTAGAGACGAATTATTCTTCTACATGAAATATCCGTAAGACGAATAATTCTTCTAGGTATTAATTTGAAGATGAATTAAGACGGATAACTCAAAGTAAATCAAGTGAAAATACAGTACTTCTTCTAACGAAAAATTCGTCATTTCTGTCGTTGCCCTGGTGCACGGTCTGTGTCATAAATTGCCGTTGTACTTTAAAGAATAAGCGATAAAATTTAGAATCTGTATTGGCCGCGCGAAAAAGTAATAAACGGTCTAAAGCGAGTGACCGATAAAAAAAACGCCTTCCATTTTATAAAGTGGGACATTGCCAAATATGGCGAGAACTTGAAATGCCTACGAAATATATAATAGTCATTTTGCCCGCTGCGAAGAATTGTTGTTCTTAACCTTTGCAGCTTAACCCTAGCCCTTAACTTTATGCGTGCCCACTTGATTTACGCAGCTTAAACTCGTGGCGTCTTTTATCCATTGCAGTATTGATTCCAGAGTGTTTTGCATGAGTGTTTTAACGGAGAAAGATAAGCTTAAAATTATGTCTAAAAAGTACGTTGACTGCATTCAGTAGCTAACACCAGAAACCCATAAGTAGGTTGAAACGTGCAACTGTCTCTTGTACGCTTCAAAACAAGCTTCCGATTATTCAATTTGCTAAGAAGTTGTTACAGCCATATTTGGAAAATCAAGATAAAAATATTAACCAATCAATTCGCTAGAACAACTTGCTTCCAATCTCGAGGGACCGAGGGGTTTCCAAATATGGTGCTAAGCAAAAAATGAATATTCGGAAGCTGTGAATGCGCGTTACACGTTTCAACCCACTTATGGGTTTCTGCTAACACTTGAAACCTCGATCGCAAAGCAAATTGCAAGTTATATCAAACACAAAACTTGCGGGGCAAAAATCCCACAGCAATAAGCGGCGAACGCAATTTTAAATGGTCCTATCCATCCATGAACGCCTTGCATTGTCTTGAAAACTTGTATGCTGTAATTCATCCTTCTGCTTCTCAAGTCAACACACGCATATATTTTGCGGTATGTACTTTGTGGCTGATAGCCATATAGTCGTCGGCATAAACTAAAATATGCGTGCATAAATTTGCATGCACTAATGTGACACACGCACACAAAAGAAAACTCAAAGCTAGAAACATGACGTCACTCGTCGTTTACGCCACGAGTAACTAATAAAAGAGTACAGCTGATCGTTATTATGCAGACAGAAAACTCACCTTGCACATAAACACGCGTATCTCCAACTCGGCTACGCGACGACCTAAAAACAAACACGAACATCCAGACTTAAAGACCCCATAAAAAATGACGAGGGTACTCGTCGTACCTTTTAGGTTGAAGATTGGTACCGCTTAGGTTGCTAAAATTAAAAACGACCACCGTTAGAATTATCAGGAACTTTTCGAATTGGTACCTCTTAGCGTGGTAAGAATCAATTTGAGCCACGCCTATCAAACAAGATTCCGGTACTTTTTAGGGTGTCTTTCTAACATTTCCGACTAGCATCCCCGTCATTTTTATATGGGAGTCCTCCCCCCCCCCCCCCCCCCCCCCCGGACACTTAGAGGCCCACTTTCAAACTTCATGCATCGAGGCTGATTTTTTTGTTGTTTTCAAATAACCCTATTGCTAAACGGCGTTCTCTGTTTGGACAGAGCTTTAATCTGTGCTACATGTTGACAAGTTCACCAATTTAGCCACACGTCGTTTCCGGAGTGGAATCGTTTAATTCGAAAAGTTGAACTCTAAAAAAGGTAACGATGACAATGTTTTTAAGAAGGTGCATGTGTGCGAGGAATACGACCGCGTACGGACTACTGATATCAATACCTTTAGCAAAATTTTATTTTCGCTTGTAAAATTCATTATTAATTCCTAACGAAAATACAAAAGATATGTTATAAAGGTTTGAAAATCCTGATCCAGAAGAGCTATACTGTATCTTTGATAAAGAAACACTAACAGAAATGCTAATAAGCTTCATCGCTGTTAGAACTAGGAGCCGATTACTGCGAGCAGCCGTGTTGTATCAGATTTACAAACTCGAGTCGAAGGCGAAGGCAACTCTTCCCTTGGGATTTAGCGGTGTTTTTATATTTCGGAAATATTTTACCTCTAATAGAGCGTTTTCATAGGACGTCACGGCGGCCATATTGGTGTTCCAAAACAAAGAAACGGCGGCCATATTGGTGTACCAAACCAATCCTCCGGGAATTTAACTCTATTTTTATGCAAACATTTTCTTTTGTTTCATTAAATCAATATGGCCGCTGGTCACGTGAGTGAAAACGCTCTATAGATAGCCTGTGATGTGCTCTACAAGGCAAAGTAAACATTATTGGTTCTGGTGCCGCTGGGGTCCGTGACGTCATTCAAAATGGCCGCCAAGTTGGTGAAAATGCGGGTTATAAAATATGAAACAATAAAACACTTTGCTGTTTTAATTTTCGTAGCGTTTTATATGGTTTTTCACAGGAAAAAGTTAAAAACGCATTTTTTTTTCAAAACTGGCTTGACCTCATGCTACTTATGACGTCATATCTCGTTACCATAGCAACCGATTGTCGCCAAACTTTACCAAAATGGTCTTGAGCATAAACGAACAGCTACTACAGTCAGCTCCCCTCCCCTTGTACGTCCGTAGGGTAATGTTAAACAAAACTGGACCATTATTTTTGGGTTTTCAATTGACGTTGATTTATCTTCTGGCTTATTAAAAACGCTAGTAGAGCAAAGACTACCCAAATGTAATGCACACTATAATATCAACAAAACAACAACCTAACAATAACCCAATTTACAGTTATCTGTTTAGCGACCTGTCCTTTGAGTGGAAGTGAGGCTGTAGTTGACCTCAAAACAAAGTCAACTCCAGCCTCACTTTCACTCAAAGGCCAGGGTACCAAGCACACAACTGTAAAATGGTCCATTCTTACCGACACACATACGAGTTCCAAATCCAAATTGCGGATTGGAAAAAGCGTGAATTTCATCTTTGTTTTCTCTCAGCCAGCGTTCGGGTTTAAACTCCAAAGGATCTTTAAAGTACTTTTCAGAGCTTGCATTGCAGTATAATTCAAACATTATGCAGGTCTACAAAGATAAATTTAAAGCTTAACATGCACCCAACGCAACAGGATCCTCGGGGGCGTGTGAAAATGTTAGACTGAAGTAATATATCAAACATGAGACACAGTGTTTCATCAGATTTCAAAACACTGCGAAGTGGGTTGAAAAACGAGGCGCAGCCGAGTTTTTTTAACCCACTTGAAGAAGATGTTTGGAAATCTGATGAAACACTGTATCGAATGTTTGATAGTACTTCTCAAATAAAATGATTTTAGAAGGAGAAATAAGGATGCAAAAATGAGCATTGTTTTAATTGATTTACAAACACTCATAAAACATTAATTTCCTTTGTATTTTTTTAATGAGTTTGAGAAATAATTTTTCAGCCCTTGGGGTCATTTGTTTTGCAAGATAAAGGGTGGGGCAACCCCGGGCATCGTCCCGTGGATCCCGGAGGATGAGGGAGGGGGAGGGTACTGCCGTCAATTTAGGACAGGCGTGGGCTGCGAAGGTTCTTAAACACTGATCCTAATTAAGGGTAGAAAATCGAAATTTTGTGAACAGGTTGTTTTAATGTATTTTCTGTGCACGGAAAGCTTAGCATCAGGCATAGAATGCTGGACTGAGCCTAGTTTCTTTGATACGCCATCATCACCATATATTTTTTTTTATTTAGCCGGATGTTTTAGATACTGTAATTTAGATAATTCAATTTAAAGGAACCCTAACCAAGGATCATAATACCAAAAAGGATACCTTCTTTTAAGTACTGAGCACCTCAAAACCATACCCTTTTCCCCCTCCCCCCATCCCCCCCCCGGACACAGCGCCCTCCAAGGCTCAATACTTACATCTGCTGGAACATTGTATCCAGATAGTACAACATCCTGGTCCAATATCCTTGCCATGACTCCCGTGACGGGGGTCAACCTATAGAGCGATAACAATATAAAGCCATTGATCAACTCGCACATCCCCACCCCGATGGGGACTACCATGACTCCCGTAACAGGGGTCAACCTATAGAGCGATAACAATATAAAGCCATTGATCAACTCGCACACCCCCACCCCGAGGGGGACTACCATATAACACTGACAAGGGTGTTCGTTAGGAATTTTGTAAAAAAAAGAACTTCAAAGGTACCGGTGGCTTGCATTAACCCTCGGACGTACACCAAACTTATACCCCACCGTGTTTCGTACAAGTGGGGGTGGGGGGGGGGGGGGGTTGCAACCTCTCCCCTGGATTTTTTCGGTGTTAATATATATCGGAAATATTCACCTCTAATAGATAGCTTGTGATGTGCTCTACAAGGTAAGGTAAATATTATGGGCTGTAGCGCTGCTGGTGGTTGCAAAAATTCAACTTTATCGGAAAATGCGAAAATTGCAAATAATTTTTACTAGAGCTGTAAACTATGATACAGTTAAACATTTTCCTGCTTTCGGTAGCGTTTTATACGTTTTTCACCGATAATGTTTATTGGAAAACTGACTTGACCTCGTGCTACTAATGATGTCATATCTCGTTACCATAGCAACTGATGGTCGCTAAACTTTACAAAAATGTGTCTGAAGGATAAACGAACAGCTACTGGAGACGGCATGTACTAATGATAAATGCTCGTGAAAAAATCAACCTTAAGGGGGGGGGGGGGAGTGGCGTCCACCACCCCCCCCCCCCCCATACGTCCGAGGGTTAATGTTTACCCCTGGGAGATCCCAACTTTTTCTGGAAAGTTGATCCTGTCAGCATGTTATTTCTAGCTAAGGGACGTTCGCGCTAATTTTTTTTGCGCATCCTTACACTGCACGCAATCCCTGTCGCAACGCCATGCTACGCCATGCTACGCCATGCACGAGCGCGCGCGCAAAGGAATAAATTTGTATAGGAAAACACAGAATTAACTCGCTTGGATGGTCGGTTATCCCCGTCTTTTTTTAGATAGATAGCTTTCTTTTCTAATTCACGACACGTCTGAAAAAACGAAAACATCAATCAGGGACGAAGTTTAAAATTTTTCCATTTTTCGATCCACGCGACATCGAATATCACCTACTTGCAGCTGTCAGGGTTTGAACATGCTATCGTTTAAAGATTAGGTTTACTTTAAGGGACGTTACAAGTTGATTTAATTTGCTTAATAAACCTCATTCTGAAACGAGGTGTAAATTTGGTTTATTTGAACTTTTGCAGTTAGCAGCGAAACTTCACACATTTAACAATAACATTTGCCGTGCTGAAGCGTTTTCCTAAGTCTTGAAAAATCCGTATATTTGAAGTCATCCAGAACTGGAAGTCTTACGCACTAGTCAGCGGAATTATCAAGAAAAGTTAACAGCCAAGTGATCGAGCGATCGAGTAAATTAAGTCACACTACTATCCCTCGTTCATTACGCCACGAGTTGCTAAAGAATTAAATAAGAAGTAGTTTACTTCACCAGAAGTCACCAAATGAACTACGTATGTTATTATATCTTGTCATGTCATATTATTGTGTTATATTTTTTGTTGGATTTACCTCATGGACTCCTTGAGACAAGCCTTCAGGTAAGGCAGTTTAGCGAGATGCTGAGTTGTGATGTCTTCATCTGTTCCCACAACACTCTCAACCTCCTGGTAGACCTTTTCTTGGACGCGAGGAAATCGTGCCAAATTGTATAACCACCAAAGAACAGATTTTGAAGTCTACATAGAGAGAAAGGTCAAAACAGAATGTACATGATCGGCTGAAAATTATGTTTTAACAATTTCTTTTAGTGGTCTGTCAATTTTGCCACAATCATAAACTCGAGGCCTTAATACAGTGATACAAAACTGGATAATTAAACCCTCGGACGTATACGCAAACGTATACCCCAACCGTGGTACAAGGGGGGGTTGTTGCAACCCCACCTTGGGTTTTTGCGATGTTGCAATATTTCGGAAATATTTTACGTCTAATAGATAGCCCGCGATGTGCTGTACAAGATAAGGTAAATATTATGGGTTGGGGCGCTGCTGGGGGTCCGTGACGTCATCCAAAATGGCCGCCAGGATGGCCGCCATCTTGGATTTTACTAAAAATTCAAATTTATCGGAAAAATGCGGAAAATGCAAATATTGTTTGCTAGATCGGAGTTGCAAAATAACATACAATTAAACAATGTGATGTTTTTGGCAGCATTTTCTATGTTTTTTCGCTGAAAAACGGTGGAAAACAGGCATTTTTCTTCAAAAATGGGTTGACCACACGTTACTTATGACGTCATATCTTGTTACCATAGCAAACGGTTGTCGCCAAACTTTACCAAAATGTGTCTTAAGGATAAATGAACAGCTACTGAAAACGGCATGTGCTAATCTTAAATGGTCTTGAAAATATCGGAGAAAAACGTTAAGGGCAACCCCCCCTCGCAACGCCCCCCCCCCCCCCTCCCCCCTTGCATGTACGTCCGAGGGTTAAGAAAAGTCGTTCTTCTGTTTTCCCAGAAAAAAAAAAAAAGAAATGGTTAAGTTACAGCGCCTGCTGTGGCTGTACAGACGGATTCTGAATCGGCAGGCTCTGTTATACAATATACGAGGAATGTTCGCGCAACACGGTGTTAGAACAAGGGATATATGATATGTTCGAGCCTTTAGAACGAGGGATAAACATACAGTCCTCTGATTGTTACTGTACGCGATTTAAAAACGAGAAATAAACACTGATCATATAGTCTTGTTATTGTTCACACAACACGTTTTGAGAACGAGGACTACACATATACTCCAATTAAAAAATCATGTCTAAGCGTGACATAAATATGCATTGTGTGAAATGAGAGAGAACTGGATGACATAATGATTTATATTTGTTGTGAACTTTTATTCAGGGAAACTTGAGTCCCGTGCATTCATTATTGCGGGTCATGGATTGCATCATTATTCAAAAGCATGTGCCGACACTTTGAAAAAATTGTCAAACTCAAAATAAATTCAAACGTATTTCGTTGACCAAATTCAAATAATTTTGATACAACTGGGGGAGTCGTTGCTTCAAAGAGATTATATCCGAAAAGCGAAAAGCGGATTTGTGGGGCGAGTGACCAAGGAGGAAAAAATCTTCAATTTATGAAGCGAGGAATCGCCCTATATGGCCACGGCTTTTTTAGGGACTCGAAAATCTTAGGGCGCTTAACATTCGTCAGACTTGCCGGCCAGACAGATCAGCCTTAAACAGAATGCGGGCTTTTGAAGACCTGTTTCTTCAAGTCCATCAAAATGGTGCATGCTATGTAAAAATTGACTGGTCTGGACAGCCAGTTCGAAAACACAATGGCATGCTGTTTACCCGAATAGACTGGACAGGCCAGCCTGTTATGGCAAATGGTAAGCACCCTAAGATTTACTTACCGTATCAACACCTCCTCCAACAATTTCTATCACTTGGCCAATGACTTCCTCATGTGTCAGTCCTTCTTTTGTAAGTAAATATGTCAACAATGGAACAACTAATTTAAAAATAACAAAAATAATAAAATAATAAGCAAGGATAAGCAACAAGCCATTTCCATTTCTTGCAACGTACTGGTGGAGTTGGAAATTAAAAAAGACATAAAAACACTCGCCCATCATTTTAGGAAACCAAAGTATCGCCCAAAAGAAACAAAAACAAAAGGCATTGTGTACACGGTTAAATGCCGATCGTGTGATTTCACATACATTGGGGAAACAAAGAGATCGTGGAATTCACGTGGCGGGGAGCATAAACCAGGAACTAATAATAACAAAGAGTCAGCAATAAAAGATCACGCCGAAACCACTGACCATGACATTGACACTAGCTATGTGGAAATTTTAGAAAAGAATATCAACAATTGGCACATAAGAATCTTTTTGGAATCATGGCACTCCACAATAGACAAAAATTCGGTGAACGAGCGGAAGCCATTCCCTTCTGTCTATAAGACATTATTGAAGTCCCAGGGGATAAAGTAACTTCTTAATTTAGTTTTAACATATTATACTCGAACTGCATATTTTAGTTACTCTGATGAAGACCGCAGTTGCAGCAGGGGTGGAAATAACGGCCGGTCAACGGACAATGTCCGGCCTGATTGGGGCTTTGACCGGTCAAACGTTCGTCTTGCCGGTCATGTTGACCGGTCACATCCATAGTGATCTTTTCAAAACTTTAGAAATACAATAAAATAGCTGTTGTTTACTATGCACTATGACTCTAATAAATATCGCAAAGTTATCCTACAGTTATCTTAAAGTTACCCGTAAAGCTACCGTAAAATTATCGCAAAGCGGCTACCGTAATGTTAGATTAACCGTAATTTCCCCTCGAAACTACCGTAAAGTTATAGCAAAGCTACCATAATGTTATTGTAAAGTTCCCGTAAAACTACCGTATAGTTATGAAAGCTACTGTAAAGTTATCGTAAATGGTTACGGTTACTGTAACGTTATCGTAAAGTTCCCGTACAACTACCCTATAGTTACGAAAGTTACCGTAAAATTATCGCAAAGCGGCTACCGTAACGTTAGATTAACCGTAATTTCCCCTCGAAACTACCGTAACGTTATAGCAAAGGTATCGTAACGTTATCGTAAAGTTACCGTAAAACTACTGTATAGTTACGAAAGCTACCGTAAAATTGTTGCAAAGCGCCTACCGTAACGTTAGATTTACCGTAACGTCCCCGTGAAACTACTGTAAAGTTATAGCAAAGGTACCGTAACGCTATCATAAAGTTCCCGTAAAACTACCGTATAGTTACGAAAGCTACCGTAAAATTGTCGCAAAGCGCCTACCGTATCGTTAGATTTACCGTAACGTCCCCGTGAAACTACCATAAAGTTATAGCAAAGGTACCGTAACGTTATTGTAAAGTTCCCGTAAAACTACCGTATAGTTACGAAAGCTACTGTAAAGTTATAGCAAAGGTACGGTAAAGTTATTGTAAAGTTCCTGTAAAACTACTGTATAGTTATGAAAGCTACTGTAAAGTTATCGTAAACGGTTACGGTTACTGTAACATCATAGTTATGAAAAGCTACCGTATAGTTATCGCAAAGCTACCAAGCCGTTATCGTAAAGTTTCCGTAACGTTATATCATAAAGTTGCCGTAAACTACCGTAAAGTTATCGCAAAGCCATCGTAACGTTATCGTAAAGTGCTGGTAAAACTACTGTAAAGCTACGGTAAATGGCTATAGCAAAGCTACCACAAACGTTTACCACTGGGTTAGCCATTGGTTTGGGGGGGGGGGGGGGGGGGTCGTATTGTGTACTTGTGGAAAATTAAATTCGTTATACTTGACCGGCCAGAAATGAAGTATGACCGAGCTAAAATTTATTTGACCGGTCATCTTGACCGGTGGACGTCCCAAAATTATTTCCAGCCCTGTGCAGTCGAAAATTCGGTCTTTTAACGATATATTGTTTATCTAGATCAGCTTCAACGTTTTTATAAACACTTTTTATCACAAATTAATTAGGCTTCATTTGCACGATCGAGTGATTTTCAAGTGAGTTTCGAAAGTAATTTAGAACCTAATAATTTTACCAAAACTTACTTTGATTGTTATTAGAATGAACAATCCCCTTTTCTGCCATGTCTTGAAGCTCCTTTTTCTTCTTGTCAACAAAACGCTGTCCAATCTCTAAGATGACATCATTGCATTTGAAGAACTTCTTAAGTGTTGGTGTCTCTACGTATTTTCGAGCAATTCTGCTTGTTACGCTGAATAAAAGCTTGTGGAAAAGATCGAAGAAGTTGTGAACCTCCTTGATAAATTTCAGTGCTTCCTGTTGCGGAGGATCTTCATACAATCCCAGACGAGTATCAAACGCTAAAGTCCCAATACCTAGAGGAAACAATGACTTGAACAGTTATAGGAAGTCTCCCCCACCCCCCCCACCCCTCCCCCCGGCCTATCTTTTAAAAGTTAAGGCCTCTAAATAATGTTGGTGTTTAAGCATGCGCTTCTGTTATGGTAGTTCTTATATGTGTCTTGCTTGCGTTTGCGTTTGCGTTTGTGTCGTTCGTGTGAACCAGACTTTGGGCCGTCCAATCACCTCGCTGGTGTGAACCAGCCTTTAGACCGTCCAATCACCTTCTCGCTCGTGTGAACCAGCCTTTAGGCCGTCCAATCACCTTCTCGCTCGTGTGAACCAACCGTAAGGCCGTTCAATCACCTTCTCGCTCATGTGAACCTCCATTTAGGCCATCCTAACACCTTATCGCTCGTGCAATTTTGCTGAAAAAATGTTGGACTTTATTTGTACATGAACAAAGCAGAAATTCAATTTTCACGGGAAATCAAGGAGAAAAAGGGCGCGTCGTACCGTTGGCCGAAAGGTTGCCTGTTCTGTATACGGTTCTTGATTGAAACAAAAGCCGAAACAATGGGAAAGCTGGTTGTTTCATGGTTTGTACAGCCAAATGGTAAGCAAAATGTTCGAATGGGAATTTCCCATTTGAGATTGGCGTGATCCATTTGCGCATTTCATTCTAATTTACAAAGAAAGTCTGGGACTAGTTTGACCATACACCTTCATAATGACGGCCGATTTCATGATTTATTAAATCATATGTATGTTAATTAGCCTCACCGGCCTCATTTTAGAGTAAAAATTCTTTTGAATTTTGCACACGCCAGCGAGGCCAGAAAGGCTAATTAACATACATATAAAATAATAAATAAATCGGCCGCCATTATGAAAGGGGTGTATTGGCGGTGACGCTTACGGATTAAAACGGGCGCAGAGCCTAGAAGTGTAAGATGAAAGCAAACGGTGCACGCATATTCCTTTCGATGATATTCCGGTTGATAATTTTGGATTCCCTCTCAAGAAGTTCCGTTTATTTTGGAAATTTTCCGATCGGGTAAACCAAAATAGCCTTACTATGCATTTAGAGGGGAACATTGGGGGGCTCTGAATACCGCAACACCGTAAAAAAGAAATCGAAAAACACTGCATTGCCGCGAAAAGTTGACAACAACCGACACCGCAATATATTTAAATGAAAACGGCTTGCGATTGGCTGCTGAAGCATAAAATATTAACTAGACAGTAGTATTTTACTGTACTGTGTTACAAATTAAACACAGGTTGAACAAAGGTATGGCTTTTAATAAATAAACACGGATTAACGCGGGATATAAAAGCTAAATTTAGTTCTGACAAGATTCGACGATTATTGATTAGGGTCCAAAGATACTGTAAATTATGGAAATGGAGTTATTCAAACTTACTTTCCGTCGACCATTTACTCAGTTCCCCTTCCAAATCAGGAATGTGATCATCTGGTCCACAGGCTTCTTTCAGTTTAACAAATCTTGCGATAGCATCCTTGGTTACTGCATTAAAATTATCAATGTTTTCCTCTACTACTTTTGGACGCATAATTTTGGGAGCAATATTGTGTCGCAATCGGTGCCATTCTTCCCCATCTCTAGAATATTAAAATAAATCAATTTTCGTTTAGAATTATACATGATGATTTGTATACCGTAACGTGCTGTCTTTCTTGCATGTCATTAAAGCCTGAGGTATAGAGCGTTTTCACTCACGTGACCAGCGGCCATATTGGTTTACTGAAACAAAAGAAAATGTTTGCATAAAAATAGAGTTCAATAGGCCATTTCCGAGTTGCCCTTAGCCTCTCTATCAAAGCGAGGCTAGGTGCACAACCTTTCATATGAAAATGAGTTTTCATTCACATGCAAATAAAACTTATTTGCATGTGAATGAAACTCATTTTCATATGAAAGGTTTCGCGCCTAGCCTCGCTTTGATAGAGAGGCTAAAGGCAACTCGGAAATGGCCTATTCCGGGAGGATTGGTTTGGTACACCAATATGGCCGCCGTGACGTCAGATGAAAACGCTCTATATCAGGGGTCGTGACTAGAATGGATACTCCAAAATCAGGTTGGATCACCTCGGACACTTATTGAGAATTATATAACGTGATGTCGACACTTAGAATTTATTTTCAATAAATTTTTAAGTGTAAAAAAGAAAATCTAAAATCCCCACTCAGGATTGAACCTGTGACCTCAGCTAGGTTTAGGCTTACATAGCCTACCGTACCACTGTACCACCTAGCTTCTGGGGTTGCTTAGTCCTAAATTTAACTATATAAACTGCTGCCCCTAACCTCGACTGAAAGCTAACCAGTTACTCCGTTATATAAGTCTCAATAAGGTGTCCAACCTGATTTTGGAGTATCCATTCTAGTCATCACCCTATATCAGGGCCAGCCAAGGCTTCTTTTAGTTATGCCATAAGCAACGGAACGTGTGACTCGGAACGTGACACTTGATGGGTGCAGCTTTAACCTGGGGGACGGGGCGATTGGTAAAGTATTGGCGTTCGCGCTAGTTTTTCTATCTTTTTGCTGCCACACTGTGCTGATGAGACCCAACCAGGTCGAAACAGCTGTTCACGATAGCATTTTGGCTTTCAGTTTGGACTCTATGATGTCGTTGTCGCGTTAAATGTTCTATGCAGTATCAGCCTGGCTTTATACTTTGATTTTATCTCTATTTTTGGTTTACTAGATCTTTTGTAGATCCTATGTACACCAGCAGCATTTTCGTTCCTGGTCCTTTGCTTCTTATTTACAATTTCCGCATTTTCTCAGGATAAATCAGTTGAACTTTTAGTAAAATCCATGATGGCGACCAGACCGACCAGACCAGACCCAGCAGCGCCATAACCCATAATATTTATCCTATCTTGAAGAGCACATCACAGGCTATCATATTTTTTACAGGAATTTGCATAATTGTGTACGCTCTCGCGCGTGGCACTGAAAAAGGGCGACAGCTCGCGGTCTACATATTTCAGAGATACATGGAAAGCCAACAAAAGTGGGGAGGGGGAGGTGGTTGCTACCACCATTTATAAATCATCGCCATTTATAAATCATCAAAATAAACATATAATTCTGAGTTGTACCAATTAAAATTGTTCTATTTGCGGTGCCGTCACTTTATGGAATACAACCCGCTTGTATACTTATAAACTCTGAGCAAACGTTTCTTACGATCGCCACCACGAAATTTACTTTACTTTGGAAACACAAGATGTGCATAAAATATTCAGTTGTCATATTCTGTCATATTTTTTCGGCTCATACCCTAAAAGGTACCGCGATAATTCTAACGGTAGTCATTTCAGATTTTAGTACCCTAAGCGGTATTGACGAGCACCCCCCGTCATTTTTATATGGGAGTCCCCCCCCCCCCCCCCCGGGATTCTATGACCCGAGGCATTTCACTGAACTGTGTTAAATAACAATTGTTTACTTACGTAGTCCCTAAGCTAGGATAATAGTTCTTCCTCTTACGGTTCTCAAGATAAAAATCGAATAGGATCGGTCTTCGAGGATATTTTCCTTCCACTCGAAAAACTTTCTCGAAATCATCTGGATCAATAATGTGAACCGTTGGGGCACCTGACAGCGTCATGTTCTCCTTGTAAACAGGGCCATACTCCGCGAACAGGCTTTTAGTCAGCTTGTAAACTTTGGACAAACCTTCGGTTTTGAAATAAAAATCCACCATGGACTTCAAACCACTCTTGGGTCCTGGCATGTCTTCGAACGGACGCGCGACATCCGCATCGTTGATTTCTGTATTCAGTGTCTTCACCGAGTCAAAGGTTTCGCGTCTTAACGACGGGCTCGTCTTCGTTTTCTGTGATCTCCACTGAGACGTTAAAGGCTTAAGATGGTGTGTTCTCGAGAGAAGATTCCTGCGAATGGCGATGCTCGAGGAAAACATTTTGAACACGACTGCCGTCACGTCACGAACACGGAAGTTAGCTGTCACGCTTCCCTAGGAGTGGTAACCACCCCTTTTCATTAAAAGGCCTGGTGTCCAAAGTTCAACACAGGTTTACCATCCTCTGTTGTGCGGTAGAAGGCACATAGGGTCCACACAGTTTGTGTGGGTTCCCTGTTGCGAAAGCAGTATTTTAAAGCCACAAATCACCTGAATAAACACAGATAAACAAAGCTAAACAACATGACAGTGATTTTGATAGTTTTTATTTCATTTTCATCAGTTTAATTAAGAACCCTAAAGTTCACCTTTAGTGAGTCTAGTTTTATCAACCAGTAAAGCCGTTACAGATGCACAGGACACCACACAAAAGAGGATGGTAAACCTGTGGTGTAAGGCTAGTTTTATCAACTGATACGGCCGTTACAGATGCACAGGACACCACACAAACAGAGGATGGTAAACCTGTGGTGTAAGGCTAGTTTTATCAACTGATACGGCCGTTACAGATGCACAGGACACCACACAAACAGAGGATGGTAAACCTGTGGTGTAAGGCTAGTTTTATCAACTGATACGGCCGTTACAGATGCACAGTACACCACACAAACAGGGGATTGTAAGCCTGTGGTGTAAGGCTAGTTTTATCAACTGATACGGCCATTACAGATGCACACGACACCACACAAACGGAGGATGGTAAGCCTGTGGTGTAAGACTAGTTTTATCAACTGATATGGCCATTACAGATGCACAGTACACCACACAAACAGGGGACGGTAAGCCTGTGGTGTAAGACTAGTTTTATCAACTGATATGGCCATTACAGATGCACACGACACCACACAAACGGAGGATGGTAAGCCTGTGGTGTAAGACTAGTTTTATCAACTGATATGGCCATTACAGATGCACAGAACACCACACAAACGGAGGATGGTAAGGCTGTGGTGTAAGACTGGTATGGCCATTACAGATGCACAGGACACCACACAAACGGAGGATGGTAAGCCTCTGGTGTAAAGCTAGTTTTATCAACTGATATGGCCATTACAGATGCACAGGACACCACACAAACAGAGGATGGTAAGCGTTAGAGTAAAGTCTTAACTGAAAATTTCCGAGGGTCATATCAGAGTTAACGAGAGTCAAATAATTGACGAAATTAAAACTTTTTATGGTAATTTTTATACTTCATCTTGCAAGACTACAAGTGAGTCCTTTCTAGAATTCACGAGCAACATAGATTTACAAATGCCAAAACTATGCGAGGAGGAATACGAAGAATGCGAGGGTAAATTAACCTAGAAGAATGCCGAACAGCTTTAAAAATCAATGAGGAATGGAAAATCACCAGGAGAAGATGGTTTTACTGTCGAGTTTTACAGGTGTTTCTTCGAGTTTTAGGCCAAGATCTTCTTAATAGTTTCAATGCGGCTTAAGAAGACTGTGAGCTGTCCGTCTCACAACGTGGAGGAATAATAACGCTTATCCCAAAGGAAAACACAGACATACGAGAGCTATCTAACTGGCGACCAATGACTTTGTTAAACGTTGACTATAAAATTTTGTCAAAGGCAATCGCTTCAAGAATAGAAAAAGTCCTTCGGCGTTTAATCAACTGTAACCAAACAGGCTTCATGAAAGGTAGATACATCGGACAAAATATAAGACTAATTAATGACATTATGGAACAGACAAAACTTCAAGACATTCCTGGTATACTTCTCCTATTAGATTTTCGAAAAGCGTTTGACACAGTAGAATGGGATTTGATCCAGCAAACTTTGAACTTGTTCAACTTTGGAACCTCTCGTTTTAAAACAATGGGTCACGCTGTACACGAACACTGAAAGCTCTGTTTTACAAAATGGAAAAACAACAGACTACTTAACTATCGAGGGGAGTAAGACAGAGGTGTCCCCTCTCCCCTTACCTTTTTATCTTAGGGGTAGAAATCTTAGCAGCTAACTTTAGACAAGACTGCACTATACAAGGAATCAAATTATTTTCAACCCAGCATAAGATTGGACAATTTGCTGACGACACTACACTTTTTATAGGAAATGTAACCTCAGTCGAAAATTCAATTAAACTTGTAGAAGAATTCGGCTAGAGGATGATATCAAGTGAACTATCAGAGGGGAGCAAGACATAACCATCACAGAGAAATAACTTTAAAAATTGACCCAATTTGTTTTAGTTGCAATGCAATTTCCATACTGGCCATCCATAACACACTTCTTTATAGTTTACCCTTGTAACCCACGAAGGGAGCCAAAAATGATACTTCAAGAAAAATCCCAAATTTCATTTTGTAAAATATTGAAATTTAACAAATAGTACATTTGTACCATGAAAAAAATACTGCTGAAGAAGTTTAATTTGAATGGTCACACCACAGAGTAATGAGTAATGAAACTAAATTTGTAATAATGAATTTATTAATTCACTCTAGGCAGGAATGCTTGACTGTAAGTTAAAAAAATTCAGTATAATGGTGATTTTCAACAAAACTGGAGCAGAGTTGAGTTTTCATTGATACAAGTGCAGGGGCGGATCTAGGGGGAGGGTGCAGGGGGTGCGCACCCCCCCCCCCCCCCCCTTTGAGATGACCTGCGGTTTTCTAATACAACTGGTATTGTGCAAAAAAAAAAACTATGTGAAAAAAAAAAACATTCCTTAGTGGTGCACCCCCTCTTAAAAAAATCCTGGATCCGCCCCTGAAGTATGTCTTTTGCCTCCTCAAAGTAATTTTATAATAAAAAGTGACATAGCTCCTTTAAATCACCAATGAATACAAGGTTGTGCTCTTAGAAGAATCCCAGGAAACCCAAAGGCTCCCAACTTTGAAATCTGGGGTGTCCAGCACTTCAGCTTTATGCAAAAAGTAAGTTTTCCTAGTCCACCAACGACTAAAGTTAGAAGCCTGAGGCATGCAGGCACTCCTAGGGCACAGCCATGGAATACATGTACAAATAATTATACAAAATGTAAAGGTCGGCACACACGAGGGGACCAGTCCCAGGGACCAGTCGCAGGGACTGGTCCACTGTCGGAGTTTACACGATGGGACGAGTCGAGGGGACCAGTCCCTTGAAGGGTTTATATGCTGGGACCTTTTTCACAGCAACATAGCAGCATTTATGATGATTTTTAAAAAAAGAATATCGCTTTATGGAGATGGGAAAAGAGCTATTTTCAACAGAAACCAAATTTACTAAATTAACCGCTGAAAGTGTATCAGTCAGCTCTGAGCGTTACTGGACAAACTGTGTTTACCATGGAGTGTTGACAGTGTTCGTTATCTCCTATTTCGACCATATTTCGATATTTCGACATTGTCAACACATGTATCATCCCCGGTATCGTCAACACTTTCACGTCCCTCAGCCGCCATCTTGAAACAGAGAACGTACAGAATTATGGGAGCTTAAAATGCTGATCAGCGATTGGTTCATTTTTATTTTATCGCAGGGACCAGTCCCACGAACTGTTCACACGAAGGGACCAAGCAAAATTTGAGGGGACCAGTCCCTGGGACTGGTCCCACGAATTCAAACCAGTTTGAATTTGTGGGACCAGTTGCGGGGACCAAAATTCAGTCCCTGCGACTAGATTTTTGCCGAAAATTAGCAGTTCACACGGAGGGATTTGGTCCTCGGGACTAGTCGCAGGGACTGGTCGCAGGGACTAGTCCCCTCGTGTGTCCCGACCTTAAAGCAGCATTCACAAAATCAAATTATACTAACTAGAAGGTGCTGAAGAACTTGAAAAAACAATTTCAAACTGCAAAGCTGGACATCTGTAGTCAAAGACGAAATCTATACAATAGTTTCAGTGTGCTAGTGGCGTAATTTTAAACAAAACTGAACTACAGTCAAATCTTAGTAATACAGACACCAATGGGACAGTGTCCACATTTTAAAAGTGTTCAAGCGTCCACATTTTAGAAGTGCCGGCACTACTGATGTAGGGATTGTATGGATTTTGGTGTCTTCGGGACGAAGAGAACTGTCCGTAATCAGATAGAAGTGTCTGTATTATGGAAGGGAGAGCAAGGAGAGGTTAAACTGTATTATTTGAGGTTTCAACTGATGCAAAATTAATACCACATGATTGTAAAATATTTTACAGTGCACTGTACATGTACAGTATGCCCTTTTGACAAAGTCCTGCTAAAATAAAACAACACAGCAGTCGAGGATATTTCATACTCTCATCAGTATTAGTAAATACTGTTCATCAGAGGTCTAGCCATGTGCTAATGCGTCTCTGACAGTCTTTGTGGTGGCATCAGTGAACTCAAAACCAGACCAGCCAAAGCCTGCCTAGCTGTAGAGATCACATGCATAAGGACAAAGTTTTGGTGATGAAGTAGCAAGGAAAAATTACCACCTCTCCACCACTAAAACTTTGCTGTAGTGAATAAAATCTCATCACCCCACATGGGCTAGACCATTCCTTGACAAGACAGTTTTTGTTTTGAGGGTTCCAGCACTACAAAACCATCTTGCACAATGCTCCACACATCAGCTCAGACAGGCTGACAAAGGTTGAAGAGTTTCACAGTCAAAAAACAGAGCTAGAGCCATTGCTGGAAGCTGAGATAAAAACTTTCTCCTTAACTCTACATTATAGTTGTTTTTGTTAGTAGACAACTGCATTCAGTGGATCAGCACGAATGCTGTTCAGATCCAAATTTGCATCTGCTTCTTCATCAATTTCTCCTATTACAGCACTAGAGACAAAATAAAAATAGAAATAAAAAACACAAAAAGACAAGCAAAAACAATCTTCATGCATAAAAACCTATGTTTGGTATCACCATGACGATGCAATTTATGCAAGTCAAGTCCATGTGGACCGTCAGTGGTCTACTTTGTGGCAGTTTGTGACCTGCAGAGCAACCCATGTTTTTTTTTTTTTTGGCTGGACTTATCTGTGTCTTGTGTAATAAAATTGAAAGACATTGGCTTTATGTGAGAACATTTTTTTTAAATCCAACTTAAGATTTGTTGACCTGGTTGAAATCATTTTAGTTACATGTACATTTACATGATCCAATCACACTTTCAACCAGTAGTGCAGCAGTTGCTCACAAGGGCTGTCAAGATTGGTTAAAACAAACAATAGTTTTAATTGTCCATTTGTTTCTATTATTTCTTGTTCTGTTGTATCAATCCAATTTCGGTTAGAACTTCTGAGAGCTGCTGCATGACCCCTTTCGACAAGATAGAGCATTTTAAGGCCTAAAATACAAGATTTGAGTGTAAATTTTCTAAAATTGCTTACTAGTGAACGGTTATATCGTGGTTGATATTCTTGAGTACATTGTGCGCCCCACCCGTGTTACACGTTCTTTTCATCACAATCGTTTTATTAACATTGGTAGTCATAGCAACACTTATAAATACAACTTCCTTACAAGAACTCTGAAAGAATGGAACGTTTTACCCTCTTCCATCATAAACCAGCCGAGCGTGGCCGCTTTTAAAACGGCACTTTCTGATTATTTTTCTTCCAATCACTGAACTTGTACTTTTTTTTATTTTAATTTTTTACTTATTTATTTATTTTTTTTGTTCATATTTATATTCACAGTGATGAACCTTTGTGAATTATAGTATTAGATTAGATTAGATTAGGATGTTCTTGTTCAAAGTTAATCCCTTCAATTATTATAAATATTATTTTACCAAACTTACATGTTGTCTCCTCTGATTATATAAAGACCCAACATAACTTGCTCCACTCCACTTCCTGAAGAAAACACCCGCTCATGGCTCTCATCTAAAATTAAGTTTACTGTTTGGTCAAATCCTTTGAGAGTTCCCTAAAAATAACAAAGTGAATACACATAACATTCATTATTCATTCATTATAACTTATAGAGGCCCTGATGATAGTAGGGTCAATTCTGATGAGCAGCATGGTGAAAGGACGATGAAGGACAAAACGATTCCATGAAATTGCAAACTTTTTGAGAAAAAGCATTGAAATTTGCACATCTCTTGTTCAGAAAAGTTCTTGAAACGGTGAAATGCTCTTTCATAGAAGGTCCAGCGATTCTATTGTCTATTTTGCAGCGAGCGAAATTAAATGAGCGATGCGTCTGACAGTGTCACGTCCACCGCCGTCAAAAAAGTGGGACGAAAACAACTGTATATTTTTATATGTGGACATTGTTTAGGCCATTAAAGGTAACAATAACAGACAACAATGAGTTAGCTCATACATACCAATGAACTCCGCTACAAGCGCGCTTTTGAAGCGTGTTAGATTAACGCACTCGCATTAATGCATTTCTAACTAATGAGTTTGAAGCGCGTTTTTGTTGTCGTGTATTTCTGAGCTGCACTGTGGAAGTGTTAATATAAAATTATAGTCTATAGTGTTTGTATGGGCTCCATATACAGGTCGAGAAAATTTTCAGAATGGTTGACCATCAGGTGGATGTAGCCGAGGTTAAAACAGGGTGAAAATTGGGGATTGGGTCTGATTAAAAAAACTACAACATGGCAGACAATAGTACAGTTTCACCAGAAACAATGTTTGTTGGGTACACCAACAGACTAATGACAAACAATGTTTACTGGGCTCACTGACAGACTAATAACTTGTCAGTTACCAACAGGTAACCGACAGTCGGCCGACAAACGGCCAACTGTCAGCCGGCATTTTTCCCTGAGAGCTGCTGAAACTGTCAGTAAACAGTGGGCTGAATGTGAATCGTTTGTCAGCCCACTGTTGACCGTTTGTCAGCTGACTGTTGGCCGACAGATATTTTGGGAAGCTATTAGTCAATGTTACCAATCCTAACTACACACATGCATATGTTGTAGTTAATTTTTTATTTCAGGTAATTTTTGTTTTTCCTTTGTTTCAAATTCATTAGCGTATATTACCATACCCAAAAACAATGGAAAAATAAAAATTACCTGAGATAAAAAATTAACTACAACACATACATGTACATGTAGGATTCCCCTATTGAAAAGTCTTGCAATCACCCCTGAAGAGCACAGGCAGGTACACACTAAAGGTTGTGATGGTATGCCAACATGCTGAATAGTTGTGATACCCATGCATAAAATCTACATGGAATGCACGCTGGTGTCAAGCAGAGAGAGTAAAGTAAAACCAGATGGTAGAGGTGCTGAGGATGGCAATAAAACAATGCAATATGCACTACACCATACTTACCACTATCATTCGACCATCCTGAGTGATGACTGCTACTGTGTCTGAATGTCATAGCATGAAGGAGTCACTGGTCAATTCATTAAATCAGATACTTTTCATATCACTGCTCACAAGACATTTTATGAAATTGTTGCCCTATATATATTAATGCAATTTTATTGATGATAAATAGGCCAAGGTTTAGATCATAACTGTCCAAGAAGGAAAATAGAAAAAAAGGGACTAGAAACAGAACAAAAAATCTTACAATCACACCAAAGGAAAAAAAAATGGGGGACTGGATTAGAGTGGAAAGGGAGGTTGAGGCACGCAATCGCAATGAACATATAGTGTAGTCCATTTGGACACATATTTTGCGAGTTTGCTATTGTTCACAGCAATTTCTTTTTCACAATTTTGTCATCAAGGAAGACACTGAAAGCTATGTTGCGTTATATGTTATAGGAAAGGTTTCAAATTAGTTTTGACATATGCACATTTAGTGCATTGTTACCGTAACTGGAATAAGAATTTCAAACAGCTAAATTTGTTATTATAATCTTAAATAGAACCAAAAGCACACAGTACATATAAGCTTAATATAATAAATAAATATCAGTCCTGAAATTTATGTCGATCGATTGACAACACTACCAAACGTGATTCACTGAGAATTCACTGAGGTCTTTATACAAACCATTACTTTCGTTTGCATGCATAACATAGTACATTGATCGTGTTTCGATAATCGTTCAAGCTGAAATTATTTATGAGACGTTTTACATGTACATCCCGTCCGCTACAAAATCGTATGCCACTTTTGAATAATCACATTACCTTCCCTGTAAACAAACGGTCACTTTGCTACCAACAAACCTTATGCTACTGTTATTTCGTATTTTACCCACAACTAACCACTATAAGACTTTCGTTCTCACTCGCAAACCCCAAAATTTGCTCGCATTTTGCTAGTTTGCGAACGTTATTTTCAAGCGTGCAATGGGCCATTCCATTTAATGTCCGCACCCCCCCCTATTGAAGGGTAGGGAAATCCTAGGGGGAGGGGAGGGGGTTCAAAAGTCATTTCTGAAGGGGTAACTTTGTCGGAACCTTTGATCAATCAACAACATCTTCCTTTTTCTGAAGGGGGAAATGTGTCGGCACTTTGATCTTGTTTTTCCAAAGGGGTAAAATTCATAATTACCCCTCAATAGGGGGGGGGGGGGGGGGGGGGGGGTGCGGATATTAAATGGAATGGCCCAATTCCACGTGCAAACAAACGCGATCAAAATCAATATTTTTACAATCCGATTCAATTCCTAACGAATGATCTAAAATAAAAGACCACATTTTAACTAATTGCGCTAAATTTCCCTGGAATTACCACGCCTTTAACAGTGAAACCAACTGAAAAGGATACGGTTGACATACGACTCCAAAGTTGCCGCCATCTTGCGAATGTAAATGCTGGGTAACCACTCCGTTCCAAGAATTTATTATAATAAATTATAAAACATTTCAAAATGAATACATGAAGTAGATACCCCAAAATTCGCTGATTTATAGTGATTGTACTGTGTTCGACCTGCTCTGGAAAATGGATGGAAAAAAGTGTTTTAAATGTGGGAAGACAGGACACTTCAAAAGGGATTGCCCAGAAAAAGCGAATTCCAGTTTGCAAGGCACGAAGTGCTTTGCTTGTGGAAGGCATGGTCATTTTCAGAGAGATTGCCCGAACATGGCAACGGGTGAGCGATCGGATACAACGGGAAACGCGAAGGCATCTGCAAGTAAACGGCAAATGGAGCTAGCGTATCCAGATTGCAAAACAACTTTTATAGATACCCACTGTCATTTGGAATATATATTCGAGAGAGTCAGGCACAATGGGACTTTTTCTGATTTCAAGAAAAGCGTCCCCTTCCCTCCCAATTTTGAGGGTTGCATCACAACTTACTGTGATCCAGCAGCATTTTCCTCATTCGGCACCTGGCGTGAGGTCTTGTCAGAGGAAGGCGTGTGGGGGACATTCGGATGCCACCCACATAACGCCAAGTATTACAATGATGATTTGGAGGCGAAAATTATTCAGTGCATGGAACATCCCAAAGCAATTGCCCTAGGGGAGGTGGGACTAGACTATTCACCGCATTCTTCATCCCCCCCTGATATTCAAAGGGAAGTCTTTACTAAACAAGCTCACTGGGCTGTGACGCTGGGAAAACCACTAGTGGTTCATTGCCGAGATGCCGAAAATGATACACTGCAAATTCTCCAGGCTTGCTTACCTCGTGATTGGAAAATTCACTTGCACTGTTACACAGGATCCAGTGAATTTGCTATGAAATTCTTCAAAGAATTTCCAAACCTCTTTATCGGGTTGACAGCGGTGGTTACCTTTGCCAAGGCTAAGAATATTCACGAACTTGCATTTGATGTGCCGCTAGAGAGGCTTCTATTGGAGACTGATGCTCCATATTTTATGCCATCGCAAGTTGCTGATAAACGCAACAAGTGGAGTAACCCTGGAATGGCCATATTTACTGCACAGAGAATTGCAGAAATCAAGGGTGTTGATTTAGAGGAAGTTCTGGAGACAGTGAGAAAGAACACAACAAAGGTGTATGGTTTATAATATACTTATATCAGACCAAGGCAAGCAGTTGTAACAAGTACATCTGTACCCTTTGACCTGAATGCCACTGTTTGGCATTTCTATGTACTGGTTGGATCGTGTATGGATATTCTCTGAAATAACTTAATAACCCGGGGGGGGGGGGGGGGGGGTACTCCCTATAATGGGCTATACGGGGATGCTCCGCCCGAAAGGGGTACCTTTTTGAGGCTGGAGATATATGAAAGGGTTGGGATTTTACGAGTTAAAGTATATGAAAGGGTAGGGATTTCGCGAAGAATAGGAATGGGTAGCGAAAACACACCGTTGAAGCATAAAAAAGGTAGGGAAAACTGCCATTTAAGTATTATAAAAAGGGCCTTTCAAAATATATCAAACAGACGCACGTAAAGGCTATATGAAAGGGGTACCATTTTCAATGAAAGGTATGTGAAAGGGGTGCCTTTTCTGTCAAAAACGGTATATGAAAGGGTAAGGGTTTGGACCTCGGGGCGGAGCATCCCCGTACAAAACTTTGTTGAGTACCCCCCCCCCCCCCCCGGACTTAATAATCCCCTTCCTTTTTCCTTCTCTCTAATAGTTAATCCTAAAAGTGGTGTTAAATAGCATAGAGTACTAAATTGTGATGTCACAAAAACTAAAATGTGTGAAATTATGGGGTTTGATTAGATATTTGGAAAGGGCATGACGAAAAATGCCCTCTTGCCAAACATCAGCATCCTATTGCAATACACCTTATTCCAAAATGGTGGCCAATTTATTATTCTTTTATTTGTATTTTAATTAGCCCTATTGGCCTCGACAGCATGTGGGAAATACAAAGGAATTTTCAAGCGAAAATGAGGCCAAGAGGGCTAATTAAAATGCATATAAAAGAATATTAAGTTGGCCGCCATTTTGGAATAAAATGTATTTAGGTGTGAGATACTGACACTGTTATGCTCTGATGACTCCATACAAATCCTTCCAATTTTCACTTTAGTACTCTATTGTAAACAATATTAGTATATAGACAGTAAGGGTTAGGTCTTGTTGCCTGCTTGGGAAAGTTGGGGGGGGGGGGTACCAAAACATTTAATGTCCAGTGTTCATATGGCAGTAACTGCTTGATTGAAGGTGAAATGCTGTTAATCATTTAACTTCCAAGAGCACCAAAAATCAGAATTCAACAAAAATCCTAAATTTCATTATTTTAAATATTGTGAAATTTGTCAGGTACCATGCAGGAGGCTTTGCAAAGGCTCCAGCCACCACAGGAAACACCTCAAAATGGAAAGCATTTTTAGGCCCGGCACCATGCAACTTTTGGGCCTTAACAATGCTTTCCATTTCTTGTGAACTGCACGCGTGTGCCTTCATGTTTCTTTTGTGCACACTCACGCTAAATTTCAAATTTTAAGATTCTACTACTTTGTTCTTGCGCAAACACTTAATGGTCACACTGATGAAGGGCTATGCCTGAAGCATTTGTGAACTCAATCACTATGACACTTTACAATTTTTCATTTATTTTTTCTATTTTTTCATGTTTTTAACACATAATATATTAAACAAGTGTCACGCATCACCTGGAGAACATCCAACCTCGTTCCCAGGGTCTCTCATCTTCCTGCTTCCTGGAGCTCCAGGGGGCGTGAAGATGAGCTACCCTGGGAACGAGGTTGGAGAACATCAACATTTACTCCTATTTAATTTTTCCATGCAGAAATACTACCAAAGAGGTTTCATTTGAATGGTCACGCCATGAGATTTAGTCCAGACTGAAAAGTTAGAACTATACTACATGTCTCCATAATTGACTCTGGGTGTGAAAGGGTAAACTAATGGTACAATTTTTAAGGGGGCCCACATGGACAGCCGTTTTTCCGCCACTTGACATGACTTTAATGGTAATATCTCGTTCATGTTTCAAGCAATCCAGAAACTCTATGCTCTCTAAATATCTTGTTCCAATTCAAGCAATCCAAAAACTCTTATTGTTTTTTTTTTTAGTTCTTCTTAATTATTACACTGTAAGTTCTTAGTTTAGGTGTCTGGCCAAGGTGGCCAAAAAATATTTTTGAAAAATTTTTTTTTTACTCCTTCCCTTTTTACTGGCAGAAATCTCTTTTTAAAAATGTATGGATTTTCAACTGCCTTGAAAATAATAAAATATAATAATAACCCACTGAAAGTAAATCATGGCCTGGAATGTATGAAGTTGTGTTCTTGTGTGCAAAAGAAACAATGAAATTTTAAGTAGTCACCTGATAGTTTTAGTTGAAATAGTTAGTTTTTTAGTTGGAAAAAAAAAATATCATTAACTGAAACTCTGATATTAAAATTTTTCAACAGATATCCTGCTACTGTATTTTTGTTTATCACTTAATGTTTGTCTTTGAGTATCACCAGCCCTGAAAAATACCATTTTCTGTAGCATATGGAGGGATGTGATAAAGCCATAGTCGGTCAAAAATAATTCCAAACTTCGCTGTTGACGTCCTTGGCTTCTTGGGCTGTCTTCTATTGACAATAATACGGTATATTTAGAGTATATTGCCCTGAAATGCTCCTGCGATAAAGCTTTTACAGGCAGGCTTTGCTCTCGAGTTATCAGCTATTTTTAAACGCTGACCATTGAAAACGTCTTGCAATTTGCACTTCCGTATAAAAGATAAAAAGACCGTTTACACGACAGAAAAAAATGGGTACGGACCCGCCGGGCGGACCCGTCAAGAAAGGAGTACAGACCTTACATTTTCGCCATTTTCGTCATTTTCGCCATTTTCGTACCATGTTTTTTTGGGATTGGTACGGATCTTTTTTTTTTTTTTTTTTTTTTTTTTTTTTTTTTTTTTTTCCAGGTTTTGGGGCCGTAGACGTCTATGGCCCCCAAACCTGAAAAAACACGGGTCCGGACCAGTTTCTTCATTTCTTACGTCAGCTTGCATAACAACTACGCTGATCACATGCGCAGTACTAGAAATTGGTCCGGTCCAAACTTGGTCCTTAGGACTTTTTTTAGGACTTTTTTTGTCCCACCTGTAAAGTAAAGTAAAGAAAAGAAATCATGCACAGCGAGCCAAAGGAAAATAAAGTATCGAACAATCCCGAAAAAGACTTCTTGCACACTCAAGACGGAAAAAAAATCATTCATGCTAAGAAAAATTGCCCGACCCCTCTCCCCTCCGCAGAAGCTGCGGGGAGAAGGGAGAATCGGCTGAGCCAATCCTTTTGCGCCTGCACTCACCTTGCCCAGCGGATTCTCCCCACACCGAAGCATTGTAGGCGATCGCAGCGCCCGACATCGCGGCCGCCATTATTTCGCTTGTTTTGGTACATTTCCATAGGAAAGACCGCGGGACAATGGGATCACTGCAGGCTCAACCTGGTCCAGGCTGTTGTTATCTAAGGTCTCCCGTTATATAAGGAGCCCCTGCAAAGGAGAGAGGCCCAACCCCCAACCCTAACCCTAACGCTAACCCTAACCCTACCCCTTCCCCCCTACTCCCCCCCACCCCCCCCTCCCCCCCCCCCCCCCCCCCCCCCTCCGCCACAAGAATAAAATGGTCCATCCGCTACCACTTCACCCTTTCGCGTGACTCAGCATGTGTGTGATATAATTTTGACATCTTTGAAGCTGGCTGGGTGAAAATCAAACTCCAAAATGTATTCCACGCACATCATTACTAAGTTACGACGAAACACTCTACCAGCAACACAACAACACAAATATGTAGCAGCAGTCTTTTGGAGATGGCAGAATACAGCGGCGACACCGCAGGAGCGAAGAGAATATTTATCAAGAGAACCAGACATCGAAGATGGCGAGGTACGTCCATTCGAAGACATTCCAGGACCCAAGAAAAGCTTGAAGTCCATAGTTGAATCTTATGTCAAAAGCGAAGGTTTCACCAAGGGATACAAACTGCACGATCACATGTTCGCGAAATATGGCCCCATTTACAAGGAACACATGATGGGCCGACCATCTGTTCACTTAATGCATCCTAACGATTTCGAGAAGGTCTTCCGCGCAGAGGGAAAATATCCTCGGCGACCAGATGTGTTCGGTATTTGGCGTGAACACCGCAAACGGAGGAACTTTGTGCTTGGCATATTCCTTTCGTAAGTATAGAAAATGTTGGACCAATTTGATTTGTTCGTTATACGTATTATATCGTATAAATAAAGCCTCTAAAAGGGCAGGTAATCTGTAGCTACACCGTGCAGCCGGCTACGCGTCTACGCTGTCATAATTAATTCATTGCTGTGGAAGTTCAGTGGAAAGGTGGCTACACGTCTACGCGTCTGTGCCATCATAATTAATACATAGCTCTCGAAATTCAGTGGAAAAGTCACAGGGAGCAGAGGAGCCAAATTTGACCTTTACGCGTTCGATCTACGAGTCTGTTTTTCGCTCATGGCCCTGCGGGACCCCAAGCGTAATCGGAGCTTTCCGTTGGGGGTATGTACTTGGTGTATCCCTTATTGTTTTGTATTTAAACACTTAGTTTTTATTTCAGTAGAAAAAGAAGATAAAAACAGCAGAATGGGGAATCGAACCCGGGCCGTATGATCTACTCCATGCACACTATCCACTGTACCACCGAGGACAAGCTGCCGGAAATTGTAATTTTTAAGGGATATAAGATAATATGCTGCCAGCCCAGGCCATATATAAGAACTAACCCTTTCGATACACTGGAAATACTGGAATCAGTGCTAAACCCTCAATACTAAAATCAGTGCTTCAACCCTAGATACTGTAATCCGACCCTAAATTACACTGCAATATATCTAAATACATTACAATAAGGGATACATGAAGTACCATACATTATGATCAGGGATACACCAAGTACCTACTAGGCCGTTGGGTAACCGCAGACTGCTGACTGACTGACTGACTGACTGACTGACTGTGGGTGCCTCGCTCGGAAAGCTTTCGTTTTCAGGTTCGTTGCACGACCGGAAAGCGATGATTATGCTTGGGGTCCCGCTGGGGCAAAAACTAGAAAACAACAGATCGAATAACGATCGAACGCGTAAAAGTCAAATTTAGCTCCTCTGCTCCCTGTGGAAAAGTGGCCATAGATTTCACGTGTTGTGTCACGTGACTTTGATGTAAACAAACCTCCAAACTTCGGACATCCGTTCTGAGCCACGTACTACAAGTGTACGAACTACTAGTCGTTTAGTATTTCAAGGTCACGGTAATATATATTTGAAACTCGAATAGTTTCAGGTTCAAAATGTCAAAGCAGAAGAATAAGAGCGATTTAAACGCTATGAATTTGGCAGAACTTAAAAATATTTGCAGGAACGTGGAGTTTCAGTATTTAAGCAGATAAAACTCGCCTCTGCATTTGAAAGAATGGTTTTGCTTCTGGATCCAAACTTCGAAAAAATCCAACCAACTATGCAGACAATTTAATTATTCTTTATATGCTAATTTCCAATCCAATCAACCCGAACACCGTGAACAATCAACTCTCGTCGCCGCCGTTTGGGTTGTACGATAATTTCAACCATTTAATTTAACACTCCACGACAAGCAGGTACTTACGATTATCGCTTATTCAATGACGGTTGTCTGGAATCTTTCCTGAGTGCTTAGGTTAATCAATTTTTGCCTGAATGAAAAATAGTGGCAACCGAAACAGTCGCCAGACTGTCAAAAGACATGGTTCAATAAGCATAGAGCTCCACGCAGCTGTATTAAAAGCAAGCGAATGGATGCTAAAATCACAGCCTTGACTGAGACAAACTTCAAATCTCTACAAGTTGAATAGCTTTCTTTTTAAGCTTCAACTCTCTCTTTTAAGCTTGGATCTATAAAATTAATGGTTTCACGTGGTGTTCTCTTGTAGAATTTGATCTCAGGCGGTCGGTATGTTGTTTGACCTCTTGTACCGTTGCACGCGGCATTTGAAATCAGTTTACCCTAAAATCCTCCATAGAAAACTAAATGTACGATTTCCTTTTAAAACTATCATTGAATAACCGATATTATTAGGGACGGACCATTTAATTTTTTTTTGTGTGTGTGTGTGTGTGTGTGTGTGTGTGTGTGTGTGTGTGTGTGTGTGTGTGTGTGTGTGTGTGTGTGTGTGTGTGTGTGTGTGTGTGCCCACCCAACCGTAGTTACAAGGACCAGAATGTGTTTACACACCTGCGTTGTGAGGACCACCGTAGTTGCGAGGACCGATACCTGGTCCTCGTAAACTTTATTGCTCCAAACGACCTAAATGTTGGAGAAACGTGTTTTACAAGCAGTTTCACGGTGGTCCTCATAAACCACCTAAAAGTGTGTGTAAAATGGTGGTCCTCACAAACCACCCAATATGAGTTTCAGGGTTTTTTTTCGTTTTATTAAAAGTTAGTTAATATTGAAAGGGTATCACAGTCTGCGGATAATAGTCGAAATATGTACTTCTCAAGGAACGTTTCCGATCCCGTTTACACTCCACTTTTATTTTAAGACTACACACACCATTTAGCGGTCCTCGCAATGTTGGTGTGTAAACAAACGAAATTTCATGTTCACTGAAAAACGTTTTAGAGTGGTTTTACTTATACCGTGAAATAGATTATGGAGTAAAACTCCCTTTTATTCTCTAATTACTGTTTCCTCGTGTCTATTTAAGTTGGTGTAAGTTATTGACTATCAAATTTTGTTTCAGTGATTTCACAAAACCAAAACAAAATTAAACAGTCATTGTAGTCAAAAGTAAACAACGGAATTAGTGTCTTTATATGATGTCTATTTGTCTAATTTCTATGTCAAGGGTCACGTTAAACCCCTTTATCAATGGCAAGAGTCACTGCCAAGAATCGACATCCTTCGGCCAGTTCATACTGCAAAGTGCACCAAGTACGATTAACGACATTTTTACTAAATTAAACAATAGGCGCGTGGCCACGATCTACGTTAGCTGGTCGTATCAAACAAAACGAAATAGTGATTTTCCTCAGACCGTGAAATAGTTGGTACACTAATAGAGGTTTCCATTGTTTTCTTGTCTTTTTCTTCTAACTACTAGAAACTGTTTCACGGTCTGAGGAAAATCATATCTAAATTCAGATTTTTCTTTACGCCTTACTGCATCTGAAAATAAACAGTCTTCGCCACCTTGTCCGCAATTAGTTTCAGTGTGAACTGGCACAAATCCAAAGTCAACCCAAAACAACACAATTTAAGTAATAGTGGCTTTTATTTCAGTTATTCAATTTCATCGGAAAGTAGAAACTGTTCACAAAATTAATACTTAGTTATACAACATTCTTTCTACACACCAAGCTAAACTAAAAGAGAGAATTACTAATCTCTTATTGACCTTTTCTTCTAAGATAAACAATCCATTCGGCTAGTTTCTCATAAACATTACACTTCATAAGATGACGATTTATAAATGCAATGAAATTTGACTGCAATCGTATGCGAGTTTTCCAGCCGTTTGGATGGACTGAAACTCTTCGTATAATCGCAAACGTCTTAAAAGAGGATTTGTTTCGGGCACTTAATCTGCCTCGGACATAATTTATTCATACCAAAGCATGATATTAGAAGCATTGTGGTTGAGTTTGCGTCACAAAAAGAATAAATTTGTGTAACTATGGGATTTGGTGAGATATCATAAAATTCCGGAAAAAAAAAAAAACATGCTCCTAATTATGTTCATCACAATGTCAGTCTTTTAGTTGCATTCTCTCATTCTGTGCTAGTCTAACAGATGACTTTTGTCATAAAATAACTTCAAAAATGAAAACCGGCTGTAAGGCCATCCCCATAAAATGTTTCGTTTCCCAATAGACCACTTTCATAATGGCAGCAGATTTATTTACTCTTTTATATGTATGTTAATTAGCTCACTGGTCTCATTTTAGAGTAAATATTCTTTTGAATTGTGCACGTTACCGAGGCCAGTGAGGCTAATTAACATACATATAAAAGAATAAATAAATCGGCCGCCATTATGAAAGTGGTCTATGCCTTTCCCGGTCGGTTGGGCGTAAAAAAAAAAAATAACTGAGGAAGCCCGAGTCCAGAAAAAGCCTGGATGCTAAGTAAGAAGGCCTGGTTACAAGTGTGCCTTTGATTGCCAATGTCTGGAAATTTACTCCTCATTAACAATAAGTGCTAATAATTAAAATATAAAAGATTTCTATTCAAAATAAAGTCTTGACCACATGTTTAAAAAGTAAAATTTTGCTTGTCAGACAGTACCTATTTTTTTTTTACTTTTCCAAAAAAATGGGCTGGTTGGGCGATAGACTATGAGCAGTCTCTTTTCCAGCTTAGTCTGTCGAGTGAGAAACGAAACATTAGCGAACGGATAATGCCGCACGAACACGAAACTGGAAGCGAGGCCTGCCTCGCCCCTAGTTTTGCGCGGTCAATTATCCATTCGCTCATGTTTTTTTTTGTTTCTCGCTCGAAGGACTTAGCTTGGAAAGAGAGACTGCTCGTAGTCAAGTTGGGCGCTGGGAAACGAAACATTTTTTGGGGATGGCCTAAATACAAAATAAAACTTCTTAGTCTACTACAAGAATCATGCTGCAAGTTAACCAAGCATAAGTAACTTGTTGAGCACTGAAGAAACCGTGTATGCCCAATGGAGTTCCTGAAAAAAAAAAACATGTTAAATACTACTACTACACTGTACTTATAATAATAATAATAATAATAATAATAATAATAATAATAATAATAATAATAATAATAATAATAATGAAGTATTCAAGTAACCCTGGTGTCTTAAATTGATAAAAGAGGCCATCCAAGATTTACAACTATTCTATCACTCACTTTTTGACACCATCTAAAGCTAAAGAATTATGTTTGCTCCACATTGTACACCTCAAATAAATGGAATGTTCAATTTAAAATCTCAAAAAGTATTATCTATTGCAGATGTTCCCGAAGATAAGCTGTACTCCCTATTTTGTGGAAATGTGGCTTATACGACAGTTTTTATGGTACATTGTAAATTTGTTTTTCTGCTACCTTTTTTTTAATTTATTCATTGTTTGGACGAGTGAATTTATAATTTATCTATAACACACATGACTTCAGTGAGATAACTTGTCTACAAAAACACTGGTCCTTGTAATGTTGGTTTAAGTCACACTGACAAAAATAAACTACAGTGAATAACACACATGACTTCAGTGAGCTAAATTGTCTACAATACACTGGTCCTTGTAAAAATGTTGGTTTAAAGTCACACTGACAAAAATAAACTGTAAAACACATCACTTCAGTGAGATAACTTGTCTACAATACACTGGTCCTTGTAATGTCGGTTTACTGCGCCTTTCAATAACATGCGGAATCTGAAATTCAAATCTCCACCAACGGCTGCGTTATTTCCTGCCGTCAATCATAATTAATACAAAAGCCAACGGAGCATGAAAAAAAAAACAAATAAAATGGATCAAAATCTACCAATCATAATGCACGGACGTGACCTTTTGAACTCATTGGTAGGATATTTTTCCTGAGAGGTAAGCTAAGATGATTGACGGTAGTGAGATTACTTGTCTACCCTGGTCCTTGTAATGTTGGTTTAATGTCACACTGACAACACATATGACTTCAGTGAGATAACTTGTCTACAATACACTGGTCCTTGTAATGTTGGTTTAATGTCACACTGACAAAAAGATAAACTGTAACACACATGACTTCAGTAAGATACCTTGTCTACAATACACTGGTCCTTGTATGTTGGTTTAATGTCCAATGACAAAAATAAACTACAACACACATGCCTTCCGTGAGATAACTTGTCTACAATACACTGGTCCTTGTATGTTGGTTTAATGTCACACTGACAAAAATAAACTATAACACACATGCCTTCAGTGAGATAACTTGTCTACAATACACTGGTCCTTGTAATGTGGTTTAATGTCCAATGACAGAAATAAACTATAACACACATGACTTCAGTGAGATAACTTTTCTACAATACAAAAATAAACTATAACTCACATAAATTAACTACAACACACATGACTTCAGTGAGATAACTTGTCTACAATACACTGGTCCTTGTAATGTGGTTTAATGTCACACTGACAAAAATAAACTATAACACACATGACTTCAGTGAGATAACTTGTCTACAATACACTGGTCCTTGTAATGTGGTTTAATGTCACACTGACAAAAATAAACTATAACACACATGACTTCAGTGAGATAACTTGTCTACAATACACTGGTCCTTGTAATGTTGGTATAAAGCCACACTCACAAAAATAAACTATAACACACATGACTTCAGTGAGATAACTTGTCTACAATACACTGGTCCTTGTAATGTTGGTATAAAGCCACACTGACAAAAATAAACTATAACACACATGACTTCAGTGAGATAACTTGTCTACAATACACTGGTCCTTGTAATGTTGGTATAAAGCCACACTGACAAAAATAAACTATAACACACATGACTTCAGTGAGATAACTTGTCTACAATACACTGGTCCTTGTAATGTTGGTATAAAGCCACACTGACAAAAATAAACTACAACACACATGACTTCAGTGAGATAACTTGAAAAAAAAAACAAATAAAATGGATCAAAATCTACCAATCATAATGCACGGACGGACCTTTTGAACTCATTGGTAGGATATTTTTCCTGAGAGGTAAGCTAAGATGATTGACGGTAGTGAGATTACTTGTCTACCCTGGTCCTTGTAATGTTGGTTTAATGTCACACTGACAAAGATAAACTGTAACACATATGACTTCAGTGAGATAACTTGTCTACAATACACTGGTCCTTGTAATGTTGGTTTAATGTCACACTGACAAAAAGATAAACTGTAACACACATGACTTCAGTAAGATACCTTGTCTACAATACACTGGTCCTTGTATGTTGGTTTAATGTCCAATGACAAAAATAAACTACAACACACATGACTTCCGTGAGATAACTTGTCTACAATACACTGGTCCTTGTATGTTGGTTTAATGTCACACTGACAAAAATAAACTATAACACACATGCCTTCAGTGAGATAACTTGTCTACAATACACTGGTCCTTGTAATGTGGTTTAATGTCCAATGACAAAAATAAACTATAACACACATGACTTCAGTGAGATAACTTTTCTACAATACAAAAATAAACTATAACTCACATAAATTAACTACAACACACATGACTTCAGTGAGATAACTTGTCTACAATACACTGGTCCTTGTAATGTGGTTTAATGTCACACTGACAAAAATAAACTATAACACACATGACTTCAGTGAGATAACTTGTCTACAATACACTGGTCCTTGAAATGTTGGTTTCAGTCAAACTGACAAAAATAAACTATAACACACATGCCTTCAGTGAGATAACTTGTCTACAATACACTGGTCCTTGTAATGTGGTTTAATGTCACACTGACAAAAATAAACTATAACACACATGACTTCAGTGAGATAACTTGTCTACAATACACTGGTCCTTGTAATGTTGGTATAAAGCCACACTGACAAAAATAAACTATAACACACATGACTTCAGTGAGATAACTTGTCTACAATACACTGGTCCTTGTAATGTTGGTATAAAGCCACACTGACAAAAATAAACTATAACACACATGACTTCAGTGAGATAACTTGTCTACAATACACTGGTCCTTGTAATGTTGGTATAAAGCCACACTGACAAAAATAAACTACAACACACATGACTTCAGTGAGATAACTTAATGTCACACTGAACTCATTGGTAGGTCAATCATAATTAATACAAAAGCCAACGGAGCATGAAAAAAAGAAACCAATGCACAGACGTAACCTTTTGAACTCATTGGTAGGATATTTTTTCCTGAGAGGTAAGCTAAGATGATTGACGGTAGTGAGATTACTTGTCTACCCTGGTCCTTGTAATGTGGTTTAATGTCACACTGTCAAAAATAAACTATAACACACATGACTTCAGTGAGATAACTTGTCTACAATACACTGGTCCTTGTAATGTTGGTTTCAGTTACACTGACAAAAATAAACAACAACACACATGACTTCAGTGAGATAACTTGTCTACAATACACTGGTCCTTGTAATGTTGGTTTCAGTCACACTGACAAAAATAAAATGTAACACACATGACTTCAGTGAGATAACTTGTCTACAATACACTGGTCCTTGTAATGTTGGTTTCAGTCACACTGACAAAAATAAAATGTAACACACATGACTTCAGTGAGATAACTTGTCTACAATACACTCGTCCTTGTAATGTTGGTATAAAGTCACACTGACAAAAATAAGTTATAACACACATGACTTCAGTGAGATAACTTGTCTACAATACACTGGTCCTTGTAATGTTGGTTTCCGTCACACTGACAAAAATAAAATGTAACACACATGACTTCAGTGAGATAACTTGTCTACAATACACTGGTCCTTGTAATGTTGGTATAAAGTCACACTGACAAAAATAAAATGTAACACACATGACTTCAGTGAGATAACTTGTCTACAATACACTGGTCCTTGTAATGTTGGTTTCAGTCACACTGACAAAAATAAAATGTAACACACATGACTTCAGTGAGATAACTTGTCTACAATACACTGGTCCTTGTAATGTTGGTATAAAGTCACACTGACAAAAATAAAATATAACACACATGACTTCAGTGAGATAACTTGTCTACAATACACTGGTCCTTGTAATGTTGGTTTCAGTCACACTGACAAAAATAAAATGTAACACACATGACTTCAGTGAGATAACTTGTCTACAATACACTGGTCCTTGTAATGTTGGTTTCAGTCACACTGACAAAAATAAAATGTAACACACATGACTTCAGTGAGATAACTTGTCTACAATACACTGGTCCTTGTAATGTTGGTATAAAGTCACACTGACAAAAATAAGTTATAACACACATGACTTCAGTGAGATAACTTGTCTACAATACACTGGTCTTTGTAATGTTGGTTTCCGTCACACTGACAAAAATAAAATGTAACACACATGCCTTCAGTGAGATAACTTGTCTACAATACACTGGTCCTTGTAATGTTGGTATAAAGTCACACTGACAAAAATAAACTATAACACACATGACTTCAGTGAGATAACTTGTCTACAATACACTGGTCCTTGTAATGTTGGTACAAAGTCATACTGACAAAAATAAACGATAACACACATGACTTCAGTGAGATAACTTGTCTACAATACGCTGGTCCTTGTAATGTTGGTTTCAGTCACACTGACAAAAATAAACTATAACACACATGACTTCAGTGAGATAACTTGTCTACAATACACTGGTCCTTGTAATGCTGGTTGCAGTCACACAGACAAAAATAAACTATAACACACATGCCTTCAGTGAGATAACTTTTCTACAATACAAAAATAAACTATAACTCACAAAAATAAACTACAACACACATGACTTCAGTGAGATAACTTGTCTACAATACACTGGTCCTTGTGATGTGGTTTAATGTCACACTGACAAAAATAAACTATAACACACATGACTTCAGTGAGATAACTTGTCTACAATACACTGGTCCTTGAAATGTTGGTTTCAGTCAAACTGACAAAAATAAACTATAACACACATGCCTTCAGTGAGATACCTTGTCTACAATACACTGGTCCTTGTAATGTGGTTTAATGTCACACTGACAAAAATAAACTATAACACACACGACTTCAGTGAGATAACTTGTCTACAATACACTGGTCCTTGTAATGTTGGTATAAAGCCACACTGACAAAAATAAACTATAACACACATGACTTCAGTGAGATAACTTGTCTACAATACACTGGTCCTTGTAATGTTGGTATAAAGCCACACTGACAAAAATAAACTACAACACACATGACTTCAGTGAGATAACTTAATGTCACACTGAACTCATTGGTAGGTCAATCATAATTAATACAAAAGCCAACGGAGCATGAAAAAAAGAAACCAATGCACAGACGTAACCTTTTGAACTCATTGGTAGGATATTTTTTCCTGAGAGGTAAGCTAAGATGATTGACGGTAGTGAGATTACTTGTCTACCCTGGTCCTTGTAATGTGGTTTAATGTCACACTGACAAAAATTAACTATAACACACATGACTTCAGTGAGATAACTTGTCTACAATACACTGGTCCTTGTAATGTTGGTTTCAGTTACACTGACAAAAATAAACAACAACACACATGACTTCAGTGAGATAACTTGTCTACAATACACTGGTCCTTGCAATGTTGGTTTCAGTCACACTGACAAAAATAAAATGTAACACACATGACTTCAGTGAGATAACTTGTCTACAATACACTGGTCCTTGTAATGTTGGTATAAAGTCACACTGACAAAAATAAGTTATAACACACATGACTTCAGTGAGATAACTTGTCTACAATACACTGGTCCTTGTAATGTTGGTTTCCGTCACACTGACAAAAATAAAATGTAACACACATGACTTCAGTGAGATAACTTGTCTACAATACACTGGTCCTTGTAATGTTGGTATAAAGTCACACTGACAAAAATAAACTATAACACACATGACTTCAGTGAGATAACTTGTCTACAATACACTGGTCCTTGTAATGTTGGTACAAAGTCATACTGACAAAAATAAACGATAACACACATGACTTCAGTGAGATAACTTGTCTACAATACGCTGGTCCTTGTAATGTTGGTTTCAGTCACACTGACAAAAATAAACTATAACACACATGACTTCAGTGAGATAACTTGTCTACAATACACTGGTTCTTGTAATGCTGGTTGCAGTCACACTGACAAAAATAAACTATAACACACATGACTTCAGTGAGATAACTTGTCTACAATACACTGGTCCTTGTAATGTTGGTTTCAGTCACACTGACAAAAATAAAATGTAACACACATGACTTCAGTGAGATAACTTGTCTACAATACACTGGTCCTTGTAATGTTGGTATAAAGTCACACTGACAAAAATAAGTTATAACACACATGACTTCAGTGAGATAACTTGTCTACAATACACTGGTCCTTGTAATGTTGGTTTCCGTCACACTGACAAAAATAAAATGTAACACACATGACTTCAGTGAGATAACTTGTCTACAATACACTGGTCCTTGTAATGTTGGTTTCAGTTACACTGACAAAAATAAACAACAACACACATGACTTCAGTGAGATAACTTGTCTACAATACACTGGTCCTTGCAATGTTGGTTTCAGTCACACTGACAAAAATAAAATGTAACACACATGACTTCAGTGAGATAACTTGTCTACAATACGCTGGTCCTTGTAATGTTGGTTTCAGTCACACTGACAAAAATAAACTATAACACACATGACTTCAGTGAGATAACTTGTCTACAATACACTGGTCCTTGTAATGCTGGTTGCAGTCACACTGACAAAAATAAACTATAACACACATGACTTCAGTGAGATAACTTGTCTACAATACACTGGTCCTTGTAATGTTGGTTTAAGTCACACTGACAAAAATAAACTATAACACACATGACTTCAGTGAGATAACTTGTCTACAATACACTGGTCCTTGTAATGTCGGTTTACTGCGCCTTTCAATAACATGCGGAATCTGAAATTCAAATCTCCACCAACGGCTGCGTTATTTCCTGCCGTCAATCATAATTAATACAAAAGCCAAGGGAGCATGAAAAAAAGAAACAAATTAAATGGATCAAAATCTACCAATCAAAATGCACGGACGTGACCTTTTGAACTCATTGGTAGGATACTTTTCCTGAGAGGTAAGCTAAGATGATTGACGGTAGTGAGATTACTTGTCTACCCTGGTCCTTGTAATGTGGTTTAATGTCACACTGACAAAGATAAACTGTAACACATATGACTTCAGTGAGATAACTTGTCTACAATACACTGGTCCTTGTAATGTTGGTATAATGTCACACTGACAAAGATAAACTGTAACACACATGACTTCAGTGAGATAACTTGTCTATATACACTGGTCCTTGTATGTTGGTTTAATGTCACACTGACAAAAATAAACTATAACACACATGCCTTCAGTGAGATAACTTGTCTACAATACACTGGTCCTTGTAATGTGGTTTAATGTTCAATGACAAAAATAAACTACAACACACATGACTTCAGTGAGATAACTTGTCTACAATACACTGGTCCTTGTAATGTGGTTTAATGTCACACTGACAAAATAAACTATAACACACATGACTTCAGTGAGATAACTTGTCTACAATACAAAAATAAACTATAACTCACATGCCTTCAGTGAGATAACTTGTCTACAATACACTGGTCCTTGTAATGTGGTTTAATGTCACACTGACAAAAATAAACTACAACACACGACTTCAGTGAGATAACTTGTCTACAATACACTGGTCCTTGTAATGTGGTTTAATGTCACACTGACAAAAATAAACTATAACACACATGACTTCAGTGAGATAAATTGTCTACAATACACTGGTCCTTGAAATGTTGGTTTCAGTCAAACTGACAAAAATAAACTATAACACACATGACTTCAGTGAGATAACTTGTCTACAATACACTGGTCCTTGTAATGTGGTTCAATGTCACACTGACAAAAATAAACTATAACACACATGACTTCAGTGAGATAACTTGTCTACAACACACTGGTCCTTGTAATGTTGGTATAAAGCCACACTGACAAAAATAAACTACAACACACATGACTTCAGTGAGATAACTTGTCTACAATACACTGGTCCTTGTAATGTCGGTTTACTGCGCCTTTCAATAACATGCGGAATCTGAAATTCAAATCTCCACCAACGGCTGCGTTATTTCCTGCCGTCAATCATAATTAATACAATAGCCAACGGAGCATGTAAAAAAGAAACAAATAAAATGGATCAAAATCTACCAATCATAATGCACGGACGTGACCTTTTGAACTCATTGGTAGGATATTTTTTCTGAGAGGTAAGCTAAGATGATTGACGGTAGTGAGATTACTTGTTTACCCTGGTCCTTGTAATGTGGTTTAATGTCACACTGACAAAGATAAACTGTAACACACATGACTTCAGTGAGATAACTTGTCTACAATACACTGGTCCTTGTAATGTTGGTTTAATGTCACACTGACAAAGACAAACTGTAACACACATGACTTCAATGAGATAACTTGTCTACAATACACTGGTCCTTGTAATGTTGGTTTAATGTCACACTGACAAAAATAAACTATAACACACATGCCTTCAGTGAGATAACTTGTCTACAATACACTGGTCCTTGTAATGTGGTTTAATGTCACACTGACAAAAATAAACTACAACACACATGACTTCAGTGAGATAACTTGTCTACAATACACTGGTCCTTGAAATGTTGGTTTCAGTCAAACTGACAAAAATAAACTATAACACACATGACTTCAGTGAGATAACTTGTCTACAATACACTGGTCCTTGTAATGTTGGTATAAAGTCACACTGACAAAAATAAGTTATAACACACATGACTTCAGTGAGATAACTTGTCTACAATACACTGGTCCTTGTAATGTTGGTATAAATCCACACTGACAAAAATAAACTATAACACACATGACTTCAGTGAGATAACTTGTCTACAATACACTGGTCCTTGTAATGTTGGTTTTAGTCACACTGACAAAAATAAACTACAACACACATGACTTCAGTGAGATAACTTGTCTACAATACACTGGTCCTTGTAATGTTGGTTTCAGTCACACTGACAAAAATAAAATGTAACACACATGACTTCAGTGAGATAACTTGTCTACAATACGCTGGTCCTTGTAATGTTGGTTTCAGTCACACTGACAAAAATAAACTATAACACACATGACTTCGGGGAGATAACTTGTCTACAATACACTGGTCCTTGTAATGTTGGTATAAAGTCACACTGACAAAAATAAACTATAAGACACATGACTTCAGTGAGATAACTTGTCTACAATACACTGGTCCTTGTAATGTTGGTTTCAGTCACACTGACAAAAATAAACTACAACACACATGACTTCAGTGAGATAACTTGTCTACAATACACTGGTCCTTGTAATGTTGGTTTCAGTCACACTGACAAAAATAAACTACAACACACATGACTTCAGTGAGATAACTTGTCTACAATACACTGGTCCTTGTAATGTTGGTTTCAGTCACACTGACAAAAATAAAATGTAACACACATGACTTCAGTGAGATAACTTGTCTACAATACACTGGTCCTAAGTTGTAATGTTGGATTAATGTCACACTGACAAAAATAAACTATAACACACATGACTTCAGTGAGATAACTTGTCTACAATACACTGAGCCGTGGTTTAAATTAAGTCACACTGACATTAAGTAATAATCTGGATAAGAAGGAAAGTGCTGAAAGGCAATGCACAATGGAATGTCAACTTTTTCATTGTTACAACTAGTGATCCCATTGGTCTAGACTCAAAAACCGCTAAAAAGTTAAGCTTCAAGGTGCATTTTGATCATTGCCTTTTTATTAATTCTACGAGTTCTGATTGTTAAAAACCAAAAAACGAGTGGATCTGTATGGATATAGTTCACAGTTGTTTCTCAGAAAGTAGTGCTATTTTGTCTTTGCTGTTACTGTTGTTGAGTTGAGAAATTGGGAGTAAACTGCAGTGGACATCACAGTGGATTTTTGTTTATTACATGTAATAAACAGAAACAATCTCAAAATTATCTTTTCTGTTCGCCAGATGGCACATATTCTGGCAATTTCATTGGGGGATTGTCAGTTGAATTTTTCGAAAAACACATGAAAACAAAAATTCTTTGCCTTCAATTGCAGCAAGGTCGACAAAGAAATTTTCTTTTAGCTCATTTAGCGCACATCGGAATGTCTTCATCATAACTTCTATCCACAGTCACATACTACAGTATTACAGTAATCAGCCAACAATTCCCTGCTTTGTTGCCACATAAATTTTACCAAAGCGGTCCTTTAAGAAAAGGCAATAGTCATGTTTGCTTTCCAACAAGGCTGAGAAATAATGTTCTGTCGTGACAGTTTGAAAGTTATTTACCGCGTATAAAGTGCGTATCACTTCGTTTCTACCAAACAAAATCTGCATATAAACATGCACTTACCAGCTTTTTTATTTGGTTTTGTGCACCAGCTGTTACTTAATTTTTTTTTTGGATAATACTGAACAAGTAATTAATGTTACTTCAAAAACTCATTAATAGTTCATGAGCATATCAGCCAATCATACGACGCAAATCGATCACGTGTATGAGCCTTTATACCTGGTAATCTACGGTCATTATGAAAAGCCTGGTGGCGGCTTTGATTTCAGTCACAGGGGAGTTCGGGGCTTAATGGGCAAACAATGCAATTATCGCTGAATTTTTAATGAGAACGATTTGAAAATGACCGTGATATTTATATTAAGATCACACGTAATCTTTATATAAAGATTACTGATATGGGTAGTAATTGTTCAGGATTCTTAGTGCAACAAATGGTGACTTTAATATTTTTGTGCAGTACTGTTTTACGAAATCTGGTCTTTCGCCATTCTATTTGGAATCTTCTCAACAAAATAAACAACCAACAGTTTAACAAGTGAGCCGTTATTTGAATGACACCAGTGCCCTCGTGTAAATTGCCAGGTAAGCGACTGGTTCACAGATGCAAGCTGCTTAATTCTACTCATTCTCTACCTCTGAAAAATAATTGTCAGCCGTTTTACCTACCGTACCTGACAACTTTAGTATAGCATTTTTCAGTAGATGTTTTCCCTCAGAACTATAAAATCCCAAAACTTTCGACAGGAACCGGGAAGCAATGGTCACTTCGTTGAAGACGTGGCACATGTGTTGTATGCTAATCGGTCTAGTCTACTTGTTTTTCTCGTATGCTAATTTCCTCTTTGCACAAAAGCACAATTGTTTTAATTCCGAAGGGACACGCTTTTGAAAGAATGTTTTTGAAGCCGTTCAAAAAACTCGCAGCAGGTGTATTATCAGGTTTAAAAACTCTCGGCTCTGCCTCGAGTTTTTAAACCTGATAATACACTACTGCTCATTTTTTAAACTATACATAAATGGTAGGTAAATAAATAAGGTGTAAAAATACATAAAAGAAAAGGTGAGAAAGGTAACGACTAGCAAAGGAAATATATATATACATACATATACATATACATATGGAGGAGTTGATATTTTGACTATAATGTTTTACAGATTTATTTGCGTTTTTGATTTGTGCTTTTCTATATTGAATCTACTTTTAAGAACGGCAAGGAAGGTTTCAAGGAAGTACTGGTCATTCTCCCTCGAAGCAGTGTAAATGTATTATTTCGTTATTATTAAACAGAGGTTCAAACCAAGTTGTAGAGCAAAATTTTTTGTCAAGCCATAGATGATATTTTGTCCATTAAGCTCGATGGAGTTATCATTTTTGGCATTTCACCAATGTGTAAATTTTGTCCAGAAGCTTTGGACATGTAAGCAAGATACAAATAAATGTTTTAATGTTTGTTTGTTTTTGTTCGCACAGGTGGCATTGATCCTGTTCTTTAATTTTACAGTCGGACCTCTATTAAGCGGCCACCCTCGGGACTTTGAAAAGTGGCCGCTTAATAGAGGTTGGCCGTTTAATAGAGGTTGGCCGTTTAATAGAGGTACAATATAAATTGGATAGAAATGGAAGTCAACGTAATTTTACTGCCTCTATATAGCAAAACTCTTGTGAAAAGTGAACATATGCGAAGATAAATGCAAAATCATTGGAACAAAAAACTAAGTGCCGGCCTGTATTTGCGCATTTCAATTCAAGTCCGTGCAAAGATGTAGCTCTTACACAGAGATCATGTAGTCGATAAGTACAGTATTTTTTAGTGTTGAGTATGTACAGAAAAATAGGCAAATCTATGTAACAAAACATCAAGTTTCTTAGGCCTTTTTTGCATCAACAGTCTGTAAAAATTTTAGCTCGAAATATTTCATGGACGATTTATTTAAAATAATCCGTCCCTTTTGTTTGCCGTTGTGGAGCTCGGAGTTGTAACGAGGAGATCAAGTAATTTTCATTTCCGATAGATAGGGCAAGGTCCTGGTAACCGTGAAACTGGGCAAAGTGTCGGAGTTGATCGGTGATGCGCATGGCCTCTGCAAGGTTCTTGATTGATGGCTCCTCTAATTCCTTGTCGTAGTCGTCATCTGATTGAGGTGTCTTCTGAAACGAACTGAACGTATAGATCATCATTTAGCTACTCACTTCTGACTTCACTTCTATCACCTTCATATTATCTGTCACCATTTCGCTTGAAAAGATAATTTGCTGGCCGCTTAATGGAGGTAAAAAAACAATAAATACTAAACTTGCAACAGCAAAAAGTTGGCCGCGGCCGCTTAATAGAGGTGGCCGTTGAATAGAGGTATCGAATACAGCACTTTACTGACAAATAATTCGGGACTTTGGAAAGTGGCCGCTTAATGGAGGGTGGCCGCTTAATAGGTGGCCGCTTAATAGAGGTCCGACTGTATCTCTAAATAGAGTTGCATTAGTTGGCAGAATATAGTGTACAATTTTATACTGAAATATGGACAGTCTGATATCTTTAGTGACGTTAAAAGGGATTCCGTAGATAGTTTTTATTGCATTGTCATCTAAATTAGCTTGATTCATTCTTCTTTCTGCAGTTGGAGGTTGAAACTTCTTATTGATTAAAAATTCAGTCGCTATTTTACAGGAAAGTTTGTTTATCGGTATTATGTCGACAGTTACTGGAACAGCCGGAGTAGTGATTTGGTTGGTTTCTTTTAGTATACGAATCCACTCGCAAGGAAGGTGCTACACAATCCGAGATATTTAAGAAAGTTTGAAGATTTTAAATGGAACTTATTGCAGAATTCATTAGGTGTAAGGAATTTGTTTTTATCGAAGATGTGCCATTCTTGGTAATATACAGACAGACCTTCTATTTTTATATATTTATTATTCCATATGATTTCTTCTAGTATTTGTTTTTTGGTTTGCGGCGTGTGCTGATTCATTGTCTGCCAGATTAGGAATATATCTTTATAGAATTCAATTGGGATATTTACATTGAGGTAATTTAAATCATAATTGCATTTTAATAACAACGCACCTCCTAAGTGTCCCATAAATGTTAGTGGCTCCAGCTGACATCTTCTTTGCTTTCAAATAATCTTCTTATCCAGACTACTTTAAGTGCATTATTTATTATTTCAAAGTCAGGCAATTTAGGCCGCCTTTTGATATTGGGCCAATTATCGTGTTATGTTTAATTTTTGGATTGTTATTCCAAACAAAGTGACAAATAGCTTGTTTCACTGAGGCTATGAAGATTGCAGGAAATTTAAGTACTGATGTGTTATATATAAGTTTTGATAGAGCGAGGGATTTTAAAATAGTTATTCGGCCGTACAAGGTCAAATTTCTTGGCTTCAAAAATTTAATACATTTTTCATAGATTTTAATTTTTCTTCAAAATTCTTTTGATAAGATTCTTTTTCATTGTACGAGAAATCAATCCCAAGTGCATATATTGTTCCTGAGGGCCAAGTAATATTAAGAGGTGTTGACTTGTTAGTTAAATGAATTCCCGCTCACTCATATAGAGATGTTAACACTCGTGGAAACATTTCGGTACATAACACCGTGACTATTGCCGCACAATAGTTATTTCCTCGGCTTAACTGCTAAATGCCCTACTTACATCGACTATATTTTACGTACGCAGAAAAAAATTAACCGAAAAGCGTGTCCCAGTAATAATACTGTATTTCTCGTTCTAAAAACGTATTCTATAGTTCTCGTTCTTAAAAGATACACCCCGGAAAAAATAACAAAAATAATATTAATGTGGATGAATAAATTAATTTTTTTTACACACCGCATAATCCGTGCACCTCAACGCCAGCTAGCTTCTACATGTTTTAGAGAACTTCCCGCGTACGTAGTTATTTTCTTGCATTGTCTTTGCAAGTTTGTATTTTCAACGACGGCAACCACTTGCCAATTCTCCATCGCAAGAAACAGCACTAAACTTCGAGAAAACTTCTCAAAAACCTGCCTTGAATGTTCACCGCTTCACCCTCAAAGTTTACACATACACCGGAAGTTTACAGAAAAAACATACACCGGAACTGGAAGTTTACACATAAAAAAAATCATACACCAGAAGTTGGCTATGCTATCCACTTCAAGTAAGCCAAATTATTGTGTCCAGAAGACAAAAATACAGAGACGTTGGGCTCAGGATAAACTATTTTGTTTACATGAACAGGCGACTGCTCTCTTGAATTCCCCTCTAAACACTAAAAATCAACAAAGCAAATTGTTTTCTAATAAGAGAAGTGTATAAATACAGGTGACAAAAGCGGGTGAAGTTGGCGGCGAATAAATTAGGGCCTGTTTACATGGAGGGAGGGTGACCCAGGTAGCAGGGTCACCCTGCTAGCTGGACTACCTTGGGAGGGCTAACTTTTCATACATTTCTTTAGTGTTACATGACAGACAGGTCACCCGCCTACCTGGGTCACCCTGTTTGCTTGCCAGGGTCACCCTCCTTGGCAGGCTATCTTTTCTGTATGTAAACAGCCACCCCAGGGTCAGCAGTGGCCTTTAATTCATGGTAATAATAATAATAATAATAATAATAATAATAATAATAATAAATAATAATAAATTAAGAATTTCTACCTCGCTCTTTCCAAATGTGATCAAAAGTGCTTTACAATGAATCATTGAAAAGAAAAGTTTTAATTGATTTCTTAAAACTATTTAAAGAAGCAACATTTCTAATATCAGCAGGCAGTCTGTTCCAAAGTGCAGGGGCAGCAGCAGCAAAGGAATGAGCACCAAGTGTAGGCGGCATTTCCTGTGTAGGAGGTAGCAGCAGAATACTGTTATTTGAGCGAAGACTGTAGGTAGATTTGGGTTTGACAATTATATGTTCACTGATGTAAGGAAGAGAGAGACCGTGAATAGCCTTGAAAGTAAGAAGCAGGATCTTGAATTGAATTTGCTTTACAACAGACAGCCAGTGAAGTTGTCGCAGTGCAGGAGTTATATAGCAGAATTTACTAAAGTCAAGAGCAATACAGCGAGCAGCAGCGTTCTGTACGCTCCGTAATTTTGAAATTTGACATTATGGGAGGCCATACATAAGACTATTACAATAGTCCAACCGACTTGTGACAAACGCATGGATAAGAGTTACTAGACAGTCTTGTGACAGGTATTTTCTAATCCTTCTCAGGTTATGCAGATAATAAAATCCAGAACTGCATACTTTGTTGATACGAGTTCCCATAGACAACGTCGAATCAAACCAAGCACCAAGATTTCTTACGCAATTCACGGGTTCTATATCCATTGATCCAACTCTTAAAGAGAGTGGTTCGACTTTGAGATATGATTTGAGACATGAATTTAAGACATGATTTTTGATTTTATGTACATTGTTATTCTTAAGTCTTCAAACATCACGGCATACTCATAGCCAGGAGCAGACTCAAATGTTCATTAGCATTCTCATATACACACATGGTACTGCCTATTACACTAACAGATTAAACTAAAAAAAAAGTGATTGCAGTCTGTGCCAACAGAGTGTTTCATCTCTCTGAAGCTTAATAATATATAAAGTGACCCAGCTGCTCAGACAATTAATACAAACATTATTATTGGGAGGAAGAAAACGTCTCTGCTGTAAATCTGGATAACAGTTATTAAAACGTGCAAAATATATTATAGATTTTCATTATGGCATGCAGGACTTTTCAGTTATAAAACATCATTGCGTGACTAGAAATTGGGCTTAGTCTTCCACATTGTGGTATACTGTAACTGCACAGAATTTCCACAGTGTAAATTGTTAACCTTACCATCGAAGAATGTAAAGGATGTTCTTTATTCAGTTATGTAGCATTGGCTTTTCAAAAAAAGATCTTTTCAAAAAGATCTTTTCAAAAAAGGAAAAAGAAAACAATTTAAAAATAAAACTAGAATATAAATATAGAAAAGAAAAACCAAAGACAGGTAGAATTCATGACAGGTAACAGGCAGAATTCATGAGTTTGGAGGATCCAAAAAGCTAGTAAGAGCTACATGTAATCGAGTGGATGACCCAAAGGGAAAACTGAAAACCATGCAGATGCAAACCATGTGTACGTTTATACGCAATTGTCGGGACGCGTCTAAATGCACGCATGTTGTACGCGCATTTTTATTTGTTATTTATTGCCATAAGTTTGCTTTGTTTGGTATTGTTGTGTAAAAGAAAAGAAATCTAGTGAATAAGAAGCTGCCGACAAGAGTAAGCACGAGATAACAACTGATAGTTAATGCTATCATATTTCGAATCTTGCTCAAATCGCAAATACCACCGATATAAATATCGTCTTGAATCTTTCAAATATTTTGTTGACTGATCGAGATTTAAAACCGCTAAAAATACTCTACTCCTCGAGTCATGAGTATCACCGCAAGCCAGTGAGTCATGCGAGCCACGTTAAATAACGGCTTGCGAAGAACAAAACAAAAGCAACGCGGCACACAATACACACGCAATACACGTACACAGAAAAGGTGGAAAAAAACTGTTGCTTTGGTAAAAATTGTGTCATTAGCGATTGATTTCCCACAGACGAGACCCTACTTCAATTCTTGACTTGACAGAGCAAAAGGAACGGCAAGCGTGAAATTCATTTACTTTCCCTGAGAAATCGGAGGTTTTGTAACGTGGACGTTAGTAAAATTGCATGTGCTCACAAGGAAAAGTAGGTGTCACCAGATTTTATATTCATGTCAGCATTCAATCACTCTCATTACATAACAGGTTACCAAAGTAACAATATAACCCGTTAAAATGGCCTATTATTATTTTCAGGTAGCACGCAGCTCTCAAAATCCTCTATTTTCATTGGCCTTGTAAAATTTCAGGTGGCACCCTATTTTTTTTTAACTTGCAAAGAAAATTATCTCAACACGCCGAGTACAATTCGATAATAAAAAATGAGGGTCACTGAGCTCGTGTTTACTTGAGTGCTAGATTGCATCTAAAAGGGGCCATGTCACAGCGATTTTGCTGTTTGTGGTTGAAACTGCGCATTTCCTCATTTATGAAATGCTCTTGGAACACCCAAAAGAAACCATGATTCCTTGAAGGGACAACAAACCATAATCAACTGACATAAGGGAACTTGAAAAAAATTGGCAAGAGTTTCCAAGTTGCAATCCATTTCCATCAGGACCATCAGCAGCCAAAGACAATTAAAAATCGCTTGAATGCATTAGCATGGTAATCGTCAACAGAACAGGCCATTATTTTTATGTTCCCATTGAAACACATGTTTTGGGGGTTTTCAACGTGACACTTCAAATCGGTGAAATTGCTCCTTTAAGTGACAACGGGTGTTTCCCCCCATCGTCCAGAATGCACCAATTCATTGAAAAGGAGGTGCTTTCTTTCGCTATATCCCACTCATGACCCCCTCACTCTCCCAGGGGTTTTAAATGACTGATGCATAACACCATGTTTTATTTAAACGTTTCTTGACAAACAAATGTATACACGTTCTCCTTATAAAACTTTTCAACACACATGTCATCATTTAAAAAATTAATGAAAATCACTCACCACTGCGAACGAATGGATGCGATAAACGCCGGTTGAACGATGTTGAAGGATAAATGCGGATTAAAGCAAGGAGATAAAAAAATTCTTCAATACACTGAAAGCACGCTTTCTCGTACGAACCGTGAAGGGGAACAACAGGACTGGGAACGAGTATTTGTGTTTTCGCGTGCCTCACACAAATGCCTCGCATGACTCGCTGGCTCGTGGCCATGGCTCGATGACTCACTGGCTCACATATTGTGCATCCCCTTGAGTCATCGAGATTTCAAGCTACAATGTAAGGTGTGGTTATATGATACAACTTTTACCTAGGTAAATTTGAAATAACAAGAGCCACGGCACGCTGACATAGGAATTTACCTAGGTAAAGTTTTTTCTCCGTGTAACCGTTTTACCTAGGTAAAATTTACCTAGGTAAATTTTATTTGCATGCCCGGTAAACAATAGCGCCTTTGTTACACGGCACGCTTAAATTTGAATTTACCAAGGTAAATGGTTTTCTACGTGTAACCAATGTTACCTAGGTAAAATTTACCTTTTAATGGTCACGCCATGGAAAACAATAGAATTTTTCCTAGGTAAAAGCCTACCTAGATAGTAGGGTCGATTGGTTTTCCCAGGTAAACCAACCAATGAAATGTTGAGTTTTGACAGCGAGTTTTTTTCTACACGCTGTACACCGTCACTGTCGTTTTCATGCCAATGAAAATGCAAATTCTCAAATTGTTTTGTGCAATTAAGGTTTAAACAGGGATTCTGACAGGGTGCAGGAAAAAAACAAAAATTGTGTGGGAGTTTTGGGGCAAATTGTGCGGGAAATTGTGCGGGATTGCACAATCCTGTGACCAACCAAATATTCAATCACCAGTGTTCTAGCCAGGCCAGAAAAATATGACAGGGAAGAAATTCTGCATAAATGAAAAATACAAATAGACGTTTAACTTTGGGGATCAAAATGCACCCAGCAATTGCCAATTTGCGGCTGTTTTTCTTCACCAAAGTTTATTTGTCTCAACAAAATTACATTGCGTGACACGATGAACTAGATCGGGTAAAACCAAAATACCACCTCAAAATAAAATGTTTCCGATCTGAGCGAGTTCCTTTATGAAAAATTCGTACATTTTATGTAGTGTGAATAATTTCCATTAAAGGTTCACACAATTTCTTTGAAAGTTTGCTGCAAAAACACAACCTTGAGATGTATGCAAATCGCGTACTAGATGTAATTTGATAGCATGTCCTGAATGAAAACGTCTTTCACTTGATTGAAAAAATCAAATCCAGTATTCTGATCAGAACTTAATAATTTTCTCTTATCAATCTGAAGTTCCAGCGCTTTAATAGTTTGTTGATCGATTCGCAAACTTGATCAGTTCTTTGCAAAAATAATTCAGACAGAGTGACATTTCATTTCAGTGTTTCTTCTTCGGTCCCCGACATATTAAACTGAAAGAGGAAGCGAAAGCACTCAAAAAATATCAACAAGCTGCTAAGAAAAACGACACAATGTCTGGAAAACGACAACTAAAAAGCTAGTAAAACTGAGACTAGTTCCCAGGACGGCGACGAGAACGCCTTGTTGTTTTTATATCGATCTGCTCAAGCTGTTCGAGGACAGCGAGGGATTTCTTGATTGTTTGGAAGGAAAATGGGCAGAAAATAGCCTCAAACGTTTCTTGAAATCTTGGTAATCAATAGAAATACCTGATTTAATTAGAATTTTAAGCAAATATTTCAGTATTGTGCGGGATTGTGCGGGTTTGACCAAATTGTGCGGTTCCGCACCCGCGCGCCCTGTCAGAATCTGTTTAAATAATTCAAAAAGAAACTTTAAGCAACCAAGACAGCAACAACAGGGAAAACGTTAGTTAAAAAAAAACATAAACTACCTCGCAATTATTCCAAATTGTTTCAGGACTTTCAATAATTTGTCTAAAGTTTGGGACCTAGGTAAATTGATTTTACCTAGGTAAATCAAATTTACCTAGGTAAAAGTTCTCCGTGTAACTGCGGCTATAGACCTGTGAAAAGGATGCTATTGCTCAAACCTTTTAGTTTAGCGAATGATACTGCAGGCTTCGCATTGAATACATGTGAACAAGCGCCATCATATAAACTTTATGAATCTCGCTCACTTCGCAATAACCGAATATGTTTTGTTCGAAAAATCACAATTGCTCCACTGCCAGTCTAAACAAGCGGCCGTTATAGAGATTAAAGGACATTCGTGCCAATTGTTTATGCGCACCTTACTGCACACGCAATTCATGTCGCAACACCAGAGCGTGCGCGCAAAGGAAGAAATCTATTCACATGAAGGGATGGTAGCCGTTGCATTATCTTTGCTTTGATTTAACTCGCTTGGAATGTTGGTGACCCCTATTTTTTTCTTCATATATCACTTTCTTTACCGATTATCTACAGTTTGTAAAAAAAGAAAACAATCTGTCTTGTAGAAGTTAGATTTTTTATTTTCATTTTTTTTATCCACGCGACATCGAATTGCACTCATATCTCATCCATATGTTCTTTCCGAATGCCCTCGTTAAAGGGTTAACTCATTTAAAGGTTGAAAACAGTTCAAATTATTTACAAATCAGGCCCACTTAGAACAGGTGTCTATATAATTTTGCAGTGTTTTTATTATTGGCAGTTGAATTTACCAGAATAATAGTCTTAAACAGCGCCTTTTGTCCTTATTAACCGTAAAGAGTGATACTTTGTTATTAATCGTGAAACCATGTCAGTTACAGTTAATAATCTTAAAATTCCAGATTAATAACTATGTTTGGCACACGTTTACAGTTAATAATCGCGTAATGTGCGAATATTAACTGTGTCTGACAGACATTTACAGTTATTAATCATGAGTCAGTCAGTCACGCTTTAATATGCTATCCTATCTTTCCTGCGTAAAAATATCAATTTACCGCTAAAACCGAGATTTCTTGTATCAGTGATTTTGTAAGGGGAAACGAGCAATGTGGACAATTTAATATTGTTTTATCAGGTTGTGTGGCTAGCTGGATGAGTCTTAAACACAAAATCCTCGCTTCTATGCTGAAAAACCGCTAAAAACAGATAACACAATGCGACATATCTGCATGCACTGCGGTCTAGTAAGAAATTAAACAGGTTGAAAAGGATCTTTTATTAAAAAGGAACTGTAAGCTATAACATAGCTTTGCTATTTTAGAGGTTTAATCTTAACCTGTTAAGCATTCTTTTTACTGAAGTTTCACCAGAGCCTGGAAGAAAAATTCCTCGCCTGTTGCGTGACACCCGATGTTTTTCCAGACCGTTTGCATCGAAGCCGGGCATCGAAGACCATCAAACCTCTTCGTGCAGAACACGTTCAACTAAAACAGATCTTTTTCTTGAATAAAAGTCCTTTAGGAAACGATATATTATTATTTTATTTCTCATCTGAAAGAGTATTTTTGCGAAGACGAAGCGAAAACTCCGCAAATTTTCCAGCCGGGAATATTTGTGACCCTCCACAGGAAAACAGTGAATAAGGTGAACGCACGCGCACGGCACAGTACTGACACGTTCGCACGCTTCTGACACAACACGCTTATCGTGCGACATGCAAACTAAAACAATTGATTTCAAGTAACGTGCTTGTGGCCTTTGTCTGCATTTTGCTAACACGGTTCAACACGGTAGAGCTTTGTATTTTAACACGGTAGATTGACACGGTTATTTCTTTGTTTCTTAACACGCTAGTCGTGACACGGTACGTAGATTTATTTTTCATGTTGCTTACCAGACTACATCACCGGGTCGGAGAATAGTTGTTTTGCTCTTTTTATTACTGCATTTACGGTTTGGCAGATAAATGAATAACTTAAAAAAGTGAGTCTTGTTTCTCTAACAGAGCTGCAAGAGCGCCCCCGATCGAAGAATACTTGAAATAAAACTTGTTGTTCTTGAATACGCATCTAGCACGTAACACACGAACGTGAGCGTTGTGGTCATAAACTGTAAAATTGAACCTCAAGTTGTCAAAATACCTGTGTTAAAAAGTGCTGGCTATGTTTGTCGGACATTCCGAAGCTTTTTGCAAAGAAGGAACACCGAAGACGAACAAAATAAGCCAAAAAAATAGAGTTTGAGGCTAAATAAAACATGAGCTTAAGAAATTTGCACGTGACACGTCGGGCAACAGTAAACAAAATGGCGTCTGTCGAAATTCGCTAAATGCGATGGCTAAATGCAATAATACAATCACAGTATTCGTTCTAACAAATTCCAAATAATAACAGCATTTAAAAAAGTTTTAGTTTACGAGGAAAAATTGCCTGTAAAATAGCTTTATTTTGAACAAACGAAACAATCTGTTTCCTTTGCGGTACGCATCCCGCATACAAACTCGAATTCTAACTTCGAACTCGAACTGAAATTCGAATTTCGCAGTGTTTACGACAGATAGATACACTGTACAATATTCTTAGCCTCAGAAGAACTGTTTAAGTCGAACACTTTTGCCCCCTTTTTCCAAATTACTGTTATCAGTTGAGTACTTTGCGGAAGTAAGAAATACTAGGGCCAGATGCATGGACATGGCACATTATGGAAACCAGGCTAAAACTATCTCACTTCTTGAACCGAGTGCAATCGAAGTTGACACGGTCATCGTGTTAATACGTGCAAAATTGCACGCAAAGATCTTAACACGCTCCTTTGTCTTTAGCGTGCAACGGAAAACAATGGGTCTGACGCTAATGAGAAAGGTGACTTACACGCAGCTATCGTGTTGAGGCACGCTTCTTTTGTTTTAACGTGCGAGCGTGCCGTGTGCGTGCGTTCACCTTATTCACTGTTTTCCCGTGGAGGGTCACATTTTGTCTGAGCGATCTTAATTTGCATAATGGAATGGCGGTGTTCTCACATTTCAATTTTTCGCTCGAAATTTTATAAACCTTGTAAGCAAGTTACATCATAACAACAAATTATACCGTTCATGTTAAGTTTTGTTTCGCAAAACATTTAACTGCTTTTCTGGCTGTGATGTGTTTTTCCCCCGTGATGATGCTTATTCTGCGAAATTCGACGATGTACAATTTTATGGTGTTTGAAGATTTCAATTTATCATATGTGCCGTGAATGAGTAAGCTTATCTGAAATTCACTTGTAAACACTTATAGATAAGAGCATTTTTTTTGTAAGTTAGGGTTTCATTCCGAAGTCCGGAAGAGTGTTGAACGAATAATGTCCCGCTAACTCGCTTTCAAAGAAAGTTCTTTCTTTTCAAGCGCCTTGAAATGTTTTTCATAGTTATTAATTGCAAGTGATGCTCTTCACGATTAATAACTGCAAACTATCAGTCTTTACGATTTTATAATAAGTACAAAGTGTTTCGATCGTGAATGAAAATGAATCAACTAAAAGGATTTGGTTATCATTAGATGCATTTTGAGTTTTAAACCAAAATAATCATTTAAAATTCATATCCCATACAGGCGGATTTTCAGCCGATTTTCCTTTGGAGTTACAAAATATTTTTTGATGCTAGTTGAACTAAATTTTGTAAGCATGTCTTGTTATCAGCTCTCCACTGCCAAAGAATGAAAGCCTTTCCGATAAGTTAGACTTTTCAAAATCACCCTTTACGTTACACCACTAATTTTGACTGCAAGCGAATCTTCCCACTGAAGGTATTTTGCCATGTTGATTTCGTGATACGTTCAATTTATTGTTGTCAAAAGCAATTTTCTACTTCTCCGGGTCAAATGAATTTTAGTTTCGAAAAGCAATTAAGAGATCTCTCACTTTGTTTTCTTAAAAAAAAAACAAGACTTAAATAGAGGTGTTTTAATTTTACATGTATAAATGCTTCACACATTCGTGCTTTTATGTTTAATGGCGACGCTCGTGTTGTTCTTTGTTGAAAAGAAAGACCAGGAATATATCGTTCGCGAACAAATTAAATTGAATAGAAGTCAAGCTCAATAGAAATTTTGACCCCTGAATAATCCAGCTGTGAAATATTTACGGTATAACAAGCGCTGTGGAAGGTAGACTTTACGTTAGTTTTCTTTTTTGTAATGGCGGATGGTCAAGTTAAATTTGCTTTCGAGTTACCGGTATCTTGTCCGTGGAAATGGGCAACTCATGATTAATAACTGTAAATGTCTGTCAGACACAGTTAATATTCCTGTATTACGCGATAATTAACTGTAAACGTGTGCCAAACATAGTCATTAATCTGGAATTTTAAGATTAGTAACTGTAACTGACATGGTTTCACGATTAATAACTACAAAGTATCACTCTTTACGGTTAATAAGGACAAAAGGCACTGTTTAAGATTATTATTCTGGTAAATTCCACTGCAAAAAAAATAAAAACACTGCAAAATTATATAGATAACATTTGAATATAATATATATATAGTTTCTCCCAGCGATTTATCTTTGATATTTTTTAACTAAAAGCCATGGACACCATGCATGTCATGTTACGAGGACTAACTTTTCAAAAACAGGGTATATTTATACACTATATCTCTTAAATCAATTTGGAGACCCCCAAATTTTTTTTGCATTTCTGACATCAGTAACTCATTATCAGACCATAGCATAAGTTTGAAAAAAATCTGTCTCGTAGAAGATTTTCACGCTAACGTCCTGAAGTGATCTTGCTCCCTTCAATCTAGTAACGGGAACAGAGTGGCCGCCGACAAGCACAAGATTAAAAAATATATATTTCATTCTTGCTCAATTCGTAAATACAATGTACTGCACCGGGCAAGCATAGAAAAGTAATTTCTTCGGTTCTGTAAGGCACAAAGAAGTGATTGAAATGGAAAAATCCAAAAGCAAAATGTTTTCTCAAAGTTTTAGAAATAGGTCAATAAGACATTTCTTATTGACCTACGGGTATTTCTTTAAGTATATATACAGTTTAAAAAATGAGCAGTAGTGTATTATCAGGTTTAAAAACTCGAGGCGAAGCCGAGAGTTTTTACACCTGATAATATACGTGATTCGAGTTTTTTGAATGGCTTCAAAAACATTCTTTCAAAAGCGTGTCCCTTCGGAATTAAAACAATTGCGCTTTTGTGCAAAAAGGAAATTAGCATACGAGAAAAACAAGTAGACTAGACTAATTAGCATACAACACATGTGCCACGTCTTCAACGAAGTGACCATTGCTTCCCGGCTCCTGTCGAAAGTTTTGGTATTTTATAGTTCTGAGGGAAAACATCTACTGAAAAATGCTATACTAAAGTTGTCAGGTACGGTAGATAAAACGGCTGACAATTTTTTTTCAGAGGTAGAGAACGAGTAGAAATAAGCAGCTTGCATCTGCGAACCAGTCGCTTACCTGGCAATTTACATGAGGGCACTGGTGTCATTCAAATAACGGCTCACTTGTTAAACTGTTTGTTTATTTTGTTGAGAAGATTCCAAATAGAATGGCGAAAGACCAGATTTAGTAAAACAATACTGCACAAAAATATTAAAGTCACCATTTGTTGCACTAAGAATCCTGAACAATTACTACCCATATCAGTAATCTTTATATAAAGATTACGTGTGATCTTAATATAAATATCACAGTCATTTTAAAATCATTCTCATTAAAAATTCAGCAATAATTGCATTGTTTGCCCATTCAGCTACGAACTCCCCTGTGACTGAAATCAAAGCCGCCACCAGGCTTTTCATAATGACCGTAGATTACCAGGTATAAAGGCTCATACACGTGATCGATTTGTGTCATGTGATTGGCTGATATGCTCATGAATTATTAATGAATTTTTGAATGCACACGAAAATTCACAAAGTTCTGTTTGGTAGGCCAATTATTATTGAGCTATTTCTTTGCAATCGAATGTTTATAAAGTTCTGTTTCGTTGGCTATTTTTCAAAGCATCAAAAGTACGTGCCATCACAGTCAAGCATGAAAAAGTGATATCTTTGGTTTTAAAAGGCACAAAGAACTGATTCAAACGTCAAACTACTGTAACTTAAAATGCGAAATGTTTTCTTTAAGTTTCTATGATGCGCCGATTAATATTGACATATTCCTTTACAAGCAAAAACATTCATAAAGTTCTGCTTGTTTACTTTTTTCAGGCACTATTAAATTTGCATCATGTGTCAATTTGCACCCATCATGACAAGCATGACAAAATTACAACTCGGGTTTTACAAGGTGCAAAGAAATGATTCAAATGGCAAAATACTGTGTCTTCTTAAGCGAAATGTTTTCTCAAAGTTTCTATGATGCGCCGATTATAATTGACATAATTATTTCTTTGCAAGCGAAAATTCCTAAAGTTCTGCTGTTCGCCATGGCAAAATGTTTTCTGAATGTTGTGTGTTGAGCTACCGGTATTTCTTTACAAGCAAAAATTCACAAAGTTCTGTTTTCATCTAAATTACTAAACAGGCGCCAATTTGACTGTCACAACAAACATTAAAAAGTGATTTTTCCAGTTCTATTAAGCGCAAAGAAGTGATCTAAACGGTAAAATACTGTGTCTTTAAAGGCAAATTAAATGAATCAAATTCTATGATGCGCCGATTACTATTGAGTTATTTTTTTGCAAACGAAAGTTCACAAGTTTTGATTGTTTTACCTGTTTTATGTATCATCACAGTAGAAAAGAGCATTAAAGGGGCTATGTCATGAGGTGTCACGCAAGCTACAATCTTGAAAAACGTCCAGTGGCTGTTTTTCAAGTTTACGCCATCATCGTCGAATCCATTCAATCCTGTAGTGCTGTGTTCACCAAATGGTCTCAGATTTTTCACATAATGTAAATACATGTAATCTATTTATCTTGATTTTGGCCCAGTTATTTTTCTGATTCTGAAATCATATGGCTTAATATCTCAATATGTATGGGCAGCGATAGAAATCAGTTGACCATGGAATGTCATGGACGAAGGTTCTTCTCCTCTGTTGGCTAAATATAGTACACTTCAGCATATTAACATGGTACCAGAGTCTTCGTTTTGTACTTCTTTACCGCCACAGACAAACCTAACACTATTCTGATTTTGTTTCGCTTGAGGAAAGAGTGATGAAATTGTTGGACTTAAATCAAAACAAGCAATAACTCTTGTGTATGTGAGCACTGGCTCCGTTTTGAGTCCTGTTTCATATCAGCGAACAAAAGAATTTTGACAGATAAAAGTGTTAATTAAAGTTACTAAAATTAGGGGAAACCTCACGACATAGCCCCTTTAAGCGTTAGGGCTTGATTTTCAGCCGCTTTTCATAAAACCGGACCCGAGTAAGCATCAGGTAAGAAAATAAGTTTACAGGAATTTATATCTCAGTTCAAGGAGTCGAGGCCCGTATTATTTATTTACTAGCGCCAGTACCGTCACAAAACAGTTTTCGTCCACAAAAGGACCGATAAAGAATCAAGAGCAATGTAATCTTTTACTAAATTCATCCCAAAGCTACCTGTCAGGCCATTCAAAATAACAATGAAATACCAACAATAGGAAATCAATGATCTGGCTCATACATACTAATGAGCTTGCTGAATGTGCGCATTTTCGTGCGACGCAATCCACAGATGCATGTGCGCGCATTTATCTGACATTTTGGTTCGCTTATATCTGAGCTGCACTGTAGGTGTAAAAAAATCTGTGAAAATTAATCGGAAACCAGGAAACAAGAAATGGGGGAAATCGGTCAGTATTCTAAAAGTACAGTGAAGTGATATCGTCTAAATAATTCCTCCCCATCTGCAAATTTCCAACAAATAAAATCAATTTTTGACAATTAAATAAGCCTGTTTTTGACAGGAATGTTTTAAAAATACGAAGAGACCCCTATTGGAGTACTGGAGTATTAATAAAATACACTACTCCTATCCACTCCACTAAATTATTTTACATTAGAGCAAAAAATGTTTTCTCCTAAGATTGTCAAGAGAGTCAGCTCTGAGTCTGCTCCTGGCTATGAGTACGCCGTGATGTGCTAATATAACAATGTACATGTACATACGGCAAATCAAAAAACATGTCTCAAATTCTAATACCGAGAATTAAAGGCCACTGCGTTGGCTTTTTCTTTCCTGTTTTTTTGGCTATCCTATCTAAGAAAGTTAAAAATATCACACTCAATTGGTATCCAAATCGTCTCTCATCGTGGAATACAATATTTTCATTTATTTATTTATTTATTTAGTTGCATGCCAATGGTAATGCAAAAGGTTTACAGCAAAAAAAAATATATACATGTATAAAGAAAAAATAAAGAAAAATACAGCAAAACAGGCAGATAAATGTGATGCACACACAAGCAGCTATAATTCCTGTAACTTACAGTGTGGTTCATTTTGCTCTAAATTTCGACATGTCATTATTCTTGATTACATGACAAAGAGAGAATAATTTATCATCATTAAGTATTGAATAAGAAATATTTTGTAGGCAACTTGCCAAAGAGGTCGTTGTTTAACTATGAAAAACAAAACATAATACAGTACCTCTCAAAAGTAAGTTACCTGTCGCGTAGCGTTTCGCGCGCTACGCGATTCGCGTCCTGCGCTACGCGATTCGCGTAGCGCAGGACGCGAATCGCGTAGCGCGAGAGTCACCGAAGCGGCAATAATTACACTGTACGAAAAGTTTATCTTGCGCGAAACCGATCAATTTCGCGCAAAGGTCGGCATCTAACTGCAACTGGATGGTTGTCAGGAAAACAAGGCAAAAAGTATCTCGGGATTCGATGCGTTTCGTGTTTTCCTCGACGGAAATGTTTCAGTCTGTCCTCAACAAATCATGCGAATTAAATGGCTAAGTTTTAATTGACGATGATTGACGATGGGTGCAGAGGTTGCGGCCTGTGCTCTTCTTAAAATATAGTAATAATTTTAAAGAAATTTTACTATTTTATTGCTTTTCAGGTTTAAATTGTAATTTTATTGTAAATAGATATCCTAATGTACATAGCTTTTAAATTATTACTAGTAATTATTTATTTATTTTAATTTAATTTTTAGAATGTCCCCATATTAGTAAGGGAGATTTCTCCCTGTCTAGGCGGTTTTTGACATTTAAATAAAGTTTATTGATTGATTGATTGAACAGATCGGTTTCGAAAGTGTTTGTACTTGTAGTTTTCGTTAATTTTTGCGCAAGCGACACGTTATGCGAAATTACTATGTATTTGTCATCGACAGACATTGTGGTTTGGATGGCCGAGTATTTCACGAGCAAGGTATTTTTCCTTTAAGTTCACCACAAACAAAACAATTGTGTTTGTTGTTTTTGTTTATTACAGCGACTAGATTCTAAACTAAACATGTGAATCAAATGGCGTTTTTTTTGTTTGCGAGCGACATTTAAGGAGGCTCGTGCCCATTTCTCAAGTCCACACCCTTTCAATTTTAATGGGCCATATCTTTTGTTGTAGTGCATAAAAACACAAGCCACTTTACATGCAAACACACAATACATTGAACTTTATGGGAGTATAGGATTTGTTTACATCGGTGCTTCCATGGCAACGGAATGGTGATCCTCTGAAATTCACAAGTTGCGGTGTTTCTCTAGATCAAGAGAAATTTTTGTAAAACCCGCTAGTGGACTAATTGATTAGACCATGGGTTTCAACTGGACAAAGTTTGAAAGAAATGTATGAGAGCGTTTTCGAAATTTTTAGGGATGAAGTTTTGGGGATTATAAATACAGCGAAAAACATACTATCGACATAATTGGCTAATATCTAAAGAAAATGATGCGCGATGGGGCTGCAGTTTCATCTCATAGTAGTTTGATTCCATTTGAAATGGTGTGTGAAAAAGTGAGGGGGTTGCTTTGGCCGATTGCGAGAAAGAAGGATTTGATTAGCGTGCGTTCAGCTGCTCTTGTTGCCATTTTTGTATGTAATTTGGTCTACGCCTACAAATGTGGTGATAATTTGGAAACCGCGAGATAAATTTTTTTAAAAATTTGACAATCTCGAGATTGATCATCAATTTATATGGCCTGCAAGTTTCAAGGACATTGAAGACATGCAAGGCAATAAAATAGGGCCTCCAATGAACCAATTTTTTCCCGCAGATTTTGTGTTTACAAGTGAGCGTCCTCATTATTCACGAGTATTGTTTTCGAGTTTCATATGCACGTGCAAAAACTTTAGCAAAAAAATTATTTGCATCGGAACAGAACTATCGATTGCTTTCCGAAGAATTTTCCGAAATATGCTAATAGCTGGCTTGAGAATTGTAATAACATTACACACTCGATTTTGCGCCATTACGCTGTAATGCAGCCATACCGAGGGTCTCTTTAAAATTACAGGACAAGAAGAACATATCCCAATTTGGAAATTTATAAGCGTAATGCAGAAACAGTGCTTCTTTAATATGTCACACGCAAGAACAGCGTGACAACTTTATATTTTAGCTGAGAATTCTGCTTTGCGCTATTTTATATCTAAATAAGGAACAGATGCTACGCCGATTGCAACAAATAACCAGAGTGAGACAATCATAAATGTGTTATTTCTGCATCCGGCACTTGATGAAACGTGACGTTTCCGACGTTGTCTTCATCAGTACTGTTGTCATTGCTATTCGTAACGCAAGCCAGTTATTAGCATGTTTCGGAAAATTCTTCGGAAAGCAATCGAGCGTTCTGTTCGATGCAAATAAATTTTTTTGTAAAGTTTTGCACGTGCATATGAAACTTGAAAACAATACCCGTGAATAATGAGGACGCTCACTTGTAAACACAAAATCTGCGGGAAAAAATTGGTTCATTGGAGGCCCTATTTTATTGCCTTGCATGTCTTCAATGTCCTTGAAACTTGCAGGCCATATAAATTGATGACCAATCTCGAGATTGTCAAATTTTTAAAAAAATTTATCTCGCGGTTTCCAAATTATCACCACATTTGTAGGCGTAGACCAAATTACATACAAAAATGGCAACAAGAGCAGCTGAACGCACGCTAATCAAATCCTTCTTTCTCGCAATCGGCCAAAGCAACCCCCTCACTTTTTCACACACCATTTCAAATGGAATCAAACTACTATGAGATGAAACTGCAGCCCCATCGCGCATCATTTTCTTTAGATATTAGCCAATTATGTCGATAGTATGTTTTTCGCTGTATTTATAATCCCCAAAACTTCATCCCTAAAAATTTCGAAAACGCTCTCATACATTTCTTTCAAACTTTGTCCAGTTGAAACCCATGGTCTAATCAATTAGTCCACTAGCGGGTTTTACAAAAATTTCTCTTGATCTAGAGAAACACCGCAACTTGTGAATTTCAGAGGATCACCATTCCGTTGCCATGGAAGCACCGATGTAAACAAATCCTATACTCCCATAAAGTTCAATGTATTGTGTGTTTGCATGTAAAGTGGCTTGTGTTTTTATGCACTACAACAAAAGGTATGGCCCATTAAAATTGAAAGGGTGTGGACTTGAGAAATGGGCACGAGCCTCCTTAACCGTAAAGTTATCGACTGCAAATGTGTTTTGAAGTTTTTCGTTTGATACAAGCGCTACGCTATAATTTCTTCGAGATTCAGGAAACGCAACTCTTTTAGCGCTTTTCATTTGCTTAGCTTTTGGCATTAATGCAGTGACGGCAAGTCGGCAACCTTCACTTACTATTTCCATGGTATAAATCTAACATCCCGTTGTAAGCGGAGCGAAGTTTCGTCTAATAATCCATAATTATAAACAGTTTGCGAAGAGTCGCTTTCGCTGATACGTTCATTATCGAACGGCAAAATAGTTTGAACGGCTCGCGGTGAATGGCTGAATGACAGACTACGCCAGCAGTTCGCGAGAAGACAAAGTAATAGTACTAGTCACGCTCGTTTTACCATTTATTTGAATCGAGCAAGGTTTTGACTTCAAGGCCAGGGAATGATAAACGTGATTTCTTTTATCAGACTGCAAAACATTCATTCTTTTGTCGCTGCTTGCTCGCGGAATGTAAACAAGCGGCCCAGAGTCCCAAATGCAGTAGTCACGCAAAATTCATGTGTAAAATTATTTCTGCACTTCATGTTTACTTATTAAAAAAAATAAATCTTGAATGGAACTAAAAATTATAATCGAAATTAAAGACGGTAGGGAAAGTTTGGTAGCAAAATAAAAATTAAACCTTTTGAAGTTTGTTGTAGTTGTCGGTAAAAAAGTGCTTGGCGGTCCCTTGGGAAAAGTGGTAAAAGTGCACTGAATTTGCATATGTCAAAACGGTAATTTGAAACCTGAAAACACGCTGGCACAAGCGAAAGTCACAAGTATTTATATAAACTTCTACAAATTCTCTGTTTTCTTTCTTCATTTCCAAGTATCCCACCACGTTAAAACATCACAGAAAGTTTGGAATGTCTTCGGGCTGGGAATAAACATAAGCCGCATTTGGTTTCGCGAGCGTTTCATCGATCCATCCACGTGATCTCCGTCTAAAAGTGAGAAAAACATTCGTCGCTTGATTCTTGCTCGTTAAGAGCGGGACTGTTGTCTGGCTTGAATCTCGCTCGTGTTTGGCCAAACAGATGCTCGATGATATTTCTGGGAGAGAAAAACTAGCTGTTTTATTATGGAAGATCATCCAGCGCAATTATTTCCTGAGTCGGCAAAATGTTTCCAAAGACTTGTTTACGCGATGTGAAATTTGACCGGGGAAGATATTTATCACGTGCTTGGCAACGGCAAGAAAAAGCCGTAAAAAGATGCTTAAACCAAGCAAATGGAAGCAAAGTTCGTGATAAACTTTGCAATGGATAATTGTTCGCTGTGTTCGCGATCTGTTTTAAAATATACAGAGTTCAGCAAACAGCGTCTATCGAACCAAAATTTGGTCGTCTTGCATGCGCTTAGCGCGATCGGTGGTTCACTTGGTCGCATCTTCATCTTCTGCCCAGGAAATCAGATATTTTTAAATTGGAATCGCGCAAGAAGTTGTACAAGCTGTTTAAGCTTCGCGCGCTACGCGATTCGCGTAGCGCAGGACGCGAATCGCGTAGCGCGCGACGACGGTAACTTACTTTTGAGAGGTACTGTAATTAGATAGAAAATCCAGCATTTACTCGAATAAAAAAAAAATGGAATACAGTGTACAATGTTGTTTGTCTCTCAAAAGATGCTTAATGTTTAAAATTGCTTTTGTTCATTCCTTCATTTAATTTTCTTATATTTTTTTCTTTCTTAAACCCATGACCCACAACTTTTTACCCGCGACCCGCTACTTTTTACCCATGACTATTTTTACCCATGACCCAAGACTTTTTACCCACGACCCACGATATTCTTCCCACGACCATTAGCTACTCCTATATGAGAGCCTGCCCATATAAAGGCGGGCTATGTTTTAGCCCGGCTGGGAGGGTGACCCTGGTACCCGGGTCACCCTCCCCCCTTGTCAACAGGCCCTTAGATGCATCACAGTAGCACAGGTGACAGGAGGATAACACATTTCGACATGCGATCAAAAAATAGAACTCTCAAAAGAAGAATGTTAACATTAATATTCAAAACAGAGAAAGGTATTTTCCTCCTTTCTTCTAATGAATAATTCACTGCAGTTTGCTCCAGATTTTTCAACTCAACAGCAAAAGTCGCGTGGACAAAATAGCAATATTTTCTTAGAAATAACTGCGAACTATCCGTATGGATCTACTCATTTATCTGGTTGTGTTTACTGTTATCCAGCGACCGTACACTGAAAGAAGGTATTTTACTTTTTATACAAAATGTTCAATATTTCATTTATAATATTTCATGTATACACCACTTTCATAATGGCGGCCGATTTATTTATTCTTTTATAGGTATGTTAATTAGCCTTTCTGGCCTCACTAGCGTGCGCAAGCGTCTGTAAAATTCAAAAGAATTTTTGCTCTTAAACGAGGCCAATGAGGCTAATTAACATACATATAAAAGAATAAATTAATCAGCCGCTATTATGAAAGTGGTGTATAATAATGAATAATATTTCATACATGTATGCAAAAAAATACATCTAGGTTAACTAATTGTTCAATGTTTTCAAGTGAAGGTGAAAACAGACCAACATTGAGCAGACTACCATGAAAATAGTCATAGACATGTTTCTCTACAATTTAGAACCAGGTATTGATCCTCACAACGTTTTTGTCAGTGTGTAAACATATTACAATACCGTTCAAATGTAAGTTGACAGTCTCTTTCGAGTCGAGGATTGAGCCGTGCTTGGAGTCTTTCGAGTCGAGAATCAAGACTTGCGAGAATCGAGAAAGTAATGAGCTTGTCGCTTGACTGAGCATCGAGGATCAAGAACTGCACAGTGTAATGAGCTTTTCACTTGGCTGAATTTTCGAGAAAGCAATCAAACAAATGGACCGTACTTGAGTCAAGAAAGCGTGGTAATTTGACCACTCTGGGTCAAAGCACAATGGCTTGGTTGATTTGCTTTCAGACAACTTTGGGTCAGAGTAATCGGTTGATTTGCTTTTGTTCGGCAAACTCCAGGACATCAATTCAAAGTAGGAAAGCAGCGAAGGTCTTTGGTTTGTTGTAGTTGGGATGCCGATGTCCGGCTCTCCGCATGTTCTTGGAGTACTAAAAACTTTCCTGGTAAGGCTTGACAAGTTGAAGCGATGAACTTTGTAAGGAATATCGCATGAAGTTTGAGAAAAATGATTGCACTTACCGAATAATCCAAAGATATCTATGCTACGGACACACAAGGTATTTTTCAGCTGAAAAGGTGGAGCCACAATTTCTTTGGCCAGTTTTTGGGCTTAAAATTGGTGCACGCGCATAATAATTCAAAATGGCACAGATTTTGAATATCGCCCGTCCATCGAACCAAAAAATATCGATTTTTCACGCCTGGCATGCACAGGTATCTCATTGACCACAGGATACCCAAATCCGGTTGAAATGAGGATGGCGTTCTCCTAACGTCAAATGCAATTAGAATCGCACAAGAAGTTGTACAAGCTGTTTAAGCTTCGCGCGCTACGCGATTCGCGTAGCGCAGGACGCGAATCTCGTTGTGCAGGACGTAAAAATTCATTCATCGGAAGTTTACATTTGTATGCGCGCAGAGTTTAAAAATACATACAATAAAGTTAAATTGAAAACCTCAAAATAACAAATCTTGAATGAAAATCGCATTAGATTTTCAGAAAAGAGAAATGAATGAAGAAACTGAACGTACATGTTCATGTTGCGTTTGGATTTTTGCGCTCCTATCACTCAGCTACGTGTAGCAGTAGTGCTGTCAAAGATGTTTTGCGCCATTTTGCATATGCGAAATGTTAAGTTTGCTGGTGGCATTATTCTTGTTATTTTAAGGACATCTTCAAAAAAATTCACATAAATGAACATAGTTGTAGACGGTAATGGTGCAGATTTTAAACAGTAATAATTATTTGAGGTTTATGGATTTGACTCGAACAATGCCGTTAATTTGCATGTCGTGAAAAACAACTCGCCAAGCAAAGGTCAAGCAAGCCCCGGGTCACGCTTTCGTCACATTTTGAAAGGAAGTTCTTTATCAGGCCACTTTTCAAGCATTTTCCCCCACAGTCAAATTCATACGACAAGCTGTGATTCTGGTAAATATTCACGACGGGTCAACAGTAATTCCCATTACAAGGCGAATATTTTTCTTTCGCTTTCATTTCGCTTTGAACTAAAACCGATTTTTCTCTTATCACCGGCTTAAATACATGTATCTTTCGATACAGAAACAAATCCCTATCCGAAGATCGGCGTTTGTTGTTCCTTCCTCAAGAAATAAATCGTTTCCTCGAAACTCGCATGGCGTTTGCACAATCGAGAATCGAGTCGTGCTTCGAGTCAATCGATAATCAAGTCGCGCTTTGATTGAATCGAGTCGAGTATCGAGACTCGGTCCATCATTCTTCTCGATTCTTGCGATAATTGAGTGTCAACTTACATTTGAACAGTACCGTACAGTCCTTGTAACCACAGGCAATGTCATAAAAAAAAATAATCAATAGCCCATTTCCGAGTTGCTCTTAGCCTCGTTTTCAAACCAAGGCCAAGTGCAAAACCATTGATCTGGATTTATTTGCATGCAGTATGTCTTGAAAGAAAAACCAGTAGCCCCGGTTTGAAAAGGAGACTAAGATCAACTCGGACATGGGCTATTTCCCTTGTAGATCCAATTTTTATGCACAATCATCCTGCGAAGAAAAACACACCAAAAAAAGGAATTTCGCAGACACTTCTTTATGACAATAAGCTTAACTTAAGGTGGCTGAACACAATTTGCACACATTCTTTTTTCTACGGAACCACTCATTAGAATTTCATGCAATTTGGCACAATAATAGTTCCAAATATACCGAACTCACCTGCCATCAGAAATTTGAAATCTAACAGAGGAGATTTTTACAAAACGCAAACATATTAAACCACAAATTACGGAAGATCCCTCTGTTAAAATTACATGAGACCAGTGTCAACATGCGAATATTTTTTTGGAGTTTACTGGAGACAAATGATGGACAAAATCTAACAACTAGATTTTCTGAAAATAAACGAAACCAAAATTAATATTGCAGGCTGATAAACAATCCACCGTGTTGCCATGGCAACACCCTAAGAGCTCAACAAAAACATCAAAATATATAGCTTGTTGCTTAACCTCATATGCCTCACCAATTTTGGGCGCCCAGACGTCAGTAGTTTTAAAATGACAATGAATGATTCATAGGTACAGTGAAACTGTGTTAAGCCACCTTAATCTAAAAAAAAGGTTTCCATAACGCTTGGCAATAAAAACGAACGGCGAGGGGAAAAACAGCTAGGGAGAGAAGAGATATCTTCAAAACAGTATCACAGCAAGAGATAAAGAGGCTGACACTTCAGAATGAGTCGGTCATGATAATTTGTGCAATAAAAAAATCAACAGAACTCCTTTCTGCATAAGGCTAAAATACGACAAGTTAACCCGTAAAACGCCAAATGACTGAATGCGTTAATAGATAAATACTTACCGATTTAACATCGCTTCACTGGGATATTGCAAATTTCCACCGAAAAAGAATCTACGGGCATACATTTTCATTGAGATGATCTGTAGTTAATCTGATGCAAACAGATTATAAAGCGGTAGTTTGGATTCTCCGTCCGTCCTTGAGCAAGCACGCTTCGAAGCCATCAATCGTGACGTCATGAATCGCAATCCCATGAAACAGTGCGCCCCAACCTCGTCCCCAGGACCTTCTAAGCTTTAACAGAAATAAAATACCGTATTTTTTCGATTAAACGCCGGGCCGCGAATAAACGCTGGAAGTTGTAAGTAAGCCCCTCAAACGTTTATTTGTGGTATAATAAACTTAAGATTTAAGGGCAAGGTACACGGCTGGCAAGAAAAACGAATAATAACCATTTCTTTAAAAATGGCGGGCGAGAAAAAACTGCTGATTCAAAGAATGGCCAAGTTTGAAATAAACGCCGGAGGCGTTTAATTGAGAAAATACGGTACAAGCAGTCACTGCGGTTATAAACATGCAACATGACAAAACAACATCTCTTTTGAGTACCGTAGTGACAGGATCGTTTATGTTGTAAGTAATAATAAAAACAATCAAATGAAGAATGATCCTCGCAGTTGTGAACGCAATTTAAGCAATTGCGAAAAGAAGCCTGAGAAAAATTCAGGACTTCAACGGGGTTCGAACCCGTGACCTCGCGATACCGGTGCGATGCTCTACCAACTGAGCTATGAAGCCACTGACGTTGGGAGCAGGTCAATTGTAGGTTCATATGTTCCCGTGAAAGGAGTGAGTGTGGAATGATATATATGAAATAAATCATATATGAACTGCGGAAATGAAATCAAATGAAGAATGATCCTCGCAGTTGTGAACGCAATTTAAGCAATTGCGAAAAGAAGCCTGAGAAAAATTCAGGACTTCAACGGGGTTCGAACCCGTGACCTCGCGATACCGGTGCGATGCTCTACCAACTGAGCTATGAAGCCACTGACGTTGGGAGCAGGTCAATTGTAGGTTCATATGTTCCCGTGAAAGGAGTGAGTGTGGAATGATATATATGAAATAAATCATATATGAACTGCGGAAATGAAATCAAATGAAGAATGATCCTCGCAGTTGTGAACGCAATTTAAGCAATTGCGAAAAGAAGCCTGAGAACGATTTATTTCATATATATCATTCCACACTCACTCCTTTCACGGGAACATATGAACCTACAATTGACCTGCTCCCAACGTCAGTGGCTTCATAGCTCAGTTGGTAGAGCATCGCACCGGTATCGCGAGGTCACGGGTTCGAACCCCGTTGAAGTCCTGAATTTTTCTCAGGCTTCTTTTCGCAATTGCTTAAATTGCGTTCACAACTGCGAGGATCATTCTTCATTTGATTTCATTTCCGCAGTTCATATATGATTTATTTCATATATATCATTCCACACTCACTCCTTTCACGGGAACATATGAACCTACAATTGACCTGCTCCCAACGTCAGTGGCTTCATAGCTCAGTTGGTAGAGCATCGCACCGGTATCGCGAGGTCACGGGTTCGAACCCCGTTGAAGTCCTGAATTTTTCTCAGGCTTCTTTTCGCAATTGCTTAAATTGCGTTCACAACTGCGAGGATCATTCTTCATTTGATTTCATTTCCGCAGTTCATATATGATTTATTTCATATATATCATTCCACAATAAAAACAATGAAATGCAAGGCTGATCTGACCAGATCAGCTTGTTTTACTTTTTTACGTGGTCAGATCAGCCTTGCAGTTCATTGTTTCTGTTCATTCATTTTTTCGGGCTGGTTAGGTCTCTCGTAGATCCTACGTATCATTAGCAGCATTATCGTTTGCGGTCTCCTTCAGTTTAGTTTTAAGTAATAATACCCCGGGGTAGCCATTGCGTGACAAAAGATTCTTCAGATCATCCAGGGCAGACTGCAACAAAGGGGGTGAGGAACAGATGCGGAGACAGCGATAAGTCAGTGTTCGGATGAGGTTAATCTTGTACTTTCGAGGTGTGAATAATGAGTCCCATTTAGTACAAAGTCCAGTGAAAGTTTTCTTGCGGCAGATGAATATAAAAGTAATTGTCATAGCGTTTGATAGAGACATCAAGGAATGGAATTTCTTGGTTCTGTTCCCTTCCCTCCTCTTCCCCAGATCCCTCGCTTCGCATTACTTTTCGCTCGCTAGCTCGCTCGCTCGACAATCCAGCGAGGAACTACCAGCAGTCTATAGCCAGCGAACCTCTACTAATCCATGCCAGGCTTAGAATATTATAAAAGCAATTATAATTTCTCTAAATTAATATTGGCCCTATATATAGTGCCACAGTTCATAACTGATGACATTATTTAAAAATGGCGCCCCATTACCTAAGATCGTCGATTTCTCTGTATTTATTGGGCATAGATTCAGCTTTATTGTCTCAGAATTACTGGTATCACGTTACCTCGACTCTCTAAAAGCCGGACACCTCTTTAAGACGGACAGTTGGGGCCGGTCCCGACGGTGTCCGTCTTTAATAGAGAGAGTTGATCATGACTGTATTACCTTTTGTTCGTTTTTTTTTTACTAGGTCAGACAACGGGCTGCTACTTGGCGGGTATCAACACCTATTCAACTTGTTATTTTAGCCGTTTCTAAAATTATTTTGTAATTTTCCCCACTACGGTAGCCTTGTAGTATATTATTTTAAGTTATTTGGTGCCTGTCAAGGAAGTCAGACATCGGACTTCTGCTTGCAGTCAATCCTCTGTTAAGCGGTCGCTCTCAATTAAACGGATGCGGTCACCGCTTGGACTTCTCAATAGGCATTTTGACACAACGATAAGCGAAGTACCTCCAGACAACCAAACTGATTTTTATGTCAGTCATAAGTTTGATGTTGAATGTGATGGGTAAACTGATGACAACGGACGCTTCAACATTATTACTTCCTTGAATACGCAATTACATGCAATAACTTTGCATTCTAGTTCCTTTTTTGCCACAGTACACGCTTACTTTTAGAAGACCTCTATAAAGCGGCCAGTTGACTATTTCCCGAGGGTGACCGCTTAATAGAGGTTTGACTGTATTTATTTTGTATATACCATGTTATGTTATTTGGTGCGTGCAGTCAGACGAGGGTTGTTATATTGCTGTTTTTATAACCGGATTATAATTTCAATGACTGTACAGACACAGGCTGTGATTTATTATTGTCTAAATGTTGATTTACATTGTATGAAATCGTTTTAGCATTCCGATTTAAACACGAGCTCAAGTTTGCCGCTCTTTTTAGGGGCTTCACAACATTGGTGTGGCTTGTGGCGGATTTTTGTCGCCCCATTTTTATTCAAAAGCTTGAGTTTAGCGCTGTTGTGAATTTTAGCTCACCAATTTCATTCAACCGGCCACAAACGTGGCCACATTTATCTAACACAGTTTTCTATACTTAATATCCTAAGAAGGCACTTGCGTCGATATAAAAGCAGACATTATGGACAAATTAAACATAAAGTCATTTACGTCGAGGCATGCTGTCCACTTGATAATCAATTGGGGTTTCATTGTACCCGTTGCGATGAGTACAATTAAATTTAACCAATGAAGTTAGAGGGCTGTTCCAAGCTCGGATATATGCACGGTTTCCTTGTCTGAAGTGTTAGACGCTTTCTCACCCTTAGCTACCCCCACAGGGGGAAGTCTGACACTTCAGACTACGGCCTCCAAACTATTCTTCCATCTTCCCCTCCTCCTTCCCTTTTTCACCAGCCAACGAATTATTGCTTCTTATTCAGTTGTTTTATTATCATAATGGCCGATTGTTTTCGCGCCATTTTTATTCAAGAGCTTAGCAACGCATTGATTTCACTCAATTGATTATCACTAAACCTGCCACAAACGTGGTCACATTTATCCAACACAGTTTTCTATTTTCTGGGTTTCTCGTTCCTCGGCAAACTACTGAGAATTAAAGCAAAGCTCATGCTTAATAGTTGGCCTTTATATCTTAAAAGGGCACTTGCATCGATATAAATAAATTTTATTTTCGCGGGGACCGGTGAGCCAGCAGTAGCGCGGCGAAGATCGCCTGTTTTCTTAGGCTTAAAGGGAACATGTCAGAAATCTAATATCCTCTCAATGTCTGTGTGGCACACGAGGCCTTCACAATGTTCTGACATTAGACTCTGTCCTGAGCACAATGACTAATACATCGAGTGTATACTATACACTAGCGGGATAAAAAAGGGAGTCTTCATGCAGAAGATAGAAGGTAAATCACGAGTCACGGAAACAAAATTTGCTTCCGAAGTAACATTAACTAATTGCGTTACTGATTGCACAAGGTATGATCAGTATCACTGTACTCCAGTGATGGATGGAAATGCTAGTAATGTATGGAAATGCTACCAGATGTCTTGTGTTGTGAGTTTGCGTCACACATTCCAAGGTCTATCACAACCCTTGTTTGCGCTGCCTCAGTTCGTGCGCTTTTTGGGAAGACATTAAACGGGCTGTGAACGGGGTCCCAACTAGAACAACTGTTTACAGGTTAAGAAGACATGCATGATTTAGATATTCCACGTAAATTGAAGGTCTGGTCCTCGTAAAGTAGGTGTGTAAACACATTGCCTGGATAGGTAACACAGCCTAGCAGGCTCATGTAGCACATCATGTGGTTAGTTTGACAAAATAAGGGAACGGTTTGGGTTTTCTATTGGAAACGTGTTGTATGACCGGTTGGTCTTCGCAATGTTGGTATGGAACCAACCTGAGAGGTTGGTTTTTTTGGTCCTCGTAAACCAGTGTGTTTATAAGACCAAATTTTAAAAATGGCGTTGTCCCCGATATTACAGTAAAATTTGAATGGTTAGTGCCTAGTGTACAAGCAGACACAAGAGTGACCCAGTAGCATAAGTATTTCGGGTGGTCCCCATAACTTCGGTTCTAGGACCGGTCCCCACAAACCACCTTAGGTGGGTATGTGTGTGTGTGTGTGTGTGTGTGTGTGTGTGTGTGTGGGGGGGGGGGGGGGGGGGGGTTGGGCAATTACCAAAAAAAAAAAAATCCTGCAGAAGAAATTTAAGAGAAAAAAACATTCGTGCACAAGAAAGCACGTGAAAAAAAAATTCAAGCATTAAGGGAAAAAAAATTCTTGCAAATAGTGATGCTGAAAAAAAAATTCATGCTCAGAAGAAATTGCCCAACCCCCCCCCCCTCCCCCCCCCCCCCCCCCACCACCACAAAAATTAAATGGTCCGTCCCTTATAGAGTGTTTTCACATGACGTCATAAAAATTAAAAAAAAAATCTAAAGTATACATCCTACAAAGCTGTTTCTGACATGGTATGTGGACTACCAGTTTTATAATCTTTCACAAAAAGTTTCAGGTTTTAACGATGTTTCGTTTTCGATTAATAAAGGTTGTAAATGTGTCACGCAATTCGTCACGCTATTTCAGATAAGCCGTGAAAATAAACAAACTTGAACTAGTTGAAAGTTATTAATGAATTATAGATGCTTATAAGCCGATATCATGCCTCTTATAGTGAATACAATATTTTGTGATGAGATTCTTGGTGTTATTAAGACTTTAAAGTCTTTAAATTTTTGGCTGCCATGTTGGTGTTCCTAAGTGGAACACCAAGATGGCCGCTCCATACATTTCTTACTAAAAATGTCTATACTCATTCAGATTCTCCTATAACTCTTGACTGAAATGCTCTTGCGCTTCGAAATTTGGCCCTGACATGTAGTTTTAAACTCTCTACAATTCTATAAACATTTTAGAATCGAAAACTGCTTCTGAATTTAAAGAAAATAGCCAGCGGGGCTGGACGGGTTGACCCGGTCCGGAAAAAGCCGTCCGGCCCCGCTCGAGTTCAAGTGACCTCGCACTGCACGACTATTCGTGTACTTTCTAGTCATATTATAAAATACTTATTGACAGGGTTAGGTCGGACCGGACGGGAAAATATTTGGCTCTCGGTCATGGCGCACGGACCGAGCGCAGCGAGGTCTGTACGCCATGACCTCGAGCCAAATATTTTCCCGTCCGGTCCTCCCTCTCAGTCAATAAGTGCATAATTGCAAATGACTTGTAAGCGGCGAGTTCCTTGTCGTGATCAGTGGAGTGGTAAATTATCCGGTAAAATTATCGTACAACCCAAACGGCGGCGACGAGTTCAAGTTGTGGTTCTCTCAGTGTGTACCGGAGCACAGATGACGTAATACAAAAGAAACAGAGAACGACAATAATACAAATGCAAAACAAGACCAAAAATACAATACCTCACAAACAATAGAAGACAATGAGTACCGGTACACGCAGAAAGACCCGAAGTTGTTCACGATCTTCAGGGAGAATGGATTAGAGGAATTAGCTTATCATGAATTATTAAATTATCTGGATCCCCACTGGCAAAATCATTCTTTCAACTGCAGAGGCGATTTCCACTAGCAAAGTTTTTTAAATATCCGCTTTCTGAAACTCCACATTCCTGCAAATATTGTTTAAGTTCTGCCACAAATGGTGTTAAAGTCGCGTTTATTGTTCTGCATTGACGTTTTGAACCTAGAACTATTCGACTTTCAAAGGCTTTAAACTAGGGGAACTTGTTGTTCGACGTCCGAACTTTGGCGGTTTGTTTACATCAAAAGTCACGTGACACTACGCGTGAAATCTAGCGCCAAAAAGGTGAATTTATTATCGTGAGCAATCTGAGAAACCGTTTTTCAAGGTTATACCAATGGTTTTCGAGTGTAAGTCAGCGCGCTAACCCTAGCCCTAACCATAACCATAGCCTTAATAAGAACGGAAAACGTACGAAAAAAATACAAGGACAGTGTAGACATGTAAAGGCAAGCTTGCCCATCCGAAAATATAGTACTGTCGAAGTTTTTCTTGCAGATACCAAAAAAAATTTACATGGGGTACTGAATTTTCCAGAATTAGAAGAACTGATCCAGAATTTTAGTCACTTTCCGTTTTCTATTTTTTCTTTCCGTTACTGAATTTTTCATTCTTTACACAGCAGCACTCATGTTTTGAAAGAGCATATGTATGCTCCATGCTGAAAGAATAAAGAACGCGTAGACGCTTTAATGGCCACGAGAAAATCATTTATTTTCAGTCCTCTTAACCTTTCATTCCCATTGCCTGCTCTGACGGTGTAGCCATTATTTCATCGCGACGCGTACCCATTATTTCATGGCTACGAAGAACAGCTTAACTTGCGGGGTATTCTGCAATTTAGCCCATTTGTCTACTAAAATTCACCGTTATCAGTGAGAAGTTTCATACCATTGCTGAGCCTCGGGATATCGGGACAACTGGAGACCAACAAGTAGTTTAAGGCCTGGGTCAAGGGCTTTGACCAGGAAAAAACGGTTTATTCGTAATAACTTTTACAAACGGAATGGAACTGAATCGAAATTTGTGAACTTGCGCCGGTTGGTCAGTGGAAGCCGCGTTGAAAAACTGCTCGAAAAGAGTGACCTCAAAGCAGCCTGTTGATTGTTCAGGTCCTGGTAAGCCACTTCCATCACAGGTACCCCAAGCTCAAGTCAGCGAGTTTTAGTTCCACTGTTTCTTCCTCCGACCTAAAACTCGCTGGAATCGCTTCAAATCGACCCAAAAACCACTCAAGACACAAGTAAACACACAAAGAAGTTCGCGCAAATTCGAAGCGAATTTCCCCATACAAATCCTCATAATTTCGCTATTACGCAACAGTTACCACGACGTTCAAATTACAACGTGTGAACATCATTTGAACTTGGGATACTAGTGCTTCCATTAGAAGTATTTTAGAGCATTTTTGTCTGGAAGGAAAAATCGTAAACTGAGTTTATTATCATTTGTCGTTAAGATTTTTCCGTCGGGAATGACTACTGGCGGATGTCTCAGTATCTAGGAAAACGAAAAGATAAGAAAGTGTCTTTTTCGAAAAGCTACACGTTCAGTTAATGTACGGTAGATAAGATTTTTTTGTCGTTTTATAAACTTCAAGCGTCGACGCAAAAATTAGTATCCTCATGTACATTAACCAACAATTTTGTTTTACTTGTTTTTAGGATTCTATCACAATATTGTGAAAACTCATTTTAAAGTATCGTGGGTTAACTCGAATTACTGAAAATTTGTTTAGTGTCTTCAATTAGTCCACTTGGGCTAAATAGAGCAGTTTTCAATTGAATGTCGTAAAACCAAAACCAAAATAATTACTCTGGCCAATCATAGCGGTCGTAAACAATCCAATGAACCAAATCTAAAATAGCTGGACCCAGCGTGACATAGAATTAGTAGCAGGAAAGACATTCACGGACAACAGATCATTTCAGATCCTGTCATGTCCGATATTTCAGAGAGAAAAGTTAGAGAAATTCAAACCTTTCCTACATACTGAAAAATCTACATGCCAATATAAATAATGGCGAAAACAACGAAACAACCGCCAGGCAAAAAAAGGACGCTAAAATGAGGTCAAAATCTACAAGCGCAACACCACACGAAACTACAACAGACACCTTTACTTGACCTCTAGTCCGTTGCACGCGGCTTTTGAAAGGTTTTAAAACTCAGTTTACACTCTCCAGGCACTAAAATCCTCCTTAACAAACGGCTAAATGTAGAATACCCGTCCAAAACATATAGAAGGAGCAAATGGCATTAAAAACATGAGGTAAGAGTCGTGCAGGCCTGCCACCCCCATTTTACACAAGCTTGAAGTCCATAGTTGAATCTTATGTCAAAAGCGAAGGTTTCACAAAGGGATACAAACTGCACGATCACATGTTCGCGAAATATGGCCCCATTTACAAGGAACACATGATGGGCCGACCATCTGTTCACTTAATGCATCCTAACGATTTCGAGAAGGTCTTCCGCGCAGAGAGAAAATATCCTCGGCGACCAGATGTGTTCGGTATTTGGCGTGAACACCGCAAACGGAGGAACTTTGTGCTTGGCATATTCCTTTCGTAAGTATAGAAAATGTTGGACCAATTTGATTTGTTCGTTATACGTATTATATCGTATAAATAAAGCCTCTAAAAGGGCAGGTAATCTGTAGCTACACCGTGCAGCCGGCTACGCGTCTACGCTGTCATAATTAATTCATTGCTGTGGAAGTTCAGTGGAAAGGTGGCTACACGTCTACGCGTCTGTGCCATCATAATTAATACATAGCTCTCGAAATTCAGTGGAAAAGTCACAGGGAGCAGAGGAGCCAAATTTGACCTTTACGCGTTCGATCTACGAGTCTGTTTTTCGCTCATGGCCCTGCGGGACCCCAAGCGTAATCGGAGCTTTCCGTTGGGGGTATGTACTTGGTGTATCCCTTATTGTTTTGTATTTAAACACTTAGTTTTTATTTCAGTAGAAAAAGAAGATAAAAACAGCAGAATGGGGAATCGAATCCGGGCCGTATGATCTACTCCATGCACGCTATCCACTGTACCACCGAGGACTAGCTGCCGGAAATTGTAATTTTTAAGGGATATAAGATAATATGCTGCCAGCCCAGGCCATATATAAGAACTAACCCTTTCGATACACTGGAAATACTGGAATCAGTGCTAAACCCTAAATACTAAAATCAGTGCTTCAACCCTAGATACTGTAATCCGACCCTAAATTACACTGCAATATATCTAAATTCATTACAATAAGGGATACATGAAGTACCATACATTATGATCTGGATCAGGGATACACCAAGTACCTAGGCCGTTGGGTAACCGCAGACTGCTGACTGACTGACTGACTGACTGACTGACTGTGGGTGCCTCGCTCGGAAAGCTTTCGTTTTCAGGTTCGTTGCACGACCGGAAAGCGATGATTATGCTTGGGGTCCCGCTGGGGCAAAAACTAGAAAACAACAGATCGAATAACGATCGAACGCGTAAAAGTCAAATTTAGCTCCTCTGCTCCCCGTGGAAAAGTGGCCATAGATTTCACGTGTTGTGTCACGTGACTTTGATGTAAACAAACCTCCAAACTTCGGACATCCGTTCTGAGCCACGTACTACAAGTGTACGAACTACTAGTCGTTTAGTATTTCAAGGTCACGGTAATATATATTTGAAACTCGAATAGTTTCAGGTTCAAAATGTCAAAGCAGAAGAATAAGAGCGATTTAAACGCTATGAATTTGGCAGAACTTACAGTGCGGCTACTGTTACCGGGGTCACCTAGACAAAGTTAACCAATCACAAAACAGAACGAGAACAATAGATTCCAACATTTTTTACTTTAGCCAATGAAATGTCGAGTACAGAACAATGAAATTTCAACTTGTTCGTTCGCCATCAAAACAGATCAATACAAGTTTTGGCTGTACAGCGTTGGATTTTCAATTAACTTCGATTCCATCCCTTTTGAACTTGACTTATTTTAACAGCGCGATTTGGAAGGTAAATATCGGCGATTCAAATGAAAAAGAAACTCCAAACTGTGTGATACGAGTTTTGGCTGTACAGCATTGGATTTTCAATTAACTTCGATTCCATCCCTTTTGAACTTAACTTGTTTTAACAGCGCGATTTGGAAGGTTGATGTCGGCGATTCAAGTGAAACAGAAACTCCAAACTGTGTGAAAATATGGAATGCGACGGCTGTACTGTATGTCTACACAAATAAAAGTGCTGATGGTGGATTTAAAATAATTTGTTCGCTCGTAACAGATTCAAGTTTTCTCTACGGCGTCAACGGCGGGGTTGGAAAATAAATACACTTGACGACAGCGAAAGAAGATATTCTTAACTGCATAAGTACAAGTGAAAGCGACGGTCATAGTTCAGGCAAATTAAAAAGTGATCTACGGATTTCAAAACAACGAAAACACGGCTTGTTCGCCGTCGTGGTTAATTAAGTTTTATGCGCTTTGAGTTCTACGCGTAAGGTTCCGGCAGTCGGATTAAGCTGAAATAAAATTAAGTAAAAGAGAAATTCAAAACTGCATAAAAAGAGTATCGTCTTATAAAAACGGCGCATTCTTCAACATATATTTCACTGCCGCGAAAATCCATCGATATTACAGCGGTTCGCCCGTTGAGTTATTAGGGACTTTAAGATCCGAGACGCGACGGCTGTGAGACGCGGCCGGAAGTAAAATTTCAAAGAGGAGACATATTGCGCATGCTCAAGCCGTCGTCCTGGTCGCCTCACGTCGCGTCAGCAACGTGGGTTTCGGTGTTTTGACGTCCTGGAGAAAACGTGAGTATATTTGTTCCTGTCCTTAAGTCAAGTGATGTTAAATTCATTTAAACTGAAAGGATAAGCACTCTAGGAACATTGAGCGTTATTTGTAGCTAACGTTTGGATCGAAAAGATGAAAGGATTCTCATGATTTTTCAATTTACTTTCAGGCTCGATTCAGGTCATCATCATGGCTGCAGCGGCTTCGAGCAAGCCTTGCAAGTAAGTCACAAACTACAACTGCAAATCCTCAATCAGGAATCTATCGAATATTCCTGTCGCTCTTTGGCAGTTTTCCATTTTAAGCTAGCGTTGCTTACCCAATATTTAACTTTGTGTTTTTATTTTTAGTGCGGTGATGTTTTGGACGTATGACCACGAAGTGATCCTTTGCAGAGAAGTGGCAAATGTAAACCCTTTTACTACTAAAAAGGGTTCAACTCAAAGAGCCAACATGTGGGAGAAAATTGCGGACACATTGAACAGCTGCATGGTACCGAAATTTAAAGTCGACAAAAGGTCAGTACGGGATCACGTCGGAGGTCTGGTTAGTAAACACAAGAAAAAGCTAAAACTGGAAGAAAAAGCAACCGGAATAACTCCGGATGAGCAAACAGAATTAGAAAACCTGTTGGATATGTTGATTGCACTGGAAGAAAGTAGCGAAGTTGAAACAGGGAACAGTAACAAATTGCAGAATGACAGGGCTAAGGCGGAAGATGTTCGACTGAAGGCGATGGAGAAACTGTCAGAAACTAAGAAAAGAGCCGATTCATCCACAGATGAGAGCGATGAAAAACCAAAGCGACAACGAAGAAGTGGAGGTGATGCGATGGAATACTTAGCCCAGAGAGCTAAAGCAAATGAACAGCTGAAAGAGGAAGATCTGAAGATAAGGAAGGAGCAGCAAACACTCGAGAGAGAGAAAATCGAAGTCCTGTGGAAACAGCAAATGCAAATGCAACAGCAGCAAGCAGATATGATGAAAGCTATGCAGCAGCAACAACAACAAAGCCAACAGCAGTTTCTTAACTCCCAGATGATGATGATGCAGCAACAACAGCAGCAGTCAAAGGCTTTAATGGTGTTATTAGAAAAAATTACAAATAAGTAGTTGTTGTGTACAGAGAAACTCAGATGCAATTGTTGTGTTAAAAGTTGAACTTGAAGCATGCTTTCACACCTGGACATTTTATTTTTTCTTGTGTTTATACAGTGCTGTTACTGATGTTAATTATTGTTATATCATCACACAAGTCACTTTGGATGTATTATTCTTTAAAGTTCTTATCTAGCTATTGTAAAGTAAGCTACAGTTAGTTAAAATAGTCTTGCAGTGTTGGAGGGTCGAGTTCAAAATATTCAGCAGTTGTGTTTGAATAAAGGCATGTTAAAGCATTTTGCAGAATTGCACAGACTATATACATTTTACCAACTTGACTTAAACCTATTTTCAGGTTCTTTTTAAAATCCAGAAATTTGAAATAGTTGATTATGTCCCCAAATAACCACTCTACAGATGCACGTACTGCACTCATTTTTTCGCTATAGATTTGCATCTGTGGGGTTAATACCCCAACTCGGAAAGGGACTTGGAGGTGGATCCTAAGTGGGTAGGCTGGGTCTCCATATAGGCACATTTCTCTTCCAGCTGGGCAGAAAGCAAAATTTTCCAGATCGTTGTACAAATCAGAAACTGCTAACATTCGTGCATCATGCATCCTTCCTTCTGTGAAAAAAGACAAACATTTGAAAAAATTAGAGTAGAGTGGCTAATAGCCTGAGCTTGAGTTAAGTAATTGTTTAAGGCCTGTGCTTACCTACAGGACCATATAAATGGCCAATTATTCCATTTGGAAGCGCCACGGACTGGAATTTAAGGGCGTGAACCCGTTTATGTCCGTTGTATACAATCCTCTGGTTTTCACCTGGTCTAGAAATAGGACGTACAGTTCCATCTATGAAACCGAAACAATTATCTAGGGCTGACCTTTATTGCTGATAGCATCAGCATAGGTATTCAGTGCTGCTGGGCTGAACAAGTCATGGTTCCACTGTGTGACTCTGTGGCCATGAGTGGTGAACATCCAGTCTACAACCTTATTGCTGATCATGCTAAGCTCTGGCACGGATCGACCAAAAATAGGAATCATGTCTGAATACCGGCACGGGTAAGCAAACCGTTTGAGCATTATACACAAGCCTTCGACTCCATCGCAGATTGTTCCATTATGGCACTGGAAGATAGGAGGTACTCCTAATGCCTCAACAAGTAAAGGAATGTCCCTCTTTTCCACTCGGAAATCCGCTTTACATTCGGCCGGGTCTTTGTTTGGAAGGGAAAACTTCGGATACGACGAGTGAGGAAAAGGAAGATTCTTCGGGCGGAAGTCTTCGTAAAGCAAAAGAAACTCTTCTTCGTCTATGATTTCTCCTTCCAGGCACAAACAAAGCATTTCTTGTACTTTCTTAAACGACGCCATGACTATTTTGCCTACAACTCAGACTGAGACTTCTGCAGCCGCGTCGTCTCAAATCTTAACTTTATTTTTCGCGCGCAAACGACGGCGTTCTAGTTCCAGTCTTTCATCGGCCGTCGCGTTCTCAAAGCCGTCGCGTCTCGGATCTTAAGGTCCCTATTATAATTTTCCAGACGATTCAAAACAGTAAATCCAACTCCCTCGCGATGAATTCCTGACAAAAAAAACTCAGCCGACAGACTAGAATATTTTTTAAACAGAGTTCGAGGTTTGGTTAATAATTATTTCTATTTTTTGGCATATACAAATATAGACTTGTAATACTTTCGCCAAAATGATTTCTTCAAAACCGTCACGACCGCCTTGGGAGATCAAAGAAACCCATCTAGTGCTCAAACCGCAAAAAAAATCTGCAACGGAAAAAATTCTGACAACAATTCAATAAAAAAAGAATTGAAATGAAGGAGCCGCTCTTTTTCAAACGAATAGAAAATAAATGTTTATATATGCTACGCTGGCAGTGTACCTTGTAACATTTGCAAACAGCCGACGGTTGAGTTGTTATTTTTTCCGAGAATTCAAATCCGCTACGCAATTTGCCTAAACTCGCATACGGCTGTCGCGTTCACTGCTTTCATAGAGTTTGAGATCAGTTCTCGCTCACTTGCATGACACATGACATTCATTCATGTAGCATGTGAAACTACTCAAATTTTTAAATCCAAAAGTCAACGCTAGCTAAAGCTTTATTCAACATAAGCTTCACGAGTGAACAAGTTGAAATTTCATTGTTCTGTACTCGACATTTCATTGGCTAAAGTAAAAAATGTTGGAATCTATTGTTGTCGTTTTGTTTTGTGATTGGTTAACTTTGTCTGGGTGACCCCGGTAACAGTAGCCGCACTGTAAAAATATTTGCAGGAACGTGGAGTTTCAGTATTTAAGCAGATAAAACTCGCCTCTGCATTTGAAAGAATGGTTTTGCTTCTGGATCCAAACTTCGAAAAAAATCCAACCAACTATGCAGACAATTTAATTATTCTTTATATGCTAATTTCCAATCCATTCAACCCGAACACCGTGAACAATCAACTCTCGTCGCCGCCGTTTGGGTTGTACGATAATTTCAACCATTTAATTTACCACTCCACGACAAGCAGGGACTTACGATTATCGCTTATTCAATGACGGTTGTCTGGAATCTTTCCTGAGTGCTCAGGTTAATCAATTTTTGCCTGAATGAAAAATAGTGGCAACGCCGAAACAGTCGCCAGACTGTCAAAAGACATGGTTCAATAAGCATAGAGCTCCACGCAGCTGTAAAGCAAGCGAATGGATGCTAAAATCACAGCCTTGACTGAGACAAACTTCAAACGCCACTTCAAATCTCTACAAGTTGAATAGCTTTCTTTTTAAGCTTCATCTCTCTCTTTTAAGCTTGGATCTATAAAATTAATGGTTTCACGTGGTGTTCTCTTGTAGAATTTGATCTCAGGCGGTTGGTATGTTGTTTGACCTCTTGTGCCGTTGCACGCGGCATTTGAAATCAGTTTACCCTAAAATCCTCCATAGAAAACTAAATGTACGATATCATTTTAAAACTATCATTGAATAACCGATATTATTAGGGACGGACCATTTAATTTTTGTGGGGGGGGGGGGGGGGGGGGGCGGGTTGGGCAATTGCCAAAAAAATTCCTGCAGAAGAAATTTAAGAGAAAAAACATTCGTGCACAAGAAAGCACGTGAAAAATATTCAAGCATTAAGGTAAAAAAAATTCTTGCAAATAGTGATGCTGAAAAAAAAAAAATTCATGCTCAGAAGAAATTGCCCAACCCCCCCCCCCCCCCCCCCCCCCCCCCCCCCCCCCCACCACCACAAAAATTAAATGGTCCGTCCCTTATAGAGTGTTTTCACATGACGTCATAAAATTAAAAAAAAAATCTAAAGCATACATCCTACAAAGCTGTTTCTAACATGGTATGTGGACTACCAGTGTTATAATCTTTCACAAAAAGTTTCAGGTTTTAACGATGTTTCGTTTTCGATTGATAAAGGTTGTAAATGTGTCACGCAATTGGTCACGCTATTTCAGATAAGCCGTGAAAATAAACAAACTTGAACTAGTTGAAAGTTATTAATGAATTATAGATGCTTATAAGCCGATTTCATGCCTCTTATAGTGAATACAATATTTTGTGATGAGATTTTTGGTGTTATTAAGACTTTAAAGTCTTTAAATTTTTGGCTGCCATGTTGGTGTTCCTAAGTGGAACACCAAGATGGCCGCTCCATACATTTCTTACTAAAAATGTCTATACTCATTCAGATTCTCCTATAACTCTTGACTGAAATGCTCTTGCGCTTCGAAATTTGGCCCTGACATGTAGTTTTAAACTCTCTACAATTCTATAAACATTTTAGAATCGAAAACTGCTTCTGAATTTTGATATGACGTCAGTGAAAACGCTCTATATGACCGTACGACCCTGCTGACGCAAACCTAAAGAAAATAGAATCGCAAGGTGACGTGAGCGGGGCTGGACGGGTTGACCCGGTCCGGAAAAAGCCGTCCGGCCCCGCTCGAGTTCAAGTGACCTCGCACTGCACGACTATTCGTGTACTTTCTAGTCATATTATAAAATACTTATTGACAGGGTTAGGTCGGACCGGACGGGAAAATATTTGGCTCTCGGTCATGGCGCACGGACCGAGCGCAGCGAGGTCTGTACGCCATGACCTCGAGCCAACGGTTTATTTTGTTTAAGTTCTGCCACAAATGGTGTTAAAGTCGCGTTTATTGTTCTGCATTGACGTTTTGAACCTAGAACTATTCGACTATCAAAGGCTTTAAACTAGGGGAACTTGTTGTTCGACGTCCGAACTTTGGCGGTTTGTTTACATCAAAAGTCACGTGGCACTACACGTGAAATCTAGCGCCAAAAAGGTGAATTTATTATCTTGAGCAATCTGAAAAACCGTTTTTCAAGGTTATACCAAAATCGCTCATCCCTAATGGTTTTCGAGTGTAAGTCAGCGCGCTAACCCTAGCCCTAACCATAACCATAGCCTTAATAAGAACGGAAAACGTACGAAAAAAATAGAAGGACAGTGTAGACATGTAAAGGCAAGCTTGCCCATCCGAAAATATAGTACTGTCGAAGTTTTTCTTGCAGATACCAAAAAAAATTTACATGGGGTACTGAATTTTCCAGAATTAGAAGAACTGATCCAGAATTTTAGTCACTTTCCGTTTTCTATTTTTTCTTTCCGTTACTGAATTTTTCATTCTTTACACAGCAGCACTCATGTTTTGAAAGAGCATATGTATGCTCCATGCTGAAAGAATAAAGAACGCGTAGACGCTTTAATGGCCACGAGAAAATCATTTATTTTCAGTCCTCTTAACCTTTCATTCCCATTGCCTGCTCTGACGGTGTAGCCATTATTTCATCGCGACGCGTACCCATTATTTCATGGCTACGAAGAACAGCTTCCCTTGCGGGGTATTCTGCAATTTAGCCCATTTGTCTACTAAAATTCACCGTTATCAGTGAGAAGTTTCATACCATTGCTGAGCCTCGGGATATCGGGACAACTGGAGACCAACAAGTAGTTTAAGGCCTGGGTCAAGGGCTTTGACCAGGAAAAAAACGGTTTATTCGTAATAATTTTTACAAACGGAATGGAACTGAATCGAAATTAGTGAACTTGCGCCGGTTGGTCAGTGGAAGCCGCGTTGAAAAACTGCTCTAAAAGAGTGGCCTCAAAGCAGCTTGTTGATTGTTCAGGTCCTGGTAAGCCACTTCCATCACAGGTACCCCAAGCTCAAGTCAGCGAGTTTTAGTTCCACTGTTTCTTCCTCCGACCTAAAACTCGCTGGAATCGCTTCAAATCACTCAAGACACAAGTAAACACACAAAAAAGTTCGCTCAAATTCGAAGCGAATTTCCCCATACAAATCCTCATAATTTCGCTATTACGCCACAGTTACCACGACGTTCAAATTACAACGTGTGAACATCATTTGAACTTGGGATACTAGTGCTACGAAAAATCGTAAACTGAGTTTATTATCATTTGTCGTTAAGATTTTTCCGTCGGGAATGACTACTGGCGGATGTCTCAGTATCCAGGTAAACGAAAAGATCAGAAAGTGTCTTTTTCGAAAAGCTACACGTTCCGTTAATGTACGGTAGATAAGATTTTTTTTTTTTGTCGTTTTATAAACTTCAAACTAGTATCCTCGTGTACATTAACCAACAATTTTGTTTTACTTGTTTTTAGGATTCTATCACAATATTGTGAAAACTCATTTTAAAGTATCGTGGGTTAACTCGAATTACTGAAAATTTGTTTAGTGTCTCCAATTAGTCCACTTGGGCTAAATAGAGCAGTTTTCAATTGAATGTCGTAAAACCAAAACCAAAATAATTACTCTGGCCAATCACAGCAGTCGTAAACAATCCAATGAAGCAATTACATGTAGTCGGCGCCAAGCGCGGGAAAACGCGTGCGAGCAAGTCGCGATTGGCTTTGGTTTTACTTCTGATTGGTCGAGAAAGTGGCGCGAGATTTTTTAGCCAATCACAAAGCGTAGCAATGAAAAACCAAAGCAATCGTGTAATTACTTTTGACACTCAATTGAAAACTGCTCTATATTCACACTTAAATAAAGGTTCTATTCTATTCTAAATTTTTGTTTGCAATCAACAAGCCCGAAATATTTTTATTTTCCATATGAGGTAGTATGTGTGCGCGCTCACATTGCGACAATTTAATCTCGTAATCTCATACCCTGATATCACTCCTGCTTAAAGGCCCAATCTGCTTTGCGCGCCCGGGCTGATTTTCGCACAGACGGAAAATCGAAAAATCGACGTGCCAGCCAAGCATAACGCGACATTGAACAATTGAACCGTTTCAAAACAAAAACACAAGCGTGCAAAGCAGATTGGGTGAACATGGCCCTTTAAACGGCACTGAAATGAGACCTCTCCCTTCCGCATGACCGTGGGAGTTCTGGGAACGAGATAAGCGCAATTTCTACTAAAAATAGCCCATCACGTCCTTTACATGGGTTTCCGTGGGCCCCACGCTTACAGTCTGCCTCCCCGATTATGGCTCCCGGTGTTAAAATTTCAAAATGGCTACCGTAAATCCTCTATTAAGCGGTACGTATACTAAAAAATAATTAAAATCACGGTAACCTACATGAATATACAACACTTCGGTCATTGATCAATCAAAGCATGTTTTATGGACGTTTATCGAAGTGCAGGAAACTCGGACATCACGTATGGTTAAATTATAACACGCCCCTCTCTCCCTGTTAAGCACCCCCCCCCCCCCCCCCCCCTTATACACGCCTTAAAAAAAAATAAGCTCCCCGCCCCCCTCGGGGGAAGGGCTAAATAGAGGATTTACGGTAGGCTCGCTGACAGCTTTCATTAAATATAGGATACATTTTCATTCCTTGGGAACGTCGATCCGGTGTAACTTTATGCATAGTGTAGTTGATCCTGCCTTCCAAACGAAAGTTCCAAGTTCGACAACAGCGCAGCTGGAGTCGGTCAACTTTTTTTTTCTCTTTCTACACACTTTTCTTTTCTTTTTTTATTTTAGTATTTACTGTTTTCAACAAAAAAATTAGTGCATATGTTTACATATAAATCGTTAAAATGATCACCCAAAGTACGCCTACACTGCAACTTGACGTTCGGTGGATGGTATTTCAAGGCATGGTGACGTTTCTGCTGAAATGTTAATTATATTCTAAAACATCATAAGTGTCGCTAAAATGGCATCGATCGTTTACGAAAGGAAAATTTACTAAGACTTCCCAAAGAAGCAATGAAATGGAGGATAGTCGACCTTGCTGGAATTGACTGCCCTCAAAGGGTAGTACCATCTTGTCACTTCCTCCTAAGTGTTCAAGTAAACACACAAGTACGCTTTACCGATTTTTTCTTCTTTTCAGAGATGATGAAGACTGGTACAGATTGCGTCACAGTATTGCTCCCAAAATCATGCGCCCAAAAGTAGTGGAAGAAAACATCGATAACTTTGACGCGGTAACCAAGGATGTCATTGCAAGATTTGTTAAATTGAAGGAAGCTTGTGGACCAGTTGATCACATTCCAGACTTGGAAGGGGAACTGATTAAATGGTCGATAGAAAGTAAGTTCGCCTTTCACGTGGTTTAGTCGTCTTGCAATTGTGTACCACGGAGCAAATTATTGGCAGTCCAACCCCTTATTGCAGAATGTGCAGGCTCGGTGGTGTAGTGCTTAACGCGTTGGACTCAAGATCCGTAGGTAGGTGGTTCGAGCATGATTTCGGCCATCCCTCTCCACCCAGGTGTATAAGTGGGTACCGGCGACAAAATGCTGGGGATATAACCCTGCGATGGACGAGCATTTGATCCAGGGGGGAGTAGCAATATTCCTAGTTGCTTCATATTATATAAACCAGGTCACCCTGTGATGGACTAGCATCCCATCCAGGTGGGAGTAGCAATACTCCTAGTCACTTCATAGTATATAAACCAGGTCACCCTGCGATGGACTAGCACCCTATCCAGGGGGAGTAGTAATACTCCTAGTCACTTCGTAGTATATAAACCAGGTCACCCTGCGATGGACTAGCATCCCATCCATGGGGAGTAATAATACTCCTAGTCACTTGATATTATATAAACCAGGTCACCCTGTGATGGACTAGCATCCCATCCAGGGGGAGTAATAATACTCCTTGTCACTTCATAGTATATAAACCAGGTCACCCTGTGATGGACTAGCATCCCATCCAGGGGGGAGTAGTAATACTCCTAGTCACTTCATAGTATATAAACCAGGTCACCCTGCGATGGACTAGCATCTCATCCAGGGGGCAGTAGCAATACTCCTATAGTCACTTCACAGTATATAAACCAGGTGACCCTGTGATGGACTAGCATCCCATCCAGGGGGAGTAGTAATACTACTAGTCACTTCATAGTATATAAACCAGGTCACCCTGTGATGGACTAGCATCCCATCCAGGGGGGAGTAGTAATACTCCTAGTTGCTTTATGCTACAGAAAACCGGGTTAAGCTCCAGCCGAGTGGGTCACCTGTGGCTCTTGTGCAACCTTACCTAAATACAGGCTGCAGAGCGCTATTATGTATTTCTTTTCTATGTGTTATTTTCCCTTCAGTTGGCTTTTCTGTAATCGGCTTCTGCATTGATCATTTTACATTTATTTTTCCCCTTTCATGTTCTCAGTACCGTCTCCAATAAAAAAAAAATAATAAAAATAACAATTATATGCATGATTTCTTTTTTCAGGTGTAGGAACATTTGTATTCGACACTCGTCTTGGGTTGTTTGAGGATCCTCCAAAAAAGGAAGCGATAAGATTCATTAACGCGGTTCGTGATTATTCCACACTTACTCAACAACTGCAAACGAACCCAGCAAGCCAAATTGCTTCTAAATATATTGATACACCAACATTTAAGAAGTTCCTCAAAGCTGCTGATGATTTCGTAGACTTTGGCCAGGATCTTGTTAACAAGAAGATAAGAGAACTTAAAGAAATGGCAGAAAAGGGATCTGATCCCTCTGCTAACACACAAGGTAATTCAGTTTGAAAATAAAAGTAATCGCGCACTAATGATAACGCAAGGGGGCGGGGATGGAAAAATTCGAAAGCCTTTCCGTTTAAGCCAGTGAGCTACATATGCAAGATATAAAGTTGCCTGTTCACTTCAACCTCGATAGATCAATTTCTGCCCGCTATTACTCAACAATGCATAGCTTTTTTGGGATTGTCACAAATCTCAAGTGTCAAATTGTGTTCCGCGCAAAGGAATTCGGGAAAAAATCCTTGACGAATTGACTTCAAGAAAATTAAATGACGGAAGGCTCAAAACAGTCTGAAAATTCAAAAGTTAAGTAAAGAAATAGACGTAACTTGTGTAAATCATTCGGCATTCCCATTAATTTGCTTCCCTTTTTATTTATTTTCAGTTGTTTCATTGTTAACATATTTGATTACAAAAAAAGAATTGACGCTAGAGGAAATCCATGGCATGGCATTTGATATGATACATGCTAGTGTTGATACAGTAAGTGAGAATAACATAAATATGTGCACTCTGCAGCCAACCATTCTTTAAGTTGTCCATTAGACCTAGGGATGCATTCTATAAGTCGTCCATGGGACCGGGTGCAATCTTAGCTATCCATTAGACCTAGGGGTGCAGTCTACAGCCGTTGCAATCTCAGTTATCCATGAGATCTTGGGTTACAGTCTACAGCCGGCCAATCCATGGCTCCTTCTGGGGCACTCAAGCAGTTAAGGCCTGCAATTCTGGATAAAAGACCTTGAGACCTTAAGCCCTTTAGAAAATACCACGCAACGACAAAGGCTTTCGAAAAGATAAACTTTCCTTCCATTTCCTGACCACCCTCGCCACTCCTCAAATACGAAGTTGTATTGGGGGTGGATAGGGGGGAGGTGAAGATAAAGACAATTTGTAGCGGAAATAATATATCGACTGTCCCAACACTTATGACCATGATTGTGAAGTATGTTTCGAAAATATGATTCATGTATCTGGCTACATTGCCTGGTAAAGGTGTAATTTTCCCTGGATGAACACGCTTTTCGGTGCCATCTTTTAGTTTCCAACACACTTTCTGGTACAATCTTCAGCTAGCCAACATACATTCTCGTGCAATCTTTTGCTGTTGTCCAACACGCTCTCTGGTGCTTTCTTTTGCTTTTCAACACTCTTTATGATGCAATCTTTAATACACCCAATCTTTTGGTGTCCAACATGCCCTCTGGTGTAATATTTTGTTGTACAACCATTCTTGTGAAATCACCTGCTGTCCAGTACACACATGATCCTTTTTTTATTATACATTCATGTACAATTTGAATTTTGAGTAAAATCCAACATGGCGGTTATGTTGGCGCTATAGTCCATAATATTTACCTTATCTTGTAGAGTGCATCAAAGGCTATCTATTATAGGTAAAATATTTCTAAAATATTGTAACGCCGCAAAAATCCAGTGAAGAGACTGTAACCACCCACCCCCCTTGTACCGCGGTGGGGGCTTACGTTTGAGAAAACGTCCGAGGATTAACCCTCAGACGTACAGGGGGAAGGGAGACAATTTACGATTAGCATATGCCGTTTTCAGTAGCTGTTCGTTTATCCTTAAGACCCATTTTGGTATAGTCATAAGTAACATGATGTCAAGCCATTTTTGAATAAAAATGCGTGTTTTTTCTGACCTTTTTTCAGTAAATGAAACATATAACATGCTACCAAAAGCATCAAAATGTTTAATATTCTATGTTATTTTGCAACTCTAGCAAACAATATTTGCAATTTCCGCATTTTCCTGATAAATTTGAATTTTTAGTAAAATCCAAGATGGCGGCCATTTTGAATGACGTCACGGATCCCAGCAGCGCCACAGCCCATAATATTTACTTTATCTTGTAGAGCACAACGCGGGCTATCTATTTAATGTATAATATTTCCGAAATATTGCAACATCGCAAAAACCCAGTGGGGTGGGGGTGCAACAACCCCCCCCCCCCCCCCCCACCCCTTGTACCACGGTGGGGGTATAAGTTTTCGTGTACGTCCGAGAGTTAATGACCAAAAGCTACAAAGTTATTACCAGTATTGAGAAGCATATATGATCTCTTCTCTTTTCTTAACTAGACGTCAATGACTGTTTTGTGGATGTTGTATAACCTGGGAAGGTTTCCTCATGTCCAAGATAAAGTGTACGAGGAGGTAGAGAGTTTTGTGGGAAAAGATGGAGAAGTCACAACTGAGAACCTTGCCAAAATGTCCTATCTTAAAGCTTGCTTTAAGGAGTCAATGAGGTGCGATTTCCATTAACTTTCCTTACAAGTTATGGCAGTGTGACACAATTTCACTCGGTCGCTCGATCGGCTGTTAACATAGGATGTATTCACACTAGAGATGGGAAACCAGTCCAAGACTTGCTTCCCGTCTCTGATGAGTTTCCCGTCCAAGTGTGTCCTAGTTTTTAAAAGCGAGTTACCCGCCTAGACGAGATACCCATTGAAATCCTTTACGATTCGCACTTAGACGGGTTTCCAGGTCGAATTTCTTTAGAAACGGTATTGACTAGAAATCAGGTTGGACCACCTCGGACTCCTTACCTTGTGTAAAAAGTCGGCCTCTAACCCATGTAACCCGTCCTCAAATCCGTCCTAATGTGAATCTATGTTGGTATGATCAGACGAGTTTTACATCACGAATAGAGAACTTATCAGACGGGTTATCGGTCTGGACGGGTTTCCCCGTCCTCTAGTGTGAATACGGCTATTTATTTCGCGATATATAATGGCCTTGTTTTACCCAGGGGGACGACAATAGAGGGGAGGGTTGGGAGGGTGGGAAGTTAGACGCAAGGGACCAGGTCAGTTGAGCAAAAGGAGAGCAATAGGTGGACATTTAGCCCGCGATATGTAGTGGTCAACTGCCTTTTCTATGGGTACGACATTACAAGGAGGGAAGGGTGGGGTATTGGACGCAGAGGGTGGGGGTCGGTGAAACAAATCATCTAGGAAAAAGGACGGCTCGAAGGTTTTGTATTCATATGTTGGCTTACAAGGGCCTATGATTAGAACATAACATGCTAGAATTTTGTCTTGCATGTTATCATTTTGTGACAAGCATCAGATTTTGACATCCAGCACTCGCAACGTTTTAATAAACAATGACACGCTACTTTTTTATTTATTTATTTATTTATTTATTTATTTATTTCTTCGCGTGATTGTAAATGATTTTGTTGATAGACTTTTATTAGAGATATGGATGTGATATAATATAAAGTTATCTTATCGTATCCAACTATGTATTACGTGTGAATGCTCAAATCTTCGGAGTGAACGTACTTACCTTAATGCAATCGTTGGTCTATGTTCTACACATGCATGCTATAGTACTTGAATTTTGTGTTGTAACCATTATCCTTGAAGATCTTGTACACTTGTTGTCACGGGCTTGCATTTTGACATCACGTACAGAGTACACGAGAAACAAATCATGAATTGGCTTGCAAGCATTCATTTTGTAACACATTTATCAATTCATTGTCGAGTAAATCGTATTCCTGTTTCTGTAGGTTAACCCCTGCAACGGGTGGTAATTTCAGAGTTTTGAACCAGGATGTCGTGTTATCTGGATACAACGTTCCAGCACAAGTGAGTCTTTGGGCGCTTTTCATTTGTCGGAACTGGCCGGCCGAACTGATCAATTTGTAAATATTATGCCATTATTTGTCACAACTGGTCGGCCAGACTGCTCAATTTGGGGATAGTATGCACCCTTTTGATGGACTTGTGGGAACAAGTCTTGAAAAAGAAACATTTTATTGACAAACTGACAGGTGTGACCTGCCATTTCTGACAAATGGTAAGCGCCCTTAGCTGCAATTGCGGCGTCAAAATTAGTTAAGACGCCTTTTCTTAAACTTATACCATAATGTTATTTGTGAAACGTGATCTCCACCCCCACCCTCTATCAAATGTTGTACCGCTGGTTGGGCAGTCTGTGGGCTATAACAAACGCAGCTTTGGTTGGCGGGGAGGGGGTCGGGGCCAAAACATACCACATTTAAACGAAAGTGTCTCAAAAATTTTAACGCCGATTGTAGCTTAACACATTTCCCTAGCACCAGTGTATAATCTCTTCCCCAGGGTGTTCTCCGCTTTCAAAATGGCATACCGGATGTAGAAACTACCTTTAGTTATTATAGGAAATTAACGCTCCATGAAATTAAGGTATTGGAAATTAACGCGACTTAAATTAACGCGAATGTAATGGAAAACGACTTTGGAATAAAGAAAATTAACGCGAAAGAGGAGGTAGAATTTCACAATAGAGGAAATTAGCGCGATTAACCCTATTCGGCCTGGGCTTTTTTTGAGTTCCTGAGCCGGGGGGGGGGGGGGGCACATTGTGCCCCCCCTACGTAACTTCAAGAACATTAAGGCTACGACAATGAAACTTAGAGGGTACATAGTACGTCCGAAACTGTCTCCTTTGCGGTCCGCACAATGGAACGATGACGTCATATGACGTAGTTATTAGGTAATTAGTTATACGGCCGCCATCTTGGATCCGCCATCTTGGATTTCTGAAATTTTTTAAAACCTCTTAAAAACCGTCCAAATTGACTCAAAATTAATCAAAACCAATAAATAAACACTAAATGACGTAAAAATATAAAAGTTATACCAATAAACATTGCTTTTCTTCATTCAAAGGTACAAATATGCAAATTTCAAAAAACATGGCTGTCAAAATCTTGTTGCCATGGAAACATCAAGTCACGTGATCAAAAAATTGTCATACAAAATTGTTGCCAGATAAATTTTAGGAAAAGTCACAAAGTTTGATGGCGTTTGAATACATATTAAAGAAGTTATGAACGTTCAAAGTTAGCGCGGGCACTTTGTGCCCCCCCCCCCCCCCCAGGCCGAATAGGGTTAAGACACAGTTGGTAGTGACAACTGGAACAAATTTATTTCAACACTGGATGCAAAAAAATTCAAATCTGGAGAAAACTGTCGAGAAAGACTATGTTGGCCGAAATCAAAGGAGAAGATATCGAAAACATCACTTCTGACAGCGACAACGATGAAGATGAACTTGAAATATTGTAAACCTTCACTTCAGCTTTTGTGAAATATTAAAATAAAGGGTAAACGGAAAGAAAGAAAGCTTGTAGTTGTTGTTTTTTGGGTGTCAAGAATGTCTGGACAGGTTCCAAAATTGGGGTTAAATATTGGAAATTAAGAGCGCGGAAATTAACGCTGCTCTTAATTAACGTCGCGGAAATTAACGCTCAACAAAATTAACGCGACTTAAATTAACGCGAATTTTAACGATTCGCGTTAATTTCATGAGGTTTTTGTGCGCTAAGAATTATGGGTAAATGTTCCAGTCGCCATCTTTTTTCCTACCGAGGATTGCTGAAGCGAAGCTCCGAAAACGGCAATTCATCGTGTGGCACGTGACGAAATACTCCACGACCATTGGAGCATTTTAGCAGCCATTTTCCAGGGTTTTCTTTGCACCGCTTGCCATTTTTAACTCGTAAACACACGAAGCGCAATGAACGAGTCATTACAAACGGGGACAAATATGCAAATTTTCACTCCTTCCGTCCTTCCATGGGCTGTAAACGTTTAGCGTTTATTACGTCTTTATCACGCCCCGCCATTTTGTATTAAAACAAAAGATTTTTGCCCGCCCAACCTCGTTTTCAACTTTTGCACTGCGAGGCTGGGCGGGCAAAAACAAAGCATTTTATTCTCTAGGGAGTCAACATGACCGCCGCGTGATAAAGGTTTATTTTCCAGGGTTTTCTATGCCCCGCTTGCCATTTTTAACTCGTCAATACACGAAGCGTAATGAACGAGTCATAGCAAACGGGGACAAACTTCCTTCCTTCCATGCATATGGACTGTAAACTTTTATCGGTAATTCCGCCAGTGCGTCCTTTTACCCGTTTTAAATGCAAAGAAATATAGATTGGGAATACTCGACCGCCGAGTATTTCCAATCTAATTCCCAAAAGAGGACATTATTAACGCGATGTACTGATGTTTCGCGTTTGGAGTCGCTTGATTAAAAATGAAAACCGATCTAAGGACTGCAAATGAATTTTTCAGCACAAACACGGATACATATTAAAATTTAACCACACTAATTATTTGTGCGTTGGTGGTCTTGGGGTTCGCACTACCGGGAATCGCTGACCCGCGTCCGACTTTTATTTTTAAACGGAAATTTGATGAAGTTAGCAACCTTTATTGACAGTCTTAATTTAAGTTCTTTATTTCTAAACTTTTGACCCAAAACATTTGGCTCTGATACAGTCTGTGGTGAGTTTTGTCATTAACTGTATTTACCGCGGTGATTGGCTAAAATGTCAACTTCAATATGGATATTTTCCTTAAGTCAGGAGCCTATCAATATTAATGGGATCCTGCTCAAGTGTATGCCGCATTATACCATGAATGTTTGGGTGAAGAATCTTTTAGAGCGTTGCGTATTCACAGATTGGCTAACCTGAGAACCATACCCTATCGCTTGGGACATATCTATATAGCTAACAAATGGGAATACTCCCCATGCCCCCCCCCCCCCCACCCCCCCCCCCCCCCCCACCCCCCCCGTTTCAAACTCTTAATGTTCCAGTTAGTGGTTTCCGAAGTTGTTTCCGCCCATCTTTAATATCACCATTTCCGGAGGTCGTTTCCACATCACTACCTTCACTGTCGAATTTTCCTTGATCTCGATGTACTTTTTCTTTCTCTAAAAGAACTCTTAAGTGTGTTTTATTCTTGAGTAAACGCTGTTGTGGACCAGATATCCTTAAAAGAAGCTAGTCCTGATTAACTAACTCTCGTAGTACCTTGTTTGTTCCAGGCATAACTAATCAATGATCAGTGACATCAATGAGTAATCAATGGGTTATCAATGGGTAATCAATTGATTAATCGTTGAGTATTGGCGATACTCAATGAGTAATCAATGAGTAATCGAACCCAAAAAATTTTGTGGGTCATTGATTACACATTGATGTCATTGATTACTCATTTTACACCAACAGAGACCTTCCAGTGCACCCACTCTTCCTGTCACCCACCAGAGGTCAGAAAATGGCTCAGGAAAGGTGGAGCCCTGAGACTTTTAAGAACAAATTCCTCAGCGAAATTATTCAGTGAGAATATCGACAACTTCAAAGCACGCCTCCGTGCTAGAGGCTACACTCACAATCTCATTGAGAAAATAATTTCCGAGGTAAAATTCAATGAACGGAAGTCGTCTTTGCAGCAAAAACAAAAAAAGAACGTGCTATTAAAAAAGAATACTGCCTTTCGTAACAACGTACCACCCAGCGTTGCCTAATCTTAAAAACATCTTAATGAGCAACTGGCATTTAATTCAGAACCAACCATTGCTAAGAGAAATATACAAAGAGCCTCCCCTTATCTCATACAAAAAAGGAAAATCCTTGGGGATATACTTGTTAGAGCATGCAAAACTCTAAAAGTCACATTCCACGCTATCACGAGCTTAATAGTCATGTCTGGGCTGTCAACACCTCTCTTCATGCAAATTAATGACTAATCAATGACATCAATGACTAATCAATGACCAAACATTTTGTGGGTCATTGATTAGTCATTGAGTACTCATTGAGTATTGGCAATACTCGATGAGTAATCAATTGATTACTCATTGATTACCCATTGATTACTCATTGATTACATTGATATCATTGATGTCATTGATTAGTTGAGCCTGGTTTGTTTGATAATTTTTCGTCACCGTGGTAACTTTAAGATTATTCTTACTGCAGACCTACATATTCTTGGAAGAATACTGCGCGGCACGCTCGGAAAAGTACTTTAAAGATTCATTTGAGTTTAAACCCGAACGCTGGTTGCGAGAAAACAAACACGAAATTCACGCCTTTTCCAATCAGCCATTCGGATTTGGAGCACGCATGTGTGCAGGTAAGACCGTTTACTCTACTTTCAGTCAAAAGAGATAGTTATAAAAGCGTTTTCTGTCAAAAAAGAAACGAAGTTTATTATTCATGATTTCCTCTACTGAGTTTATGTGCGATTTTATGCACTAAGCTGGCGTGAGAATTTGATCGTATGACCTACCTTAAATAGGCTAAGTTCGATATACTAAAATTCAACTTGAAACAAAAGAAATCACTACGAGGCTTAGGGGAATGACAGTAAGGATTTATATGGTTTATTCCTCTAAGCTTCGTAGTGATGTCTTTTATATTGTTTCAAGTTGAATTTTAATTAATCGAAATTTGGGCTAGTAGAGAGGATAGGTTTGGCCTTTTTTGAATGGAAGTTTTTTGCCTTTATATGCGATATAACAATGTCGATTTCGTGTCAGTGGTTTTGCATTTTCTGAACCACAGCTTTTTTTAATAAACGTGGTCTGATATATTGTGCATTGGTACATAACAAGACCGCAAGGCATTGTGGTTTCACAGGGCATACTTTTAAGTCTGCTATGTTGTATTAAAACAGATAAGTCTTGCAGTCTTGGATTGTACCAATGCATAATGCTTCAGACAACCATATGAAGCGGACACGAAATTGCACCCTATATTCAGCGAACAGTACCCAAAGGCCTAAACGTTTGCCCCAATGTTTACGTGCATTAAACGGACACCTCTATTACACGAACGCACCTGCAATTCAGTTCAAAAAAAAAAAAATCGATATTCTTCTACCGTTTGGTCCTAATAGACAAATTCGGCTAAACGAATTGATGTACCCATTTCAAACTTTTTGTTCGTCATATTTCCATATCAATGAAGCATTGACATGGAAATTACATGCATATGGAAATGTTGTGAACAAAGAATCTTATTCCCAGAAGGTTTTGAATTGAGTACAACAATGCGTTAGCCGAATTTGTCTATTGGAGAAAAAGAGGATACTGATCGGAAGAACTGAAATCAGTCTAAGGGCAGTCTAACTGAGTCTAATAGACTAAGCTATTCCAGTTTTTACCTTAACCATATTTAGCCTGGGCTTTGTCGGAGTTCATGAGCCTGGGGAGCATTCCAGATCCCTCGTGACCAATCGCTTTCATGCCCACAATAAATTAATGGGAATAACCTCTGTAAAGGAAGTATTGTTCATGTTTTTTACAGGTCGGCGAGTGGCAGAGTTAGAGATGTATCTGTTTGTTTGTAAAGTAAGTAGACTGATTGCGTTATAGTTCAGTGTCCCCAAACACACCCCCTTTAAGGGTTCGTAATGCGCATGGTAATTTTCCGGAAGCAGAAACTCATAAACCGTAAACTGGGATATCAATAAGTATTAAATAGCTGCTAATAACTTTGTGATCGTCCGGGTAAGCGTACATGTACTTCTGAACTGTAAGTTGCTGTTCACATTGACAACCCCAGTGGAAGTCATCTTCAGCGTCATCTACTCAGGTTGTCGAAACGTCAGTCAGTGTCATCAACTACATATCTATGCTGACGCGGACGATTACACTTGACAGACTACTGATAAGTAGCGGACCTTGACTCCGTCGTAAGGCGGAGGTGGGGGAGGTGGGTGAGATTGGAAAAGGGGACGGGGGGGGGGGGGATGAAAAAAAAAACGGAGAGCGTAGTGAAAATGTTGGAGACTACCTCATTACTTTCCAAGATAATGGGAGGTTGGCCGGGGCACCCCGGTCACCTCTGGCGCCGCAGTCGATCCCTTCCCCTAAATCCGCCACTGCTGATACGTCTGGGCTCAAACCAATTACTGTTCACTCGATGTTCAGACCATTATTTTGCAATGTACCCGACAAAACCGCATACTGTTCATAGGTACGTCGATATAAGTTTTGCCTTGGGAAACGCAGTTCGAATAATCATATTACATGCTTTTCTGTGCTTTTTCGCATAATGTATACCTATTATGTATGCACTCTGCTGTCAGACTTGAGGCATAAAAATTCCCTGGAAACCTAAAATAAAAAGGAAAATCTTACCAAACTGCAGGAAAAAAATACAGAAAAAAATGCAAACCTGCACATTATACCGTCTGATACTAATATTTTAAATGCTTTTTCTCCCTCTATTCAGCTACTACAGCGGTTTCGCTTGGAGTATCATCACGAACCATTGGAGCCTTGCCAAAAACTGGTGCATGTGCCAGACAAACCGGTTAAAATCAACTTTATTGACCGCCTCTGAGTTCACAAGGAAAATAGAAGGCTGCAACAGAACTGAGCGGTGATTGTGAAGAAAGCAATTCATGAGTTAAATAAAAAGCCTGACTTGGCTGCTTAAAAATGTGACAATGTCTTTTACGTGTTGAACTCGCTATCTCGTGAGTGAACCAGGGACACCCAACAAGGAATGTTTAGAATACTTGGAACAGCATTGCACTGTTTTACCTTATCATTTTAATGCCTTTGAAAAAAAATATGTGGGAAAACTAAATACAGTTTGAGCTTCTCAGTTCTATTAGCTGAATATTTTAGCCTCAGAATATTTTAGCGAAAGGAATCTTATTCTTAAAATTACTGTCACTTTGACTTGAGGTAGTCAGCGAAAGTCTATCAAATCAAATCTCTCAACTACATTAAGGGGATTCGAACAACAGAAAATATCAATATAATACATGATAAAGAAACATAAATGTGGGAATAAGTTCCAAATAAAAAAAAAAAAAAACAGATCAAATGTAATCTTGTGAAATGATTTCTAACTAAACATTATCCTAGCGCTTTGATTTAACGTGGAGAAAATAAAGAAAGCATGAGACCGCAAACTCGTGCTGCGCCAAGCTTGTTGGTTATTGTGATCAGGTTTCTTCTCAAAGCACTGAAGGAACAAACTGGGAGTCTCACCAACTAACTAAAAAAGAACGTGAACATTAAATCGTTAGTAATGTAAATATTAAAGACTGATTCGCACTAGCGCATAACGACATAAGAACGTAACATGGGCATTAAACGACATAAAAGAAAAAATCAGTTTTTTCCTTATATCGTTATCATATTATGTCGTTATGTTCATTACGAACATCAGAAGTCATTTTATTTTAACATTTATTTCCGAGAATTTACGGCCGCTATTAATCAATCTTGTTCCAAGGCTTGGTTGGGAATGGGAGAAAGTGACGTCAAAGACTCAAACATTAATTGAGACAATCAAAATAAACAAAACACCACTGCATATTGTCCTGGAGCCATGTTCACAACAGTAATTAATCCGACATCCACTTTCAGACCAATTTTCCTTCTGACAAAAATTAATGAAGATAGGTGGCGGGGAGGGAGGGGGGGAGGGAGGGGGGGAGGGGGGGGGGAGGAAGGCCCTGAGGATTGTTTGGTACCCAGGAAGTACAATTTAAATGGAAGAGACTGGGAACGAAAATGTCTCAACTTTAAATTTTGGGGCCATTGCTAGCAAGCAACCCAACCTCTCCATTTAAATCAGAAATTCCACCTCTCCCTCCCACATCGCTAAAATTTTGCAGTGCATCCTCCCCCGAGCTTCGCGAGGTTCTGCGAGACACGTATTTCTAGTATAATCTTTGTAATTATCACCTGCATTAAGGGGACACCTCCATTAAAGAGACACTTCTCCTGGTCCCGGCCGGCAAAACGCTCATATCATCTTTGTAATTATCACCTCAATAAAAGGGACACCTCCATTAAGGGGACACGTCTCCTGGTCCCGACCGGCAAAACGCTCATATAATCTTTGTAATTATCACCTCTATTAAGGGGACACTTCACCTGGTCCCGGCCGGCAAAACGCTCATATAATCTTTGCATTATGTATCAGAAAAGGGACAACTCTGCAAAGAGGGCACTTCTCCTGGTCCAGACCCAGACGCCATCCCCTTAACGGAGATTCCACTGTAGCTGCGAATGACGAACCTATTAATTAAACAGAAGCTCCCTTGCTCTGGCCCGCTCTGTGGATCCTCTGCCTCGCGGTTCAATTTTGTTTGACTAGAAGAAAGAAGACTTGACAACCGAACCGGAACCGGAAGTCGGTGCTTTGCTCTGTCGGAGCCCATAACCACCCTTTCGCGTGACTCAGCGTGAGTTTGACATCTTTGAAGCTGGCTGGGTGGAAACTCGAACTCCAAAAATGTATTCCACGAACATCACTACTAAGTTACGACGAAACATTCTACCAGCAACACAACACTTCAAATATGTAGCAGCAGTCTTTTGGAGATGGCAGAATACAGCGGCGTCACCGCAGGAGCGAAATGAAGATTTCGCAAAAGAACCAGACATCGAAGATGGCGAGGTACGTCCATTCGAAGACATTCCAGGACCCAAGAAAAGCTTGAAGTTCATAGTTGAATCTTACGTCAAAAGCGAAGGTTTCACCAAGCGATACAAAGTGCACGATCACATGTTCGCGAAGTATGGCCCCATTTACAAGGAAGACATTATGGGCCGGCCATCTGTGCATTTAATAGATCCTAACGATTTCGAGAAGGTCTTCCGCGCAGAGGGGAAATATCCTCGACGACCAGATGTGTTCGACGTTTGGCGTGATCACCGCAAGCGGAGGGTCTGCCGCTTGGCATGTTCCTTACGTAAGTATAGAAAATATTGGACCGATTTGATTTGCTCGTTTAATGATCAAAATTAACATGCAAGGCTGATCAAACAGCTAAATTTGTTCGGTTTCTTTTAATAATATTTACCCAATATTTCGGTTAGACAAACTAACCTTCATCAGGGGGGGGGGGGGGGGGGGGGGGGGGGGGGCAATAAAAGCTAAGTGACGTGAAGATGGCAGCTAAGATAGAATGCTGACACATGATATCAGTACAAAATGCAGACTACAGACTGCAGACTGCAGACTGGGTATAAAATGCAGACTGAGACCAAAATTGGGTATAAAATGCAGACTGGCTGCAAAATTGTCATTTCGTGCAATACACGCTATGTTTTCATCGTTAACTCAGCCCACTGTCATGTAATCGCCTTTCCGAGTTCATTTCCTTGAAATTTCCTCCCCATATGCATAGACAGTCCGTTTACTTTTTGCGCTGAAACATGGCAAACATCACGTTCGATCGTGGAGCCGCCATCTTGAATAATCTGAGGGCTATGTCTAAAATAGGGAACGGGGATCGGGGATCGGGGAATTTCTAAAACGGGGAATTAAAGTTTTTTTTTTATAAAAGTTCATTGCTGATCTACACAAAGACCCAGCTACATTTTGCTACTGTTTGTTCAACAACAACAACAACAACAACAATTTATTATGGTATTCCCATATAAGTACATGGTATTATTCAAGTGGCCCTTGCATTGTTAATACAGAAGTCATTTGTGCGCACGCAAGACCAGCCGCTAAAAGGTAATGTCACGCAATAGATTGTTTTTCACGATAACGATAATAAAAAAATAAGATCCCTTTGGGGTGCAATTGTGTCAGAAGGTTCAGACTATTGCTTGAAAAAGAGAAATTTACGATTCATTTGAACCTCGGGATATCTGGTGGCCGAACGACATTTTGTTTGGGTTGTCAGACATTGTGTTTAGGTGTCACGCAACGCTTTAACCAGTTAGAACATGTTTTATACCACATGTTTCACTTTTTCTCGCTGAGGTAAACTTTTTTCTCTTTCAATATACCTTTCTGTTCTTGTTTTAGTGTCTACTGCCTTCAACAAAATTTAGTGCATATGCGGTATATATAAATCATAAAAACTTTGTTTTTTAAGGTGGCTCCCTAGAGTTTAAACAAAAGCACCTAACACAAATTTTAATGAGTTACAAAATAAAACCCAATTGTCTTGTCTTAATGTTTTGCTCACGAGATTTACCAGTATGGATGCCAACATATTTATGCTTAATTATTGTTATTATATAGTTGTCGCCCTTTTGGTAGAGACCATTGCTGATAAAGAATGGCATATATTGTGCAAGAATTGACCTCGGGTTTTTTTTTTTAATATTTCTTAAGTAAATGTTGTTTCAACATGGCTATCTTGCGGAAATGGTTAAGACCAACTATTTAAAAGGAAAAATACGGTCGTTCAGACGGTTTCCCCATTTGTATATTTTAAAACAATTGAACTAAATTGCTACGACATATTTTTTTTTTCTAAAGAGTATGTAAAGTGTGACGGGAGGAGGTTTTTCCACTTTGAACTAAGGGTAGGCTTAACGGGACTCTGCGCGGGCGCTTGATTAGGTGGGAAATTATAACTCAAATGAGCAGCTCACTTGCAGGGAAGAGCCGTCACTCTCAAAAGGTATGAGACCAAACCAGGAGCTGGTACGCAGCACCAGACAATCAAGAACCTTACTTGGTTCCAACAGCGTTTATTCCTTACTTCTCAACAGTAACGATGTAATCGAAGATGTAATCAGAGATGTAATCAAATAAACAATTGCAAACTAAGTTCTTATACAGGGAAAGGGGTGGCGAATGGTAAATCCGAGACTCGCCGAGACGCCGAGACCCTCGTTTCAAAATCCGAGACCGCGACCGCAGCTAAGTTATAAAATCCGAGCCCGAGACCCAATGCGGGAAAAAACCGAGCCCGAGACTCAGTGCTAAAAATATCCAAACCATCTATCAAATAACAAACACGGATGAAGAATGAGAATGCTTGACTAAAGTATCCGAGACTCCGAGACCTTGAGGGAAAAAATCCGAGACTCCGAGACAGAAAAAGCACCAGCCAAACGAGACTTTGAGACTTAAAACAAAAACTGCCGAGATTTCGAGACCGGACCAAAATTTTCCGAGACCCACGATTATGAAGGTTCCATTCGCCACCCCTAGGAAAGGTACATGCGTTCATCATAAAGAAGTACAGTCGAACCTCCACTAACGGACACCTCCCGTAAGCGGTCACCTCCCTTAAGCGTACACCAAACCGCGGTCCCAGCAATTTGTCCTCTCCAACACTACATTTTTGACTTCCTGTAAGCGGACACGGACACCTATTCGGGGTCCACAGAGTCTAAAATAACCTCCGGTAAGCGGACAGTAAACGATATCAACGATATCTCCAACAAAATGGGTTCGGTTTTAATGGTTTTAATTGTGCTTGACCTAAACAAAAGCGAAGTGTGAGTCTGAACAGTACAGTTTCATGTAGGTAACTAGTTATTTCGATTCCTAGGTGTCGGATATCTTTAGAGAACTTAAGATCAGGTAACCGCGAAAGCAGACACTCATCGATAGTTTCTTTTTACGTACCTGAGGCTTTGCATTTTAGAAAATAACTACATGCAATGTACATAGCATATGTACTTCTTCTACTCTGTTCATCTCCGAAATATGGCGGATTGAGTATGTTACTGTTTTTAAATGGCTTGCATCAGTTCATGTGACGCAATGCGAGAGCTTCACAGCTCTGTGCATATATTTAGCGGCAAGTCGTTCAATTTTGAACCGTAGTTTTTGAATTAGTGTTAAATTTATGTGTGATATAAAAAGCAACATCCAACAATCACGTGATGGATAATGCAATTACAAGTGGTCTTAAATGCTTAAAAGTCATTTACTGGTGCATTATACGCCCTCTGGTGCACTATTTTTTTTTCAACCTCCCTTAAGCGGACACCTCTCGTAAGCGGACGCTTACCTTTGGTCCCGAGAATGTCCGCTTTCGGGAGGTTGGACTGTACAATGAAAGTGTGAAGCGAAGTCCTTTGAGCTGAGCGAAAGTTTTAATTATGAAATATATTTTTAACTGAAGCGTCTATTGTCCATGAAACTATTTTTAAAAGTAATCTACATTTGAAAACTCTAAAAATCAATCAACCAGCAGAACAGCCGAGTCAGCAAGCGGCTTGATACGTGATAATTCGGCTAAACCTAACTTACAATGTCATAAATTTACTAACGATATATTTCAAGCTGAATAGATACCGCGGAGTTGTGGAAGGAAGCTAATTAAGGACGATAAATTAAACTTGTAAAGGTAAACTATTGTTTGGAAGGTAGTACATTTTAGTATTAATATAAGCACGACCTTGTTTGTCATGAAAACAAAACCCTGTTGGCTTTTAGAAGACTATTATTTGTTGAATAGCACAAAGCATGAAAACAAATTGCCAATACTAAACTAGCCTGTTCCAGGCGTTCAGATAGTGGGAAAGCGCGAATAGTTGGGGAAGGCGCGAAGAAAAGCGAGCGAAAAAAAAGCGGGGAGATTGGGGCTCGCTTTTCTTCGCGCCTTCCCCAACTTTTCACGCTTTTCCCACTATCTGAACGCCTGGAACAGGCTAATACTAAGCAAAAACCTTTACAGCTGAATGCGGACAAATGTAAACAAAACGAAATTGACTTAATCCCTGTAGCGAAACCTAAACTTGAACAACTGCATTGCAAGCAATGGCTCTTCGATCCAAAGTCAAGTGCAAAAATGCATAATGTAAGCTAAATACTACCGGTAAAAATGAACAAAAACGTTATTTGTACTCAACATTCCCAAGTGGAGTAAACACTTAAAAATCTTGCAATTGTTGCCCAATCCCTCCTTACAAAAGCTCAAGGTAGCGTTAGTACATCACAATTTGCGAAGTTTAACAAAATTTTACGGAAGGAAGCGCGAGAAAAACTGCGGTTAATTATCAATTATCGGATGAGGTTAAGCAAAGCAGCAAGCTAATTAGTACTAGCTGTATTTAAGCCTATTTAAGCGAATACCGTCTCGAGAAACTCTACCCCGCGTCGAAAACTCTTGTTTTGTTCGACCACGACTACCAAGACCCCAACCTACCTGAGGTCCCCCACCTCCGTGTAAACAGACCATTAGAAGCTACACAAGTCCGCTAAAGCGTACCAATTTTTTTGCCATTCCAGAGATGACGAAGAGTGGCACAGATTGCGCCGCAGTGTTGCTCCCAAAATCATGCGTCCAAAAATAGTAGAAGAAAACATCGATAACTTTGATGCTGTCACCAAGGATGCCATTGCAAGATTTGTTAAACTGAAGGAAGCTTGTGGACCAGATGATCACATTCCTGACTTGGAGGGGGAACTGAATAAATGGTCTACGGAAAGTAAGTTCGCTTTCTAGAGGCTCAGTCGTCCTGTGTACTCCGGGGCAAGTTATTGAATACAAAGAGCAATGAAGTTATTGGCAGTCAAATCCCTTGCTATGTCATGGGGAGTTTCACGTTTTTGGGTTAAAAACTACCCCAAGTTAAAACTAAGTACCTTTGTTACACACAAAATGCTTATAGAATACTAAACACTAACATTTGTAAAGAAGCTATCTCACGGTGATTTTGAGTTTTTCGAGTAAAAACTGCCCCAAATTAACACTACGTAGTTGTCCTACACAAAATTCTTATAACACTAGAGGGAAGGCACAAGTAAATATTCAAAGAAAATAAACCATAATCAGAGCTTTAGCAAGTTTTCCAAGAGAGAAGCGATAAACTTAAAATATTAACCCAATTTTTTCAAGATGCAATCCATTTCCATTCTGGCCATCTGCAGCCCAAGACTGGCCTGATCGTGGCCTGAGTGTCTTGGACTGCAGATATGGTCTGGATGAAAATGGATTGCATCTTGCATCTTTATCACTTGTGTCTTCAAACATCTTGTGAAAACTCTGATAATCGTTTATTCTCTTTTCGAAAATTCACTTGATATCTACAGGTTTAAGTGCCGTATAAGCATTTTGTGTACTACGTTTTAATTTGGGGACGTTCTCACCCCAAAACATCAAACTCCGCCCATGACATGGCTCCTTTAAAGTTTTGAAGGAGTTGAAGGATGTTAATGTTGTTAAAAAAAATACCGTCTTACTGTTAAAGGTTCCCTTCTCTTCTTAGAGCAAAACCTTTGGTCTCATGGTGTGGTTCCTGAAGACATTTTGGTCTTTGGATGAAATTAAAATGCTCCACTGCAACATTATTTTAATATCGAACGTTTTTGAGGGGATTGCTTTCCCGTGACGCTGTTTGTTATGCTTTTATCCATTTCCACCCTAGTCATCGGCAGCTCAAGACACGTTTTTGTACTCTTAGAGCACTAGCCTACAATTAGCTAGAGTACAGTGGAACCTCGATTTAACAAAGTGTCAAGGGACTAGAGAAATTGGTTCGTCATATCGAGGGTTCGTTAAATCGAAAACCTTGTTATAACGAATTTGCGGAAAAACAACTAAAATGTTCGTTATATCGAGGTGTAGCTAATAATTGTTTTGTAACGGTGTTACGTCGCACTACCCAGTGTTTCCGGATCTGAAGAAATAGCATTTGCGCTTTAATGCCTGTATGAAGCTACAGTACACTGTACATATAACTACGGCACTGGAAAACTGTACAGGTTATACCTTTGGCCTATAGCACACACTGTACACATCTATCAATGATAATCAAGGGTTTCTCAGGACGCGAATTCCAGTCTCTGTATATAACAAAACTTAAGCAACAGACTACTACTGACTAGATAATAGAAAATTGAACATTGCTACAGTTCTGTAGATGCTTAATCAAAGAAATCTTCCATTGTATGTACTTTGCGTCTGGTTTCTAGCTTACATCGCGTTTTCATTTATTCGTTATATCGGGGTAGATTTCAAGTTTGGGCTGCCGGATTGTGTTCGTGATGACGAGGATTTCGTTATATCGAGGTTCTGTTCCATACATTTACTTGTAATTTTTCCGGGCTGAAGAATATCGTTCGTTATATAGAGGTTCGTTAAATCGAGGTTCCATTGAAGAATTCGTTTAAACAAGACTGGACCATTATTTTGGGGTTCCCACTGATATAAATGTCTTTTGGCTTTTTAACCCTCGGTCGTACAAGGGGGTTGGGGGGGAGGGGTGGTTGCCACCCCCACCCCCCCCCCCCCCCCTTTAACCTTATTCAGGGGGCACAGAGTGCCCGCGCTAACTTTCAACATTCATAACTTCTTTAATATGTATTCAAACGCCATCAAACTTTGTGACTTTTCCTAAAATTTATCTGGCAACAATTTCATGTGACAATTTATTGATCACGTGACTTGACGGCCATATGTTTTTTTTTTTAAATTTGCATATTTGTACCTTTGAATGAAGAAAAACAATGTTTGTTGGTAAAACTTTTATATTTTTACGTCATTTAGCATTTATTTATTGGTTTTGATTAATTTTGAGTCAATTTGGACGGTTTGTAAGATGTTTTAAAAAAATTCAGAAATCCAAGATGGCGGATCCAAGATGGCGGCCGTATAACTCATTACCTAATAACTAGAAGTTATCAGATTTACTAGCCATTGTTTTGTACCTACATTATACACGTCATTATATCTTGTTACAACTTAGTTAGATGTTTTTCATGTAATCTTTTTTTAGCCAACTTATTTGTTATCTTTATTCAAATTTAACAGCCGTTGTATATTATTTTCACTCCAACGCTGGCCATGTAGAAGATTAGTTCTACTAGTCGAAATATTAGCCATTAAACCTGCCATTAATTTCCGTTGTACTAGCCTTGCATTTTAAACGGTTAATCTAATATGATGTCATCGTTCCATTGTGCGGACCGCAAAGGAGACAGTTTCGGACGTATTATGTACCCTCTAGGTTTCATTGTGATAGCCTTAATGTTCTTGAAGTTACAAGGGGGGGGGGGGGGGGGGGGGGTGCACATTGTATTTACGTCCGAGGGTTAAAGAAACACTAAAAATGGTGACATAGCCCCTTTAATACAGGCTGCAGTAAGCTGTTTCTGTTATTGGCTTCTGCCGTTTGATATGCATTTATTTATCCCCTCTATTCTCAGCACTGTCTCCAGTTGAATACTAACAGTTATATGCATGTTTTTTTAAGGTATGGGAACATTTGTTTTCGACACTCGTCTTGGGTTGTATGACGATCCTCCAAAGAAGGAAGCGATAAGATTCATTAACGCGATTGGTGATTTTTTCGCAATTTCCCAACAGCTGGCACTGAACCCTGTAAGTCGAATGGCTTCTCGATATATTGATACACCAACATTTAAGAAGTTCCTTAAGGCTGCTGATGATCTCGTAGACATTGGGCAGGATCTTGTTAACAAGAAGATAAGAGAACTTAAAGAAATGGCAGAAAGTGGATTTGATACCTCTACTAACACACAAGGTAATTATAAAATGAAAAATCACGCTCTTGATTACATAATTTGATGTGGTACAAATTACGAGAAACACGAGGAGGGGGGATTCGAAAGCCCTTCCGTCATAACCAATGATCATATGCAAGATATACAGTAAACTGTTTTCTGATCACTCAAACATGACAGATTAATGCTGACCGCTAACCACACAGTGCATATCGCTTACAGTGATGGTTGTTACACATCTCAGTTCAAACGTCAATTGGGTTCCATGAAAAGAAGTTCGGGCAAAAAAAATATTGATTTTAGTTGAAGAAAATAAAATCACGGAAGGTTCCAAATAGTCTGGGAATTCAAATAGACGCAACCATAGTGTAATTCAACAATCACAGAAGAAAACAACAGGCATTCCTATTAATTTCCTTCCTTGTTATTGTTATTGTTATTGTTATTGTTATTGTTATTGTTATTGTTATTGTTATTGTTTATTCCTATTAATTTCCTTCCTTGTTATTTGATTTTAGTTGTTTCGTTGTTAACATATTTGATTACAAAGAAAGAACTGACGCCTGAGGAAATCAATGGCATGACGTTCGATATACTAGGTGGTGGTGTTGATACAGTAAGTAAGAAATAAATAAATAAATAATTGGTAGATAAAATATGAGCGGGAGATCTGTAAACGCCCTTACAGATCGGACGCGAATATTTTATCGTACTTATAAAATGAAACAATGAGTACAGATCTGTATCAAAAGTTAATGCATACTAATTAGCTGAGCAGGTGTCTGTATCAAAAGTTAAGTAGATATAGAAGAAGGGTTCTGGCACACTTTCAAAATCGTAGCAAGTTAACACAAAACAGAAATTGACGTCAGTTGACGTTCAATTTAGCAATACATGAGATGATTGATTTTCTGCTCGTTCGCGAACAGAAAACAAAAACAAGTCAATTAACATGTGTTATGTTAAATTTAACAAAATGAGGAGGAATTTGATTTTTAATATTTTCTGTTCGCGAACGAACAGAAAATTGGGGAACGACAATCATTTTTTGTTGTTGTTGAATTTAACATAAAATAAAATAAAATTCTGTTTTGTGTTAATTTGCTACGATTTTGAAAGTGTGCCAGAACCCTTCTTCTATATCTACTATTTTTTTTCCCCTCATATTGACCACAAAAAAACATACCATTTTAGAATATTTCACTTCGATAAAATCTGGCGATGGCAACTCTCTCAAAAAATCACACTGAAAATTTCATCTCAATCTCCAATGACCAATAGCCAAAGTCATCACTCCATCATCCATCACAACTCTCTTGTCATCATCAGCACACAAAGCCATTTTCCAAATTTGCTCAGTGAAAATCTCATGCAGATGTGACCGGAGAGAAACATTTTTCATTGGAGGAAATTTTTCACCATGAAGAACGCGTACAAAATCTTCATGCGAAATCCTATTTTTCACCACATTCTTTTTTGTTCCCTTTGCTTTCTTGATTCCTTTTCCCTCATCTATCTTGATGGAATAACATTTTGGTCTCAACCCAACAAATTCACGAATGATTTTGCCTCCTGCTTCATCTTTAAACATTCCTAAAATTTTCTTGTTCTTCCCAACAGGAAAGCCATTTTCTACAGCGAAATGATCTTTCGGGTATGCCGATGTGTCAAACCATTTCTCAACATCTCCAGCAGTGTCAGCGAAGAAATCATCCGTTTCAATCTCCAAAATCAGGGAATCTGTGTCAGAATAGAGAACTTTGACTTTCTCCCACTTTTTTTTCACATAACCATAATGAAATTTGAACATGTGAATTTTGGAGAGATCGAGAATGGCTGCTCCAACAAAAATTGGTTTGTTCAAAATAACTTTTGTTTTCCTCATGTGAATAGCAGCCACTTTCTCTCCAAATTTGGTTGCGTGTTTAAAGTTGATCTTTTTCACCAACTTTGCTTTTTTCTTCCTATCATTCACCAGTTTCATGTTAATTCTATTCCTAACATTTTCCATGGTTTTCCCATAAACAGCATTGCTTGCCAGTTTGGAAAGATCTTTCTCAAAATCATTTTTGGCGGCTGTTCTCAGTTTCGTATTCCATTCAATGAAAGGTTTCATGAAAGCTTCTTCTCGAAATCCAATTCCTCTCCAAATCTTTTTCAGTTTCATTCCCAGGGAAAGAAAAAATTTCAAACTCCTTCCATCCAAAACCATTTTCTCTTTATCTTTGAGATTGGGAATCAACTTAGAGAATCCATTTACCTCCAGCAATTCCGGAGCCAAAGGAAAATCATTGTGGAAATCATGCAATTCATCTGGATATTCCAAGTCAACTTCCAGGACACATCCATGACCTTCTGAATCAACAATCTTCTCCCAATTCTTCAAAACTCCTTCACTCAACCATTCAAATCCTCCCACAGGGAGTGGTTCCACCATCGCAGTTGGATAAAGAGAATTTGCATCGAGATAAACGATGAACTTTGATGGTTGGGAAGGATCAAAATCTTCCATGAATTTGTTGTTTGCTCGAGAAAATCTGTGAAAGACTGTGGAAACTCCTCCACGAATTTGTCTTTCAAAAAAACGAACCATTTCTATATTTTCTTCGCAAATCAATTCCAACTCAACTCCTGTCATTTTCAACATAGCATCCCAAAAGAAAGAGGGGGCAGTCAAAAACCATGCGGGGTCCAATAGATAGTTTTCCATCAAAACTTTCCTGAAATTTTCCACAACATCTGCCAGGAGAAAAACATCCGTTTTGAGATAAAGATCGTGATATTCTCCCAGATTTGACATTTCAAATTTTTTCCAGACATTTTCAGCGTGAGCGAAATCTTCATCTGAAATTTCTTCTCCAGACAACTGGGAGAAAAAGGCATCTTTCCCAGGAAGCTCACAATTAAATTTTTCAAATGAATCCATGAATTCATAGGGAAAAACTCCTTTTCTGGAAAGTAAATTAACATCCTCTGGGAAAAATCTTTTCAAGCAATGCAACTCATCTTTCCCCAAATTTCCAACAAGATTTGCTAAAGAAGAATTCATAAATTTCAGGGAGTCAACAAAGCGAATTTCATGTTTCAAATCATGTTTTTTTCCCTCTTCATCTTCAAATGTTCCCCAAACAATTTTCAGGGAGAAAGAAATATATTTTTCATCATTGTTTGGGATTGCATCAATCTCTCCAAATTCATTTGTCATGTTTTTGATGAAAAGATGGGAATCATATCCATCCAAATTGTGAATGAAGACTGGAGTGAAATCTGGCACTTTCGCTTGCAAATTACAATATTCATGAGCAGCTCCGCGAAATTCTCCAGTCAGATGACAATGATCAGCAACTTTTTTTTCCACAATCTTTTTCCTGCAAAGCCAACAAATATCAGTTTTCTCAAATGCTTCCTTTTCTTCTTTCTTCCAAAGAATTCTCTTCCAATTTTTTCTCAGCATTGGTCTTCGCACATCATTTAGAATCCATTTCACCTGATCAACTAATTTCTCCAGAAATTCTCTCCCAACATCATCTCCTTCTTTTCCACGAAAGAAAACTGGGGAGAAATCAACCCCAACTCGGCTCACAGGAAGAAAACAAAAGCTGCAGGGAATATGATGTTGAATTTGCGTTGTTTTTTCCCCAATTTGCTTTTCTGTTTTCTCCAAAATCGACTCAAAATCAGCGTAGATGACAAAGGGAACGGTTGTTGCGCATGCCACTTTCTTGAATTTCATGGTTGATTTTGCTGGAGGGAGAACAGCTTTCACTCCATCATCCGTGCAAAATTCTTGATGAACATCGAGTGATTCTTTGGAGTTGAATGAATTGAGGCAACCATCACAAACATGCCTTTGGTTTTTGTTCTTAGAATCTTCTCCAAACCACAAACGATTTAAATTATTCACCAAAGCGAAATGTTCATTTTCTCCGTTTTTCAGTTTGAAAAGAATCACATGATTCTCTTTCTTTTCCCTTGCTTTTCTCAAAGTCGCGATGTTCCCCTCAACAATCCCCAAGACATTCACAGAAATGTTATTTTGTCTTTCAAATCGATCAATGTCTCGCCATGAAATGGGGAATGAAATTCCTTCCCAATTGAATTCCTCCTCGCATTGTTTTCTCAACAAAGGAGTTATTCTTTGTGGATTTTTCTCCACTGGATTTTTCCATCTTCCCATGCACCACTTGTAGCATTCATCATCATTTTCATTTTGCATGTTTGTCAAAGCTTTTTTAGCAGCAAGCCAATCAGGAAGTGGAATGAATTTTCCAACAGTCATTTCATCCAGATGAATTTCTAATCTTTCAACTCGCAAGAATCTCCAGTTGCTTCTTCCCCTTTGAAAGTTCCGCATGTTTTCCAACATTCTTTCATTCATTTCTTTCAATAAGTTTTCCAAGTCAGTTCCCTCAAAAACTTCTTCAACTAAGGAAGAAAAGAAGGCAACATTTTCAATGGATCTTTCCTCTGCTAAATTATGAGAAATCATTCTGCAAACCAAAACCATTTTCACTTTGAACCCAAAATGTTTCTTCAGAATTGCCATCACATTTCCTGTCACGTTCTTCAAGAATCCTTCTGCCCCATATCCGTCTTTTCCCTGGACAACAAAAGTCGATCCACCCAACCCTGATTTTTCTTCAATATCAAATTCAGGTTTCTTCAACATCTCTCCAATTTTCGCATTCAACTTCAACAGTTTTTCCCGAGTTCTTTCCTTCAGATTCCAATCAACTCTTTTCTTTATCTTTCCAAACCAATCATTCATTGAATCAAGGGATGACTCAACAACTGTCGAGACTCTTTCTGGAAGAATTCTTTGAATAGCTGATTTCACCGCAGGAAAAGATGTTTTCTTGATGATTTTTCTCTGTGGGTTTTGCAGCTCTTTTTCCAGATCGGCTTTTTTCATCCGGGAGAATCCCACCATTCCTTCCGAACGTGCACGATCTCTTAATTCTTTCAGGGTTGACATTTTGAATGAAAAAAGAAAAAATATTTTTTCTCCATTCAAAAATGAAGTTTTCGATTCAGGAAGAAGGAAAAGAAAAACAAACTTTTTTCACATTCAAAGAAGCCAGTGAAAAAACTGGACTCCCTTCCAAGGTGATTTTCCGAGTTCTCAAATCAGGGAACATTAAGTATTTCAGAAGAGCCGATCAAAAAGTGTTCTGGATTCAGGATGAAGAAGACACACCATTTATTTCGATTGATGGGGAAGATTTTTTCACCGCAGAGGAAATTCAGGAACGATTTGGGTTATCACGCACAGTTTTTTTCAATCAACTCTGCAAGAAAAAAACACATTTTCTGGATTCACAGGAGAAATCTCACGAAGTCACTTGGGCTTCTCCCAGATTGGAGCAGCTTATCCATTACACGAGAGTGAAGGCTGCAGATGAAAAATTTCTTCATGCTCGGGCAAGAAAAGGAGCCTCCAAATTTTCCACCACCAAACAGTTTGATATGAACAAATGCGTTGAAGATTTTCAAGCCACGTTTTAAATTTTTTCTTCATTGGAGAAAAAATGTCAAGTGAAAAGAAATCCACTCCTCCGAAAGAGGCTGAAAAAATCAAAGAGGAAACGGACTGGGAAAAAGCGTGTGACGCAGAAAGAAACTTCCAAAAAGCGGTTGACATGGCCACTGGTTTTCTCCCAGTCCGACTGGAAGAGGATCGCAAGTTCATGGAAAAAATGGATTTTCGCGATTTAATTTATTTTTTATCTCCTCCCAAAAAATGAATCCCGAGAAAATATCTATCCCCGACTGCTCTCTCGACAACCCCGTGAAAAAATCTTCCGGAAAAATCTCTTTCTGCCTTCTCCCATGCCTCCACGATGGCAAATGGCTCAAAGTGAAACTCCAAACCAAATTCAAGATTTTCGCTCATCAAGGTGACTCGTTTTCTCTGGGAATCACTCTTCCGGAAGAAAACATCGAATTTTTCAAAGATTTGGAAAAACATCTCAACTCTGCTGCGATGAAAAAGAAGTCGGAAGTCAAAGAGATCGGTCCGAATTTTGCTCGATTTCAGGAGGGAGATTTCACTCTCGTGAAAATCGACAAATCCGAGCAGGAAAAGATTTATGCCAAGATTTATCCCTCCAAACTCAAGCACACGGATTTCTCCTGCAGATTTTGGGAATTATGCGACGATGGGAAGAAAAAACCAATCCTGAGGCAAAAAGAACTCATTGGCGTTCCTCTCCGGGGGCAAGTTGTGTTTTCAATCAAACATCTTTTCTGCGGAAATCTGAAAGCCATCACATGCATCGTGGATGAAGTTTTGGTGGAGGAAAAGGTGGAAGCTGCCTCAGAATTCGATGAGTTTGAGGACAGGAATGAGGATGATGAATGAAGTTTGAGATGCAAATTCATTTCCTGGGAAATGAACTTGAATTCAGGAGGGAAATGACAAAATTCAGGAGGCGAATGAGAAAATTCAGGAGAAAGATGTAAACTTTCCTGTTTTTTCAGTTCATTTTCAGCTGGAAAATAAATTGCAAACTGAGAAAAAACCCCCAGATGTTGGGGGGTTTCTAAAATTCAGGAGGCGAATGACAAAATTCAGGAGGCGAATGAGAAAATTCAGGAGAAAGATGTAAACTTTCCTGTTTTTTCAGTTCATTTTCAGCTGGAAAATAAATTGCAAACTGAGAAAAAACCCCCAGATGTTGGGGGGTTTCTAAAAAAATCTTCTCAGGGAAAAAAGTTTTTTTTTTTTTTGAGAAGATTTTTTTTCCTGAGACAAAAAATCAGAACCCCACCAATATATGTTGGGTTTTTTCTCATTTGTAATTTATTTTCCAGCTGAAAATGAACTGAAAAAACAGGAAAGTTTACATCTTTCTCCTGAATTTTCTCATTCACCTCCTGATTTTTGTCATTTCCCTCCTGAATTTTTGTCATTCGCCTCCTGAGAAAGCAAAGCAAAAAAGATTTCAACTCAGGCAGAATTTGCGGCGGATTTCTCCACAGAATTCAATCCCAGAATATTCTCAAATTAATTTTTTTTTTTTCACCCAAGAAAATGTGGGTTATTTTTGATGTGAATTCCAAAGAAAGGCTCAGCGAAGGATTTTCATCCCAGACGAAGTTGGCTAAATTCATGGGATATTGCCCCAAAACTTTGAACAAAGCAATCAACGACGGAAGAAACAGTTTTCAGTTTCGCGGAAAGGAAGTGATAGCTGTCGAGCAAAAAGTCACTCATTTTTCAGTTCATGATTCTCCAACTGATCCTCCCCTGAAGGAATTCAAGACAGAAGCTGAAATAGCGAAATGGATTGGAGTCACGAGGCAGGCAGTTCATGCAGCCTTCCAAAGAACAGGTTGGTGTCAGAGTTGGAAAATCAGGAAAAATGGGAAAGATTATTTCATGAAGCGAATTTTGGAGAAGGAACCAGCGAGCGAACGAAGTGGCGAAGCGACCGAAGGGAGCTGCGAAGCGGCAAAGCAAAGTGTGGATGAGAAATATTCAACCATTTCCCCAAAACCTCGCGCGATTCCCGTCAAGATCATTTCTCCAACATCAACCAAAATTTATCCCAGCGTTTCAGCAGCGACAACTGATTTGGGGATCGATGCGAGAACAATCCATGATGTGTTGAAAAGCGGGAGAAATTCCTTCACCCGGAGAAAAGATAGAATGAAATTCCAAGTCGAAAAAGCATCGCTGCAACCACCGAAGAAATCTCTTCCCATGCCCGCAGATGTGGTGGGTCAGAAGGCGCTGGATGATCTGGTGAGAACTTGGGGGCAGATTTCCCAGACAATGAAAAATCGCTATCCGGGATGGGAAGTGACTTTGGCCCCCGACCTGGAAAAGTTTCAAACAAAGCGGGTGCTTTTCAACCCCAAAACCGGCAGCAGTTGGTCCGTGAAAGGCTGGAAGGATTATATAGATTATTTTGACAAGCGGTATTTGGATTATCCCTATGAAAAAGACTTTCTGAATTATTTCGCCGAAGGAGTCTGGAAGTTCTCAGCGAGAATCAGTCAGACTGAATTTGAGCCCTGGTTTCGTTTTGTTTTGCAAGGCCCGGAGCTGAACGAAGTGGAGCGAGCGAGCGACCGTAAGGAGCCGTTGCGAGAGAAACCAATCCAGATGGAAACACCTGCCGCGAACCGCGAAAAACACACGCGGGCAGATGAGGCAAAAATGGTGGCTTGGGAGGAAAACGAGGACATGCTCTCTCCTGAGGAAATGGAGGAAGAGGAATGGCAGGAAAACGCAGAAGAGATGCCCTCTCCTGAGGAAAGGATGGAACGGGAAGAGATGAGAATGACGGGTGAGGAATGGGAGAAAAAGGAAAAGAAGCGCATGAAACTCATCGAGAGTGAGCGAAATCCATTCCATCCAGATATTTGGAAGCGTTGCGAGAGTGCACCAATGGATCCAGAATTTGATTACCTCAACAATATGCATAAAATTCTTCCCCAGGGATTTCGGGTGAAAGGTTTGGTTGAAAAAGACAACGACAAAATGCAGTTTCTGGTGGCCAGTGAGCATTTTGATAATTGCGTGGCGATGGGGCCGACTCCCGCCTCGTTGGAGGTCAGTTTTCCTTTTCCTACCCCGCCGCGAGAAATCCTGGAAAGCGATCTCTGGATGCCGATCTTTCCCCTGGATGTTAGGGAGTTTGCTGGGGAATGGTATTGGAGAGTTCAGATAATTCCTAAGTGAGCTGTGATTTCATTTCCAGTGGAAATGAAATTATTCAAATTTTTTCTCCCATTCAGCTTCAAACTTTTCCAAATCCAACCCCAAATCAATCACAATCCCATCAATCGCTTCCATTGAAAACAAAAATTCAGCTTGATCAAAATTTCCTCCCCCGCAAAGCGAAGCGCAAATCACTCAATGTTTTTTCATAGGTGGTGAAAGCGAATTTCGCCATCTTAATTTTGCTTTTCAGATTCTTCATTTCATTCGCGGTTTTCAAAACTAATCCTGCTCCTGAAATCACTCCCAACACGATTGGATTCATTGTTGTTGCCCCAGCAATCGTCCCGATTGCAACCAGGCCGGAAGAGGTTAAATTTATGAGCAGATTCATTTTCTTGAATCGACCATGCGCTCGTTTCAAACACCAAAATCTTTTGTGATAAAATCGATAAAGTTTTTTGATCTCTTCCAGTTCTTCTTCCCGAATTGCGGGGTTGATGTGATTGAAACCAAAAATGTTTTGTTTTCGCGCTCGCTTCACTCGGCTCGGCTCGCTTCGCTCGCTCCCTTCGATCGCTTCTCTCGCTCTCATTTTTCTAGATAATTTCAAAAAGAAATGTGATTTGGGCCTGGCCAATATTTAATGTTCGATCATCTATTCTTGCTGTAAATAATTCTCCTTCCTTATAAACAACATTTGAAAAAGAAAATAATTGAATTCTATTATCTCTGCTAACCCTCGTTCCACTTTGTGATTCTTTATCTGGGAGATATAAACTTAGTTGTGGAAAAGAAGATGTTTTCGATAAAATTTGAGAAAACGCTTTAATTAATTTGCATCGAATGGGGATGACTATATCATTGAAAAAATTATCAAAAAGTATATTTATGGCGTCTCCAGATGATTTTCTAAATCTTCCAATCAGCATGAAATTATTCTTCAAATTTGAATTGAGCAATTTGTGGCCATTCAAATCCAAGTCAGTCTCCATAACCATCTTCCCTGCTTCGAAAACAAAAGGGGAATCGAAGACGCTGCTTGCAACATCAGGTTGGGAACCAGCAATGCCATATATGATCAGATTTGCATTTCCTTTTTCAGCGGACTCGGCAGTGCCTCGCCATTTCAAATCCAGGAAAATAAATTCAGGTGGAGTGATCCTCCATTTGTGCATGTGGATGATGGATCTGGAATACCCCGAAAACTTCTTAGTTGATTGCTGATTGATATTCAGACTGGCGCTCACAACGTTGACGCTCACACCATCCATTGACGCGGGGAAGAATTCAATACAAATCGTGTATTCTCCCTCTGGGAGTTTGAACATATTGAATCCAAGTCTCCCATCGTATTCATTGAAATGATCTTTTGTTATTTTCAAGTCATAAGCCTTCTTGTTGAAATGATGCGGTGAATTTGAAAAATCAGTTATGCCAGTTACTTCCATATCATGTTCAGAGCTGGATTCATCCACATTTTCCATCAGATAGCGGAATGCGTCCTTTGGGTGAGAGGTTGACGTGATATGCGATTCATTGACATATTCTTTAAGTTTCTCTTCTAATTCTATCGTGTGGACTACCACACCTCCTATCTTACCGTCCACATAAGATTTTGACGTGGGTTGATGCTTCAGAGTTGGCGCTGCGATATTGTTTATTTGTTGCGAATTCATATCCAAGTTTCCGGTCATTGTCCCGCCTTCCAACGAAAGCTTTTTCGCGGATTGGGCATCCACATATCGCATATTTGCGCCCTGATCGGCAACTTCGGGATCTTTCACGTTAAAAATGGTGTGATTTCCCATATCCAAAGCCGTCTCCATTGGAAACGTCTCTTTGCGGCTGAGAAAGATATTTTTGGTGTCATTATAAGAAACCAGGTTGTTATAATGCGCTCCCAAATCATGCCATGTTTGTTGTTTTGAGTTTTTCACGTTGAAAAGCCCTTTCAAATCCAGGTCCTTCGTGACTTCATGAGTTGGTTCAGGAGCATTGGGGTGGAATTTTTTCAATGTGACCATATTCACCGCTGACAAATCCTGGTTTTCATCAGTGTCCAGATTGACGATCAATTTGCGATTCATTTCTATTTCCCCGGGGTTGATGAGTTTTTGTCCCCTGAGATCAAGATCCCCAGTCATATGGGAAGACCCATCCACCTGGAGAGAATCTGCCCGCAATTGCGTTGCAAGCGTGTCAACTTGGTGTTTGGTAATTGCATCCGAATTCCCCGTTCCTTCAGCGATATTGGTTATTTTTTTGTTTTGAAGATCGAAGTCTCCTGCGGGAGTCAGCTTGAAACCAACTCCTGGCAATCCATCTTTTCCATCTTTTCCTCCCTGGAAGTTGCTTGTTTCAGACAGCAATCCATTTGAATAACTCATTTTAAAACCTTTCATCAAAATTTTTGGCAATGAATTTCCTCGGCTTATCCACATACAGGAAAGAGAACGGATCATGCGTTGCTTTACGATAATCTTCTTTGCTGACTTGTGTCTCCCGGCAGAGAAGAGAAACTTCATTGTTGCTGGGGAATTCAAAAATGCAAAAATGTGAGCAATTCAAACGGATATCTTTGGGTGTTTGGAAATAACTTTGTGAAAGATAAATCACGGAACAATTCTTGTGCCTACCCTGAATGAAATAATCAATCAATGGCTTTTGGTTCTTTTCAGAAACAAAATCATCAAAAACAACCAGCTTTTGATTATCCCCTGACAATTCAGAAACTGGGATGATTTCATCCGGGGATGCTTCCACGACGTCATACCCAGCTTCTTTGCTGATTGGGTGAAACGTTTTCAGCAGATGCTGATATTTGGTTTGGTCAAGATTTTTCGCATAGAGGAAGATTTTATCGTAGAAGAGCAGGCGGAAAATCATATCCAGGAGAACATTTGTTTTCCCCGATCCTGAAGGGCCACAGATCAACATTCTGAAAGTTCGATCCGGCATGAACGGGTGAAGTTGTTTGAAATTTGTGATTGGATCCTGACAATCATAATTTGGGATTTTCATTTTATTAATGAACATGACATTCTTCTTCTAAATATGAGACAACTTGTGAGATTCTGAGATTCTGAGATTCTGAGATTCTGAGATTCTGAGATTCTGAGATTCTGAGATTCTGAGATTATGAGATTCTGAGATTATGATTCTTAATAAAATGAGTTTATTGAAATGGCAAGAAATTGCTAAAAGCAAATCTGCTTTGGGCCGAAAAATCAACTTTGTTCATGATACCATCACCCAGAAAAAGTTGGGTGAAGAGACAAGCCAAATCGGGTTTGAAAAAATGTTCAAACCCATAACAGCAAAATTAAATGATGTTATTGCATCGAATTTGAAACCCCCTCCAAGACTTAGGAAAAAGAAAGTCATTGAAGAAAAACCAGGCGTTGATTATTATCCAGACGTAGATCCATTTGAAGAAATGGATGTTGAAGGTTTATTTGATGCTGATGAGGCGGCTGTTGCACCGCAAGCAGCTAAACAACTTCCAGAAAGACCGCCAACATATGAAGAAGTACTGGAAGAGTTAGAAGGTGAATCACCTATATATGAAGAGGGCGTTCCTGATTATGCTATAGAAGAAGAGGAAGAAGCGGAAGCGGGAGACGAGGAAGACGCTCAAGAAGACGCAGTTAATAACATGCTAGATAACATGAGTTTACCAAATTATGACACAACGGAGAAAGTCTTAGCTCAGCCAAATGTTTCGGTAGAAAAGAAAAAAAATTTCATTGAAAACAGAATTATCAAGCCGGCTTTAAAAAAAAGAGACCAACTGAACAGCCGCATCAGCTATCAGAATAAAAAATTCAAAAACGGTGAAATAACGGCAGATGCATTGGCTATGGCAGTGAAGCCAATAAAGGCTAACAGAAAAGTATTGAATGACTACATGAAATATTATAGAGGGAAACTTAAGTCATCTAAAGGATCGGGTGTCAGCAGAAGGGGTGGATCCATCCGTTTTTTCTCCAACCCCGCAGATCTTCTCCAGAAGCTTGAGGTCATAGTTGGCTCCATCCTTGCTGGGAATACAAACGTTGGCATCAGAAACACTGGAGTTGGCATTCTCGATCTTCTCCTGAAAGAAAACGTCATCAATCGTTCCCAGCATGAGATGCTTTTCAGAAAGTATTTCAAACTCTAAAATGGAAATCGAAAGAGAAATTGTCCTATCATCCTTTTCCGTCAAGATTGGGGGAAACAAACCAGAAAATTTCACAACAAAATTCAATCGGCCCATTATTTTGGATCCAAATTCCCAATATGTTGTTGGGTTGAACAGAATTATCAATATGAGTTTTACGTGGTATAACATCAATGCGGCATTGAAAAATCAGCTGATCAGATTCAGCTCTGACGGTGGGAAAACATTTTCCGATATCACCTTTCCCGCTGGGGTTTGGGATTATTCCACTTTGAATGCGGCAATTCGAAACGCAACAGGCCCCCTCGCAGGAAAGAATGAAAAATTCCCAATCAATCTTGTTTTCTCTCCCACAACTTTCAGAACGACAATCACGCTGGAAGAAAACTGGCAACTTGATCTCGAGAAATCCAACTTTGGCGATCTCATTGGTTTCGATAAAAAGATTCTGAAAGACAAAGTCAACATTGGCCCCAGAGTTCCAAACCTCAGCCAAGATACTGATATGTTGAACGTTCATTGCGATCTCACAAGTGATTCGCTTGTGGATGGGGAAGAGAGCGATATCATCTTCTCCTTTTCAACATCTGTTCTGCAGGCCTCCTATAGTTTCACTTTGGAACCCATGAGAGTGATGTTCAGCCCTGTGAATAAAAACAGAATAAGCTCCATTCGGATTTATATCACCGATGGGAAAAGGCGGATTGTTGATTTGAATGGAGCTGATACAGCATTCTCGCTTATCTTGAAAAAACAAATAAAATGAAAAGTTATGAATTCTCTCGTTTTTTCCACCCCCAGCTGGGACGGTTTGTCTTCCGGCATAAAGGAACAGGTGTCATTGTGGACAATATTTTCAAACCAATGAGGAAGGTCGCATCAGTCGTCTTCAATAAATTCGCGAAACCCATTGCGAAAAAAGCCTTGGAATCAGGAATTTCTCACGCTGGGGATAAACTCGGCAAAAAAGCAGTTGAAAAATCTGGTGATTTGATCATGAAAAAACTGGGAAATATGAGAAGGAAACCCTCCTCCAAAAAAGCTGCTGCTGCTCCTCCTCGACCGAAGGGAGAAAGTTCTGATGCCATATTGAACAGGTTGATCTCTGGGCAAGGAATTCGAAAAAGAAAAAAATGATTTAAAATGGCTTTTCGATCGAATGAATATCTTCAAAGAAATGAATTAGTGCGCTTCCAGCTGGATGATACAATCCGAGCTCCAGCTAATGCTCAACACCAACAAAAAAGTGGTTATAAATTCACGATTAATGACCGATCCGCATTCTATGATTGGTATAATGCGTATTTCGAGGTGCAGTTTCAACTCCAGAAAATAGCAGACGGCGCTGGGTATGCCGCAGCTGACAGAATCACAGTGATCAATGGCGCTCATTCCCTGATTAATCACCTGAAGATTAGTTCTGCTGGAAAGATTGTTTATGAGACTGATAATCTGCATAACGTTACTTTTATTAAACATTTGCTAGAATACTCCGATGACTTCAGCAGATCAGTCGCCAAGAACAGTTTCTGGTATTTGGATACTGATGCAACAACCGCTAATACGAATGCAGGATTTGAAGCTCGCAGGATACAATCTCAAGCAGTGCAAAACAATGGAAACGGTGGTGCAAAGAACATTAACGTCATCATTCCCCTGAATCGCTTTTCCTTTTTCGAAGAGTTGGAGGATAAGATGCTTGTGCCCATGCAGCTGCAATTTGAGATTAAGCTTCAACAGGATAATGAATTAATTCATATGGCTAATGGCACTGATGCTGGAAGAGTTGTTGTGAATAGGTTTTTGCTTTGGGTCCCCAGATTGACACCCAAAGATTCTCTTTATGACAAATTTGTCAGTTCATTCCTGAAAGAAACACAATGGAAATATCTGAGGGAGATGTATTCCGAATCAGCTCCTACGCAGTCATCAGGATTCTTCCAGATATCTGCATCCATTGACAATGTTAAGCATATTTTTGTTTATCTTAAAAGAACCAATGATGACGCTAAAGAAGAAGATAGCCCTTATCTCATGAACACTTTCCAGCTGAATGCGGACAATGCAAACTCATCCTTGTCGAACTGCCGGCTGGAATATGGAAACGGAGTTTTCTACCCGGAAACAGAGTATGACAGTGAAAGCAAAGTGAGGATTTTCCAGGATGTCATGAGTTATGCAATGAGGAAAAATGATTTCAACACAGGGACACAGTTGAATCTAGCCAATTTCAATTCTCTTTTCCCGTTGATCTATTTCGATCTGACTTATCAAACTGAAAAACCAACAAGAGATCCCAAGCAGTTGATATTCAGGTATCGATTGAACGCAGATGCAGCTGCAAACTTCAATGTACATGCCATTGTTCTCTATGAAGACATGGTGAAAATCGATAAGATTGGAAATGAGCTGGTGATCGTGTGATCTGTGAAGCGAAAAAAAAAAAAAACATATCTTGTCATTTAAAATGACAACATATCACCCATATAAAGTAAATCTGTCGGAAGGGCAAAAAAGTAAGCTGGGAAAAGCATTCCGAACAAACAATCCTGTCACCCTGAGATTGGGTAGCAAACAAACAAGCGGAAATGATGAACTGATGCTCACGGCAAATCAAATAAAACGGATTGGAAAAGCCGCATCTCAGGGAAAGGGAGCTGAGATCAAAATCTCGAAAACGCAAATCCGAAAAGTGATGAAGCAAGGCGGAAGTCTTTTCTCTGCTATTGTTCCCCTAGCTCGTTCCCTGGCACCCACCCTGGCAAAGACACTTGGGCTGTCAGCATTGGCTGGTTTGGCGAGTGAAGGAGCGAGTCAAGTCGTGAAAAAAATAAGCGGGAAGGGAGGCGGACAAACGGGCGGATTTCTCATTCCCCAATCCAAAATTCAAAAACTGATTGACAATAAACATTTGTTGACAAATAAGCAGAAACAGGATATTTTGACTGCCCTGAAATCAGGAGGACAGTTGGTGATGAAACCATCAGCAAAACAATCTGGTGGGGCATTGGGAACAATTCTGGCTTCCATTGGAATTCCACTGGCACTTGACATGGTAAAAAACATGTTTGGAAAAGGAGCGCCAAAAGTTGGTCGCCCCAAAGGAAAGGGAGCGCAGCGACCGCGACTGAAAGGAGAAGGTGCACCAAGATTGGGGGCGCATCCGTTTCAACCTCCCCCATTCATCGGAACCTGGGGACGAAAAATTGGGATGGGAAAAAAATCCAAAAAAGGAACGGGACTTCTGCTGGGGGAAAAAAGTCCATTCAACAACATCCCAATTCTCGGGGCGATTCTTTGAAGCGAAAGCTGAGCAAAGCGAAACCCAAATTCGTGAACAAACCCCTGAGCAACCTTGATCTTCTCCAGTGGATTGATTTTCTGAAAATTCCCAATTTCAAAGGGATTTTCGCCAGGAATGAAGCCATGCCCCGAGAACACAGCCCCTGCATCATCAATCTTGATTCACTTGAAAATGCTGGAACTCACTGGGTGTGCTGTGCCCCCGGACAGAAATTCACGTGGTATTTCGACTCTTTTGGGATGGGATTTCCCCAGGAATTCAAAAGTTCCAAACCGGTGATTTGGAACAGCAGTCAGTATCAAAACATCAACAGTGTCCTTTGCGGGTATTATTGCTTGTATTTCCTCCATCAATGGTCGCAGGGGAAAGATTTCTATGATATTCTCAAACCTTTCAGTCTGACTGACTCGGGGGAGAATGAAAGATTCATAAAAGAATATTTCGATTGAAAATGAAGTCATATTGCGTGAAAGAGAAAAAACAAACTGAATGCGTGCAACCATCTGGATATATGACTGCGAAAAATGGCAGAAAAATGTGGTTTTGCCATTGCGCTTCCTGCGGAATCAAAAAAACAAGATTTGTGAAAAATTCGGGAAACTGAGTCGGCCCTCACAAGGTGGGGGCGAAGCGAAGCGAGCCGCGGAGCGAAGCGGAGCTGGCATAGGTGAACTTGCGCTGACTGGCGTTGCGCATGCGCTGCCTTGGTTGGGAAAAAAGACAGTTGAAATGGGTCGTTATGGAGCCAGTGAATTATTGCGAAATAAAAACACTCAAAAGAAAGCATTGGATTTTGCGTTGGATAAGATGAAACCATTTCTTGCCAAAACCTCTGCTGATATGATGAATGAGCTGTCCACGGCGATCCGACCAAACAGAAAATATAAAACAGATCGAGCAGATTTGGATGGTCGTGGGTTGGATGTTCATTCCCTGATTGGGAAGCTGCCAAGACCAAAGAAAGGTTTCACCCTCCCAGGGCATAACTTCACCGGGCCCTGGAACCCACTCGAAAAACAAGTTAGATTTGATGAAAAGGGAAAGATTCTCGAAATCTGGCAGCAGCCCACAGGAAAAACAGATGCAGTTGCTATGCAACACGATGTTGATTATTCAGTCTGCGCGAAGAAAGCGGATCCGCGTAAATGTAAGAACGAAGCAGACAGGAAAATGGTTGCCGCTTTGGATGCCATTCCCTGGAAAGAAAGACAGTGGGGTCATGCTTTGGCGCGAAACACAATTCAAGCAAAACAGAAACTTGGGCTCGGCGCTTCAAAAAACGGGAAAAGATTTTGAGTGAAGGCTGGGCTCAAAATCTGGCAAATGAACTTCACCGGCCAATCCGGCGGCGCTTTCCAAAGAGGCGAGTCATAGCATATGGGATTGACAACATCTGGGCGGCTGATCTAGTCGAGATGGGGAAATTTTCGAGGTGGAATAAAGGGATCAGATACCTGCTGATGGTGATCGATGTTTTCTCAAAATTCGGTTGGATTCGTCCCCTGAAAGATAAACGAGGTCAAACAGTGGCTGATGCTTTCCGAGATATATTCAAGGGGCGAAAACCGAAAATGCTCTGGACTGACAAGGGGAGTGAATTTTTCAACGCAACAATGAAAAATCTGCTTGATAAGAATGGGGTAAAATTGTATACAACGGAAAATGAAGAGAAATCGTCTGTTGTTGAACGCTGGAACAGGTCTTTTAAGGAGAAACTCTTCCGGATGTTTTCTGCTAACAACAATACAATATACTGGGACAAACTTGGCAAATTACTGGATGAATATAATCATCGTTTTCATTCAAGCATTCGGATGAGTCCCGCAGAGGCGAGCAAACAGGAAAATGAGAAAAAGGTTTTCGCTAATCTTTTCGGAGATTTAATTTATGCTAAACATGCCCCAGCAAAATTCAGGGTTGGCGACAGGGTGAGAATTTCAAAGTTTAAACGAAAGATATTTGACAAAGGTTACACGTCGAATTGGACAGAGGAGATATTTGTGATTGATGAAATAAAGAACACAAACCCTCCGACGTATAAATTAGTTGATCTGTTGGGAGAAAACATCACTGGATCATTTTACGAGGCGGAACTTCAAAAGACAACGCAAGATGTGTTTCGAATTGAAAAAGTTATTCGCCGCGATAATAAGCGAAAACTCGCGCTTGTAAAATGGAAAAGTTACCCTGACAAATTTAATTCTTGGGTTCCATTGAGCGATGTGGAAAAGCTGGGCTAAAAAAGTCAATCATTGAAATGGCAATTATTTAATGTTTTCTTCTAAAATAATGAATGTCGAACACCGATTTAATGGGATGGAAAACTATTTTCTAAGAAATATTGGTCTTCGCCAGTTTTGTGATACTCATCACTGGGATGAAGGCCAACTTTATGAGAATTATGAAAAATCGAAAGAGATTGAAAGAGCAACGATAAATTATTTCAACTCACTTCTCCAAAGACGACCAGTGACATCTTATTTGGAAGAAATTAAAACAACATGTGATAATCTTCTCACAATCAAAAAATATAAACAAGCATGTGAAGATGTAATGAAGTTCAAAACTTATCTCAAAAAAATAGGTGAGATAACGTTCTGCTGAAAAATCTGCTGGGGAAAAAAAAAATATTCCGCTGAAAAATTCTCTCTCCCCTGAAAAACCGTCTAACATATTATATTGGAAAAGTTTCCCACGCGTGGGAATATTTTTCTCTCATCTTTTATGGCCGCTGTCATGATTAAAAATAACATATACGCAATGGAACAAAAATAGTTATTCTGAGAAAATTTATGCGTCTTTCCGAGAATGTCACCTGTCGGCAGAATATAAATGATTGTCATTTATATTCACGATTTCAAAACACCAGCCAATTTGTGATTTTGTTGATAGTGGATTTCGGCGTAAGCCAATTTCTGATTGGTTTGGAGTGACAGGTTATTCTGAGAAAATTTATTCGTCTTTCCGAGAATGCCGCCTGTCGCCAGAATATGAATGTTTGTCATTCATATTCATACAATTGATTCCCCGAAAAACTGGCTAATTTCCCTCAACCAATCAAATGGTGGACGATGTAAAATCCACTTGCCATTGTTCTCTTTTGTTAACGCATTAGCCACAAAATTGATTCCCCGAAAAACCCGATTTTGATTGGCCGCCATATGTCAATAACCGAGCAGCTGGGCAATGTCAGAATATGAATGTTTTACATTAATATTCACAGTCTGTTATTTCAAAACACCGCTTAGCATCGCTTTCGTTTCGCGCCGGGACTCGCTTCGCTCGTTTCGCTTGACCCGTTTTGCTTCGCTTGGCTTTCGTTCATTTCCCGGTGGATTTCCCAGAGAAGACCGCTTTGCTTTTGGAGTTCCTTTTTGAGAATCTTGTGTTCCTCCTGGAGATTGACGAATGATTCAAAGAGAAGTTCAATTGAGTCTTCGATTTCGTCGCTTCGCTCAGCTTCCGCCATCTCCGAGTCAGACACAATAAATTCCTCGTCTGAAGTGGTGGGAGTTTCATCGTCGCTTCTTGTTTCTTCCTCTGAGCATGTTTCACAATTTTCATGGTCACTGGCACTGAGGCTCGCTTCGCTCGCACTGAGGCTCCCTTCGCTCGCTTCGCTTCGCTCGGCTTCATTGGAAATTTTTTTTTCAAGATCCATTTTCTTTCCAATCACATTTTTTGAAGATTGTTTGGATTATTTTTTCTTGTTCCGCCCGTCTGGATGGAAGTTTGAGCAGTTTGAAATCATCTTCATTGGGATTGAAACCGTTCTTCTGCAACAGGGCAAAAAGAACTTGATGGCAATTGAGAAACTTTTTCCTGTTGAGATGAAGATCGTCATATGCCAGGGAAAAATATTTAAAGTCGTCGATGAGGAATTTTTCCAGGTGTTCATAATCATTTCCGTCGTGACCTGTTATGTGATTAAAAATTGAGTGATCGTTGCCATTGACTTTTTTCCATTTAGAAGCTTTGACGAAATCCCTGACTTTTTTTCTTGTGATTTCGTCACGGGGAATTTGGGAGAGAATTTGTTCTTGATAAAATTCGAGATCTTTGAGTGGAATTTGATTTTTCCCCTGATTTTTGCGGATGATATTTTTGAAATGTTCCAGTCGGGGATTTTTGGGAGTATGGCATGTTGTGTGGGTTTCCTGAACGAGTTCAGGAATGAAATCGATTTCTTCTTCGGAATCAGACATTTTTCTTGCCGGAGAGAGATTTTTCCCCCTTTGGGAAAAAATTCCACCCAGATTTTCCCAGAGTGGAATTTTTTTTTTTTTTTGCCATCGCCGGCGACAGAATTTTCCTGAAGTCATCCAGAGTGAAATATTCTAAAATGGTATGTTTTTTTGTGGTCAATATGAGGGGAAAAAAAATAGTAGATATAGAAGAAGGGTTCTGGCACACTTTCAAAATCGTAACAAGTTAACACAAAACAGAAATTGACGTCAGTTGACGTTCAATTTAGCAATACATGAGATGATTGATTTTCTGCTCGTTCGCGAACAGAAAACAAAAACAAGTCAATTAACATGTGTTATGTTAAATTTAACAAAATGAGGAGGAATTTGATTTTTAATATTTTCTGTTCGCGAACGAACAGAAAATTGGGGAACGACAATCATTTTTTGTTGTTGTTGAATTTAACATAAAATAAAATAAAATTCTGTTTTGTGTTAATTTGCTACGATTTTGAAAGTGTGCCAGAACCCTTCTTCTATATCTACTAAGTTAATTCTACTGTTTAATAATTCATCAACTCAGTTGATTTGTATTGGGATTTACAGAGGTGTACATGTGACTCAAATACCACCTATTGATTTGTCATAACTGTTATGAATTATTTATGAATTTTATAAGTAGGGACGCGAATATTTTATCGTACTTGTGAAATGAAACAATAAGTAGAGATCTGTATAAAAAGTTAATGCATACTAATTAGCTGAGCAGATGTCTGTATCAAAAGTTAATTCTACTGTTTAATAATTCATCAACTTAGTTGATTTGTATTAGGGTTTATAAACCTTCATTAAATTTTCATTTCCTTTGTTCTTTACTTATGAATTATTAATAAATTTATAAGTGATGAGGCCTGATTGCAGGGCCGCAGTGCAAGGTGGCTTTTGAGATACTGACTGGTTTGAAGTGGCCATATGGATGTGGGTCTGTTTAGGTTTGATGTCTGTTGTTGTTGAAGAGAACACTCTATTCTTGTGAAACGTTATCAAACCAAGACGCTCACTGTCTTTGCCACTGATTAGGGCTGGTTTGCCTGGAATGTCCTTTGAGTCTATGACTTCGAATTCCAGTGTTTCAAAATGGGATACTTCTTCACAAACAAGGCTAACTTTGCCAACTGGACGAATAGCATTCCCAGAGTAAAGAAATATCTTGGCACGGGATGGTTTCAGTGGAGCAGCTTCAGATATGTTTCTGTAGACTGATGATGGGAGGGTGTTACATGTAGCTGCCGAGTCCACTTGCATTAACACTTTTACGCTCTTATCGGAGCTGATAGAGACAGGGAGCCAGGTGAAATATTTGTCATCCTTTGGCGAGTTGTCGTGGTGAGCGAAGACCGAGAAGGAATGCACCACATAATCATCATCGTCAGATGAGTAGGCTGCAGATGTGGTAGTTTCTTCTGTGAGCTGGTGAACATCATTTCTACGCTTAGTGGTTGTATGCGCAGTATACACAGATTTTCTTTGCTTCTTCTCAAAAGCCACTTTAAATTTATCTTGGGGAGATCTGCATACCTTCGCCAGGTGAATTTTGGTCATGTAACAATTTGTGCAATAGGTAACTGACTTGGTGGCTGGGCATTCCTTGCGAGTGTGCCTGGGACCTTCACACCATCCACATTTTGTCTGTGGCACAGAAGACTTGTTTGTCAAGTGGAGGACCTGTTCTTCTACCTTGGAGGTGGCAGAGTGCATGATGGTTATGTTTGTATTGTGTTTGTATTGTGTTGTTCTTCAAATGTGTAGGGGGTTTTCCCATCATCTTTGTAATGGTGAAGGAGCAGTTAAATAGAGCGTTTTCACATGGCGTCATAAAAATTCAAAAATCTAAAGTATACATCCTACAAAGCTGTTTCTAACATGGTATATGGATACCAGTGTTATAATCTTTCACAAAAAGTTTCAGGTTTTAACGATGTTTTGCTACCGATTTATAAAGGTTTCAAATGTGTCACGCAATCCGTCACGCTATTTCAAAAAAGCCGTGAAAATCAACAAAGTTGAACCAGTTGAAAGTTATTTTTGAATTATAGATGCTTATGAGCCGATTTAATGGAACTTATAGTGAATACAATATTTTGTGATGAGATTTTTGGCGTAATTAAGGCTTTGAATTTTTGGCCGCCATGTTGGTGTACACTCTTTCGCCTATAACTCTTGAACTAAATGCTCTTGCGCTTTAAAATTTGGCCCAGATGTGTAGTTTTACACGCACTACAATTCCATAAACATTTTGGAATCGAAAACGGCTGCTGAATTTTGATATGACGTCAGTGAAAACGCTCTATCCTTGTTACGGACGCCAGTGTCACGCAAGAGTTCCTGTAATGGATTGGTCATTTCCGAGTATCTCGTCTTTTTGGCTGTGCTTCTTATTCGGGTCTCGATGTCTGTAACTGACTCAGATGGGTTTTAAATGCAATTGAAGAAAGCCAGCCTTTGCGGCATCACATCGTCTTGTCCCAAGAAATGATCCTCCAGGCGCCGCTAGTATATCCACGGTTGTTTTTGCTCGTCTTCGGTCAGTTTCGATTCTCTAGAATTGTCGTGTTAAAAATGTTTAACACGTCGTCTGGAAGTGCGAGGCAGAATGCTGCAATTTCGCATTGTGCTTTCTTAGCTACCCAGTGTTCGGGAGTCGTCGGACTTTTGCTGGTATCTCGCCAATCTTGTTGTAACAGGCACCAAGCGTTAAATTTCCTGCGCTTTACGCTTACTGCTTTGTCCTCGGTTAGCGTTAGCTTTGGGGGCTTGCTTTCCGCCATGTGCTTCGTGTTCGCGATCGGCCACGAGTGAGTTTATGAGTAACAGGGTTGAGTTACAGTTCGCCGACATTCCTAAGTTTGTAGGCGTAGTGTTGGCGACGAAGCGTGAGGTGTTTTAAGTTACCTCTTCTGACACCAAGTTGAGTTCCTCAAGCAAGAGTGAGAAAGTATTAAACTGACTCTGACGCCATCTTGGACTACAAGGTTTATTCTATCTCCATGGTGCATCTCGCACCGTAACAGTGCAATGTTTTGGTTTCCAACACACGTTCTTGTGCAATCGCTTGCTTGCCAACGTACAGTCTCGTGCAACCTTCTAATGTTCAAAAAATTTTCTGATACAATTTTTTGATGTCTGACAAACTTTCTGTTGCAACGTTTAGTTTCGCAATACACTTTGTAGTTCAATCGTTTGCTGCCCAACAAACTTTTTGGTGCAATGTTTTGGTTTCCAACACACGTTCTGGTGCAATCGCTTGCTTGCCAACATACAGTCTCGTGCAATCTTCTAATGTTCAAAAAATTTCTGATACAATTTTTTGATGTCTGACAAACTTTCTGTTGCAACGTTTGGTTTCGCAATACACTTTGTAGTGCAATCTTTTGCTGCCCAACAAACTTTTTGTGCAATGTTTTGGTTTCCAACACACGTTCTGGTGCAATCGTTTGCTTGCCAACATTCATTCTCGTGCAATCTTCTGATGTTCAACACATTTTCTGATACAATCTTTTGCTGTCTGACAAACTTTCTGGTGCAACGTTTAGTTTCGCTATACACTTTGTAGTGCAATCTTTTGCTACCCAACAAACTTTTTGTGCAATGTTTTGGTTTCCAACACACGTTCTGGTGCAATCGGTTGCTTACCAACATACAGTTTCTTGCAATCTTCTTATGTTAAACACATCTTCTGATACAATCTTTTGCTGTCCAACAAACTTTTTGGTGCAATCGTTTGGTTTTAAATACACGTTCAGATGTAGTCTGCAGCTGTCCAACATACATTCTTGTACAATCGTTTTTTGTACATCCATTCTGGTGCAATGACCAGCTGTATAATACACATTCAGGTGGAATCTTCAGTTTGTTGTCTATTGCTCTCGATTGCTATATTTTGCACTCCAATGCAGCTGAAGGTTCTTTTGAAGATCAAAGTGAAAAAAGTAATAACCAGTGTTATTGAGTATGATGCGTATATTGTGATCCTTCCGTTTTCTTAACTAGTCATGCATAAGTACTGTTATCTGTAGTTTTCTTGTCTTAGTGTGATGTTGTATTTATTTATATATTGTTATGAGTGAAATAAAAGTATTGATTGATTGATTGATAGACGTCGACGTCTGTTTTGTGGATGTTGTATAACCTGGGAAGATTTCCTCACGTCCAAGAAAAAGTGTACCAAGAAATAAAGTGTTTTGTTGGAAGAGACGGAGAAGTGACAACTAAGAACCTCGCCAAAATGTCCTTTCTTAAGGCTTGCTTGAAGGAGTCATTGAGGTGAAATATCCAGTAACTCTCGTGTTAAGAACATTACATGGTGGGGTTTTGTCTTGCATGTTATCACCTTGTGACAAACATAACATTTTGACATACGGCATTCGCAACTTTTTAGTAAACAATGAAATGCTAAATTTTGCCTTGGCTGTTTGTAAGTTAATTTGTACGCAACAAAATCCATCTGCCAAACCATTCTGTATCCAACCATGTGTAAATGTTGAATTTGTTAATCTTCTTGTTCTTAAAAGTGGAGTGAACGCATGTATGTTAAATGCAGTCGTTGGTCTATGTTATACACATGCTATAGTACTTGCATTACGTGTTGTAATCGTTATCGTTGAATATCTTGTGCACCCTTTGTCATTGGCTTGCATTTTAGCATCGCCTACATCAGAAACAAACCATCAATTGGCTTATAAGCTTTCATTTGGTAATAGAGCAGTTTTCAATTGAGTATCGAAAGTAATTACACAATTGCTTTGGTTTTGCATTGCTACGCTTTGTGATTGGCTAAAAAATCTCGCGCCACTTTCTCGACCAGTCAGAAGTAAAACCAAAATCAATCGTGACTTGCTCGCACGCGTTTTCCCGCGCTTGGCGCCGCCGACATGTAATTGCTTCGAGCTCTGATTGGTTCATTGGATTGTCTGCGTCTGCTGTGATTGGTCAGAGTAATTACTTTGGTTTTGGTTTTACGACACTCAATTGAAAACTGCTCTATATTATCAATGTTAATTGATTTAATCGTATTTTCTATCTCTGTAGGTTAACCCCGTCGTCAGGTGGTAATTTTAGAATTTTGGACCAAGATGTTGTGTTATCTGGATATAATGTTCCAGCACAAGTGAGTCTCACCATGGTCTTCTGGCGGCCGACCGAAGAAACCTCTGGACATGGCTGCCAAACTTAACTACTCCTAATATCCTGAACGATTTTGTCGCGTTAATCATGTTGAAATGTCTTCGTTTCAGTTGAACAATGGTTTCAGATCCACTTATTTCCAGAAATGCACGTAACTCGGATCTTGGGCACTTCATATTACACACAATTATTTGTAATTTCCATATGACTTCATGTTTGACAGAATTGCTTGTGTTTAGGTGAGAATTAGGTCTAGAGGACACTTCATGATGTCTATCATAAAGAGCATGAATCTCATTAGCGTGCATTTCTGGACATACCTCTTCAGATCGCCAGACAACTAACAAGGCAGCCAATCGCTAAAACAAACCTCCAAAAACGCCATTCCATGGTGTGTCGCGTGTAAAACTACTCCAGTATTTTTGACAGCCATGCCCAGGGGTTTCTATATGTACGCCCGGCCTGCCATTTCGAAAGCAGAGAAAGCCCTAGGGATAAGGTTGCCTGCCATTTTGAAAGCGGAGAAAACCCTAGGGATAAGGTTGCCTGCCATTTTGAAAGCAGAGAAAGCCCTAGGGATAAGGTTGCCTGTTAGTTAGAAAGCAGAGAAAGCCCTAGAAATAAGGTTACCTGCCATTTAGAAAGCAGGGAAAGCCGTAGGGATAAGGTTGCCTGCCATTTTGAAAGCAGAGAAAGCCCTAGGGATAAGGTTGCCTGCCATTTTGAAAGCAGAGAAAGCCCTAGGGATAAGGTTCCCTTTCCATTTTGAAATCAAAGAAAGCCCTAGGGATAAGGTTGCCTGCCATTTAGAAAGCAGAAAAAGCCCTAGAAATAAGGTTGCCTGCCATTTTGAAAGCAAAGAAAGCCCTAGGGATAAGGTTGCCTGCCATTTTGAAAGCAGAGAAAGCCCTAGGGATAAGGTTGCCTGCCATTTTGAAAGCAGAAAAAGCCCTAGGGATAAGGTTGCCTACCATTTTGAAAGCAGAGAAAGCCCTAGGGATAAGGTTGCCTACCATTTTGAAAGCAGAAAAAGCCCTAGGGATAAGGTTACCTGTCATTTTGAAAGCAGAAAAAATCCTAGGGAAGGTTGCACCAGTGTATACAGTGGTCAAGTGGTAAATATTTTATAACAAATTTGACGGCATGGGAGATAGCTGCTTAAGTCTTAATTTAATCCATGCTGTTGTATCATTAGAAGTACTGGTAGTCAGTGCTTCCATATAGCAAATATTGTTGTTTATAGTAAAATATAAAATGCGTTCTCTGGTCAAAAAATTCTATGAGCCGCTCATCGTTTTTATCGAAAGTTTCGACGGTCAGTCTACTGTCTTCGACAGATAAACATGTGTGATGAAATGAGAAGTAAAAGGTTTTGAATATAGTGGGTAATTCGCATGAACAAATAATACATGTGAAAAGTATGTTCGGAAGAATGCTAAGAAGTGCTAAAATTAATGTTGGTTTATAATAAAAGAATGTTATATTGTCTCGGGAGCGGCATGAGTTGTTGTTTGCCTCAACAGTTTTGGCCGTGTGCCATGATTCCAGTGTCTGTCCTCTACAGTTTTTTTTTTGTTATTTTTGAGTAAACGCTGTTGTGGAGTATCTTATTAATTTGGTTAGAAATGTTTTGCTGAAATTAATCTTTCTACCGGGTCTGTTCACTGTGCCCCTGACGAGAATGACAGACCGTCGACTGAGCAGATAAATTTATTTAATATTATCAATCTATGTTATTTATTAATAAGTTTTTAGTGAGCTCGCGAAAGTGCATGCAAGCTTATATGAATTACAAATTATCAGTGATCAAGAATTTGTTTTTGTTTTTGTTTTTGTTTGTTTTGTTTGTTTTCAATCAAAATTCCTATGGCGTTTTTTTTAACTCCTCCTTCAATTCATCTTCTTGCGTTGTTACATTTCTCCTTCACTTGGGGTCCTGAAATTGCGTTTCCCTTTATCTTCCATGCAATTTATATTTCCCTGTGTCTTCTGTCTTATTGTCCTCTCGGGCTCTGGGTCTCATCTCCATTGTACCGTGGTTCTTTATTTCTGCAATTTTGCAATTTTGCGGTTCTGTTGGGCTTTGGTTATGTGCTGTTCTGTTTCCGTGGGGCTTTGGCTAGAGTCTCGGAGTCCAATAATTTTGCATTCAGTCCCAAACACAAACAAGCTGATTCTGATTAACTTGCTCTCGTACTACCTTGTTTGTTTGTTCGACTAGTTACAACTAGTTACCAAAAGTACAGTATAACCTCTACCCACTTGTAACTGCTCTGTGGTAGTAGCCAACTTGGAAGCTTGGCTCCTTTGGCTGCTACACACTTTTCCTTTGTTATGTTTAATTCAATGTATAGTTAGCTTTGTTCTTACTTCTTTATTTTCCTTAATGTTGTTATATTATAATTGAATAAGTGTGAATAAAATAAACTTGAACTTGAACTTGATCTATTTTTTGGCACGGTTGTAACTTTTAGATTATTCTTGCTGCAGACCTACATATTCTTGGAAGAATACTGCACAGCACGCTCGGAAAAGTACGTTAAAGATCCATTTGAGTTTAAACCTGAACGCTGGTTGCGAGAAAACAAACACGAAACTCACCCCTTTTCCAATCAGCCATTCGGATTTGGACCACGCATGTGTATAGGTAAGATCGTTTACTCTACTTTCAGTCAAAACAGCTAGTTATGAAAGCATTGTCACTTTACTGTCAAAGAAGGAACGAAGTTCATTATTCATGATTTCCTTACACAGTTCAATAATGCCCTTCTTAAAACTCAAAGTAAACTGCAATCCAAAACTCGAATATTACTAGTTGTTCAGTGCGATTTCATGCGCTAAGGTTTATTACGTAATTGCCCCATCATATGACTTCATGATATCGTATAACCTACCCCATCCAAGAAGACACCAAAATGCCTGTTTATTTACTCTTGATAGGAACAGTTGTCCTGTTTTGACTCTAAGTTCTTTTTTTAACCTTTATATGCGTTATAGTAATGCTGACTTCGTGTCACTGTTTTCGCATTTTCTGAACAACAGCTTTTTTAATAAATGTGCTTTGAAGAATTATGCATTGGTAGGTACCAAGATCGCAAGGCATTGTGGTTTCACGGGACAATATGTCGGAATTTCAGGGAAAAAAATGATGGCTTCTCTTGTTATGAGGGCCAATGACTGGAAGACCTTAGATAACAACCTACTTATTATAATGGAGTAACCGGTTAGCGTTCAGTTCAGGTTAGGTTTGGCAGTTTATACAGTTAAATTCAGGACAAAGCAGCTAGGTGGTAGAGTGGTACGGTAGGCTATGTAAGCCTAAGGTCGTAGGTTCAATCCTGAGTGGGGATTTTAGATTTTGTTTTTTACGCTTAGAAATTTAGAAAAACATGGCTGTCAAAATCTTGTTGCCATGGAAACATCAAGTCACGTGATCAATAAATTGTCATATCAAATTGTTGCCAGATAGAGTTGAGGAAAAGTCATAAAGTTGATGCGTTTGAATACATATTTAAGAAGTTATGAATGTTGAAAGTTACCGCAGGCACTTTGTGCCCCTCCCCCCAGGGCCGAATAGTGTCAACATTACGTTATATAATTCTTAATAAGTGTCCGAGGTAGTCCAGACCGTTGTTATCTAAGGTCTCCCTCAATGACTTTTATGTCTGCCATGTTGTGACCGACACGCCAGGCGATACAGAATTATATTAGGCAAAATGAGCTGCACCCACAATATCTTGCGGTCTTGGAACAACCTCGCTCCCAGGGTATTTCCCAATTTTAAAAAAAGGGAAAAACCCTGGGAACGAAGTTGATCTTGGAATGTACCAATGCACAATTCTTCAGACAACTATATGAAGCGGACACCCTTTATTCAAGTTGCACGACAAAAATATGGCTCTTGCAACTTGTTTCGCCACACTCTTGTGTCATCTTTCAACTTGCGCATTTTTTTTTTTCCGCGGTACAAGTTGTATGACAATTGTAACGTGTAACATTGTACATGCAACTTGCAACAATTTTTTTTTGGCGAGACAAGTTGCACAAAATTGTTAATTGTAACAGCCTCTTTAAGCGGACACCCTGTATTAAAAGGAAACTAGAGCATTCCCCGAGGCTGTCCGCTTAATACAGGTTTCACTGTAATTTGTCTATTTTATTAAGTATGGCATAATAATTTAATGGGAATATCCTCTGTAAATGAAGTGTTGTTCATGTTTTTACAGGTCGCCGAGTGGCAGAGCTGGAGATGTATTTGTTTGTTTGTAAAGTAAGTAGTGACTGATTGCGTCATAGTTCAGTCCATGTACTGTACTGTCATGGTCCCCACACCCACATACATACATACATACATACATACATACATACATACATACATACACACACACACACACATACATACATACATACATACATACATACATAGACAGACAACTGATTAGTGGCGGATCTCGGACTCCATCGTATAGGGCGGAAGGGGGGAGGGGGAATGAGAGTGAAAAAGGGTAGGGGGCGTAGTGAAAATTTCAGAGACTACCTTATAATTTTACTAGATAAGGGAAGGGGGCCCGGGCACTCAGGTCCCCGGGCACTCGGGTCCCCGGGCACTCGGGTCCCCGGGCACTCGGGTCCCCGGGCACTCTGGTCCCCTTCCTCGACAGACTACTGATTAGTCATAACAATAAACTGCAAGGCTGCTCTGACTACGTAAAAAAATAACTTTGCGAGACACCAATACGACAGAAACCGATAAAGCAGGGTAGCAACCACGAACAGCTGTTTCGCTCTTATTGGAGTTCGTCAGCGCGGTGTAGCGATCTAAAGACGACTGCAAGAAAGCGGTCGAAAATAGATTACACAATTACCCCGTTCACCATATCAAGTTCCGTACCTTGGAACCTACTCGTCACCCGATTCACGAGTGCCACATCACGTGTTCCGGGGAACAAGAAGTCCCAAAATGCCACAATGGTGTCTCGCAAAGAGGAATGTACATGGACAAGCCAATGTTGACATTCAAACGCATGGGCAAAACCATGCTAAAAGAAAACACAGTATATCGGATCTATAAAGACCTACGGTCCAAAAATATATAGAAATAGAAGTGAAACTTGCAAAGGGCCGCAAACGATAATGCTATAAACCGGATTCGTTGGGTCTACATAAGATCTAATAAGTTTCGCCTTTGGAAACGCAGCTCGAAAAACCATAAAACGTCCTTTTCTGTGCTTTTTCCAATCTGATAAAGCATATATCGCATAAAGTACATGTATACCTATTATGTACGCACTCTGCTTGTCAGACTTGAGGCATAAAAATTTCCTGCAAATCTTCAGAAAAATCTTACCAAACTGCAGAAAAAAGAATACCAGCCTGCACATTATACCGTCTGATACTAATATTTTAAATATTTTATCTCCCTCTTTTCAGCTACTTCAGCGGTTTCGCTTGGAGTATCACCACGAACCATTGGAACCTTGCCAAAAAGTGGTGCATGCGCCAGACAAACCGGTTAAAATCAACTTTATTGACCGTCTCTGAGTTTACAAGGAAAATAGAAGTCTGCAACAGAAGTGTTGATTGTGAAGAAAGCAATTCACGAGTTACAAATAGAAAGCCTGACGTGGCTGCTTAGAAATGTGACATTTGTCTTTTAGTGTTGAACTCGCATCTCATGAGTGAACCAGGGACACCCAACAAGCCTGACTTGGCTGCTTAATAATGTGACAATGTCTTGTAGTGTTGAACTCGCTATCTCGTGAGTGAACCAGGGACACCCAACAAGAAATGTTTAGAAAAATACTTGGAACAGCATTGCACTGTTTTCCCATATCATCTAAATGCCTTTGAAAAATAAAATCTATGGGAAACCTAAATACAGTTTGAGCTAATTTTTAGTTCTTTTAGTTGAATATTTCAGCCGCAGAATATTTTTAGCGAAAGGAATCTTATGATCATAATTTACTGGCTGATTTCTCCTTTCTGAAAATCCTTGCTGACCTTATTTCGTAGCCAAAGCATCAGTTGTTATCCCTCCGAAAACCAAACGCGTTATATTTACCCCATGTACGAAAGTGTGACTTAACATTTTACGTAAGAAAAGTCCAGTTTTGAATTTCATTTGTTACGAATTTTTCAGACGACCAAGAACTTCCGAACAGTTTTCCACCGAAAAGATTCGTTTGATGCTCCTGGTGAACGCAGCAAATAAGTGGGATATGGAGTAAAAAACGCCATAAGACAAATGTCATATATGTTCACTTATACGAACAACATCAATAAATGGAACAATCATGGAAGATTAAATAAAAATTTGAGTACAGTATGGCTAAATTTGAATTCCAAAATCAGAATTTTTTTTTCGGGAATTAGCGTTTGTCTGTAGGTTTAGTGGCTGAGTGTCTATTAATCCGGACATATATAGGATCCTTAAAATGTTATCGTCAAGACAGGATGTTAGTCCAGTGGAATGTGAAAAGGTGGACATTAAGTGCCTGTATTTTTAACCCTCGAACGTACGTACGGACGTATTTTATCTCACTCTATTGTAGTTGCTTCAGTGGTTTCGCTTGGAGTATCACCACGAAGCATTGAAGCCTTGCCAAGAAATGGTGAATGTGCCAGGTAAACCGGTTAAAGTCAAGTTCGTTGACCGCCTTTGAGTTCACGAAGAAGATAGAAGGATGCAACAGAAGGGCTTAGTTAAGCTAACTGTGGATAAAGCAATTCTTGAATTAAGTAGAAAGCCTGATTTTGCTACTTGGAAATACGCGTTGAACTCGATATCCCATGAGCGTACGTAGTGAACGAGTGGGAAATCGAGTTAAACACGATAACTAAAGGCCAATCACAACAGACAATAGACAAAGCAACGAACCAAGCAAAACTCGAAGCAGGGCACGCGTCGCAAATATGTTTGTACGTTTACTGTTTTTGCTTCTGATTGGTCAATATAAAGGGGCGCCCATCGCCAAAATTAGAAGCATTGAAACAGTAAAACCGCCTGTCATTCAAAAGCTTGTTATCTTCCTTACACTGATGACAGTTTTACAATTCTTTTATTTACATTTTCCTTATGGAACGTTTGAGTGACATTCTCTTAAAAATTTAAAAGTTTACAATAAATTCACAATTGCAAAAAAAAGGGAAAAAACATTGTCATTTTCCTACACTGAATTTAGTAAGCAATTGACATAGCTATATAAGCTACAACTGTATGATTAAACTTGTTAGGTTGAGACTTTGGGCTTGCCTATTGATGGATTACGCGTCATCCATGTTGAGGGTCAGAACAATATAATTTCTTTTCTTCGGGAATAAAATTCTATTTTTAAGAAAATGATTTCCTTTGTATTTGACTCCCAAAATGGTCGACGTGCAATCCACCAAATAGAACTAAAATATTAAAAATCGTCATTTGCTCCTTTCAGTACAGTTAAGCTGTGAACTGGTTGGGTTTAGCCATTTATCGGTTGTTGGAGGCACGATGACAGTGACCAGGATATTTCTGTAACCTTAAGCTTGTTGCATTAAAATTTGCAACATTAGTGAGCTTTAGATTTGAGTACGAGTTACGACTTTTGAACTTAAAGCCAGTCGCGTCCCCAGAGCTATCGTTTCTTCCTGTTGCTGACCAGAAGACAAGAAGACTCTAGGTATAAAATTTGTGTGGTAAATATTATCTAGAGCACGCGAACTGGGTTTGAAAAGTCGTACTCGTACTCAATCTCGTACTCACAGTCCGATCTAAAGTTCCCTATTGAGTTAATAAGTAATATATAAAATATGAGTGGCATAACTGCATGAATATTTACAATAGGTCGCCTGTGGATCGCCATTAAAAATATTCATACAGTTCTGTTGCCAATATTTATCCGACTCTAAAAGAACAAAAGCGATGAAGTTTATTAACATTGCTATTAGTATTCTGTATCAGTGATACGGTACAGCTGTTCTGTATAAGGATTTACAAACCTTCATTAAATTTTATTTTCTTTTGTATTTCCCTAATGAATTATTAATTAATTTTGGAAAGTGTATCATCGTTTGTCTCACGATACTGTTACTTGGTTGAGATCGCGTCGTTTCGACTTCTTATTGCTAATTCTCATCAGGCGATGAGGTCGATTGATTATGCGTCGCAATTAGCAACACGATGGTCGGCTGTGATTGGTGCAACTCGATCCTTATTCCGGTAAGAAGCTGTGTTCTCTCCGCGGTCCGTTGAAGAACCGTCCTCTTTTTGTCGTGTTTCTTGATCTTTGCATCCACGCTTCAAGAATTTCGATTCCGTTGTCCCTGTTAATGCTGTTAGAGTGAAGTCTTCTGTCGATAGCTTCTTTTACCCGACGCGCCTCGATCAATAAACTGTACCTTGTTGATCGAGACCAAGACCGGTATACGCGTCGGGTAAAAGACTGGCTTCATCGTCATACAAACGGTAAAATACTTTATTATTCAACATAGCAGTCTAGAGTGAAAGTACACATCAAAACAAGTGCAAATATGACACGTTATTACACTCTTCTGACCGCGCGCTAGGAAAAACAGTATCAAAAACTTAGTTTTAGGAGATTACTGTCGTATCATAAACAATTTATTAGCGAAAAGTTGTGAAATACGGCTGGGCAATTTTACTCGTCAGTATTTATTTTTTCTCGCCTAAAGGCTCGAAAAATAAATTTGACTCGTAAAAAAACGCAGCCGTATTACACAACTTCGCGCTGAATAACCTCTATTTATTATTGTGGCTTACCACAATAACCAACTCTTTCAATATGTGAACACTGAGTTGTCTTTAGTCATATTTACAATGGCTGCATGCTCTTAGGCATCGAACCGTGCAGCATGATTTAGTTGAAAAAAAAATTGATGTTGAAATACCTTATTTCCTAAAACACGCAAGAAACTAGAGCAGCATTTATTCGAAGTAGGGCACGTAATTGCGCAAAAAAATGGCAAACACCAACTAATTAGGTTAATGTATGAATATAACAACTAAATATATACCCAATGCGTTTTTACTCCATTTATCTGACTGGGGATATCCTTTCGCTTTAGGTAGTCAAAAAATCTATCAAATCAAATACCTCACCTACATTAAGGTGGCTGAACACAGTTCCACTGTACCAATGCGTCAGTCATTGTCATTTTAAAACCACTTACGTCTGGGCGCCCAAAATTGATGAGGCATAAGATTAAGCAACAAGCTATATATTTTGATATTATTGTTGAGCTTTTAGGGTGTTGCCATGGCAACACGGTGGATTGTAAATCAGCCTGCAATATTTGGTTTCGTTTATTTTCAGAAAATCTAGTCATTAGATTTTGTCCATCATTTGTCTCCAGTAAACTCGTAAAAATATTCGCATGTTAACACTGATCTCATGTAATTTCGACAGAGGGATCTTCCGTAATTTGTGGTTTAATATGTTTGCGTTTTGTAAAAATCTCCTCTGTTAGATTTTAAATTTTTGATGGCAGGTGAGTTCGACATATTCAGAACTATTATTGTGCCAAATTTTGTGAAATTCTAATGAGTGGTTCCGTAGAAATCAGCACGTTTCCGAGGAAAGTCGCTAAAACACCCAGTCGCAATTTTTTGGTCAACTGCGCATGCGCTGCATTTGACTGGGTTCTTGATCCAAAGACAAAAACGACCAAAAAGGCAGTGTATTTCTTCAATGGTTCTATATATTTTCTATTGATTCAACAAACATTTTTTTCGAACAACAAATTGTTTGATTTTAAGACGAAAAACAACTATTTCGCGATCCACGCTGAGCAAAATAAAATGATCGCTGCATAGGCGCCACTATTGTTTTTCTCAAAACTCTGCGGGCGCTGACTCACGTAAGCAGCTGAAATTGAAGAGCGCGCGCAAACTGTGTTCAGCCACCTTAAGGTGGCTCCATATTGTTCATCCCTCTCGTCTTTTGCATTCCATTACAGCTAGCCCGATGATGAGGCTAAAAATCTTTCAATTGAAACCAGTAAATCTTTTATCAGTCAACAAAGTGGTATCCAAATGACGTCATCATTCGTTGCCATGGCAACGCGAAAAGAGGTAAAAATACGCTATTTTGGACCATTTGAGACTAATAACTCATAAACTACATGGTGAAAGTTTTTGTTTTCGATATATTTTTGTTTAATTGGCAAGGGAAACATTTTAACAAGTTTTAAAAAATTCTGTATATAGAGGTTTTGCACGGCAGCCATGTTGCATGGCAGGAAGAATAGATTCTCTTCCCTATGGGATAGAATGTTCTTTCTAATGCAAAACATTTTCATTGTTCCTGCCATGCAAAATGGCTGCCGTGCAAAACCTCTATAGAGTTCAGAGCTAACTTAAATTTATATAAAAATGACATACCTCTGAATCCTATCTACAGATTTTCTTCAAAATTGGCAGAAACGTTTGTTATGTTTACAAGACGAAAATAAATTAAACTAAAAAAATTTCACCGAGCGGTTTTGAAGTAATTAGCCTCAAAATCTTGAAAATGAGTCTTTTTGGCCTCTTTTGACGTTGCCATGGTAACAAATGTTGATGTTGTAGCCACCTTAATTTGTGTAGCTGTAATTGAATATCATAGATGTATCATGATGGGAGTATTTAAACTATTAGGAGCCACCTAATAAGGGAATTCGATCAATACTAATATGATACATGATAATGAAACCTAAAGCGCAAATAATGAATGCCAAGTAACTAAACGTTATGTTAGTTCTTTGGTTTAACGTGCAGAAGTTACAGGAAGCATAAGACTGCACACTCTTGCTGAACCAAGCTCGTTTTGTGACCAGGTTTCTCCAAGCACTGAAGGAATACACTGGGAGTCTCACCAGCTAACAAGAAAGCACGTGAACATAAAATCGTTAGTAATCAAATCTTAAAGCCTGGTTCACACTAGCGACATAACAACATGGGCAGATAACCACATAAAGAAATATCTTTTTTCGTTATGTTTCTGTTATTGCTCCCCGCATAGGGCAGCTATCCTAATTCTGTTCTGAGACTCGATTTTGCGATTTCTGGTAAGATGTTTGTTAGCAGTACCCAGTCCCCTGCGCGTGAATGTTATTGGTGGAGGGTGGTATTTCCATTGTTGATGCGAAGCACCACTCTGCGTGAATGTAAGCACGATGCTGTGCTGGATTACCGAGAAATGGAAAGAAAAAGTCCACTAAGAAGATTTTTATGCTTTTAAAGTGATGGTAAGAGAGCTGAAAGCGATAAAATTTTTCTTTGAGGATCAGCATCCATTTTTCGCAAAGTGAGGGCACGTTTTCCTTCAGAATTCACACGTGAAGCGGCAGACGTTTCAAGCATTCCTGGAAAACTACGGTAAAGAAAATAACATGTTTGAATGTGGATTTACTTTTTAAGAAACATTTCATAAACTGCTTCTTTCTGTTATCAGTAGTTTTTTAGGAATATTTAGAAAACTCGGCCACATTCGGTCGAGCAATTGTGCAAGAAATTTGCCACATGCTAAGCAAATTTGTTTGCATGGACAATTTCCTCGATGCGATAATTTTTTAACGCGTTTTGTTTTGAGAGTAATCTAATACATATTTGAATAAAATTTTCAACTGTGAGAATTTGCTGTCCTATTTCCAGTGTTTTTTCAACTGCTTAAGATGAGAGCACACTGCGTTGATCACAAATCTCACTCCTTTTTCCTGTGTTTGTTATTTCAAGATAACAAATGTCAAATGTTTGCGTAATTTCTGATATTTTGACTTTCAAGTTAGGTTTTCAGGCTATTCTTCATACGAAACGGATGTATTTTTTTTGTGCGAAAACCGTTCACAGTAATTATTCTGGACTGAGGAGATGTTGTTTTCTAAGTATGTATTCGCTGTGCGCATTGTTCAGTTCATTACATGTATCGTTCCTCGATTCGCATTGATCTGTTTAAGAACTGAGAAATCGCGCAGGAGTGAATGGATTAAAGCTTTCAAACGTGGCAGTACTTCACTTCCAATATGGAACCACTAGTTATGTTCATATTATGTTCGTTATGTTGTGTTGTTCACATTGGTCACGCAAAACATTAATAAAGTTGTGTTTTTGCATTCGCGTAACCTCGACGTTGTGTCGTTATGTCACTAGTGTGAACCAGGCTTAACTCGTAACGCTTTCAGTTCCGATGATTCTATATTTAACCTTTCATTTAGTTTACTAATCTGATTTGAAAATAAAATTTCTTAATATGTAGAAAGGGTAAGAGGATGTTTGGGACAGGAACAACAAATAATTGCTTTCAGCAAGGGCGTAGACAAACTGGGAATATGGAACATCCCGGAACATTCCGGAAGATCCCACAACTTTTCGGTACATAAACAAAATAACAAAAGAATAAAAGTAAATAAATGTATAAAAAAGCAAAAATAGTGGTTATAAATAATAAATGTTACAAAATAAAGATATCAATATTTATTATTTATTATAGTCTTATTTATCCCCGTATATATATCTTATTGACCAAGCGCGAGGGCCGTACTGGGAGAATATCAGATCGAGCGCAGCGAGGTCCGTACAGAAAAGACCAGGGCCGATATTCTCCCAGTACGGTCCCGAGCAAGCTTGGTTAATAAGAGATTTATTACACGACTCCTGCCGGCGGGAGGATCACGCGGGATCATTCGGGACAATGACCGGTCCAAAACTTACAGTATATTGGACCGGCAATCGAGCATTCTGATTGGTTGATTTTAGTTATTGGCCCTCTGACTGTCGTGTAACAAATAACAAATATTTTTCAGTTTAAAACACATGTTTAAAACAACTGGACCCGATTGTTCGAAAGCCGATTGACGCTTATCCCGGATTAGCAGTTAGCGAGGATTTCATTTCTCCGTTTAAAAATGTTTCCAAACGGTCATTTGTAGCTAGTAGTGAAGACAATTTAAAGTCAAAACTGAAGGGCAGAAAACTTTGGACAATTTCTAATTTTTGAGTTATTTAACTGGATTCAAACTTGACGCTAATCCTGGGTTAACTTAATTGTGCTTTGATCAACCCGGCCCTGTTTTCCAAACTTAAAGGCAGATTATGTGGATGAGTGCGTGACAATAAATATCAATCTTTATTAATTATTATCTTAGTTATCCTCATCTATAACAATATTTTTTTAGTTTAATACATGTATGTCTAAAACAACCGTTTTCGTAAAAGTAAAACAAAAGAAACGGCAAACTGATCCTTACGGCAGAAAAAAAGAAACAGAAGCGGAAGGAAATAAAATAAAATAAAAGTGGAATCAAATAGTGCCCAATATTTCGCTTTGCAAAACAAAGCTTCATTGGGCACTATTTCACTCCACCCCCACTCCATTTTATTTGCCTCCGCTTCTGCTTTCGGAAAACTGCCGTAAGGATCAGTTTGCCGTTTCCTTTGTTTCACTTCAAGTATTAATACTGATCTAGGTCTGGAAACCCAGATCAGGCCATTCTCAACGGTTTGTTGTAGTGATCGTGCATTCAGTGTTTCTTTCTTTCTTTCTTTTTTTAATTTTTTACGATCTAATATGCAGTTTTCCGAGAAGCAGAAGCGAGGCAAATAAAATGGAGTGCATGTGGGTGGAGTGTAATGGCGCCCAATGTTTCGCTTCGCAAAACAAAGCTTCTTCAGGGGATATACCACTGGAATGGAATTAATACGTAATAGCAGAGACTCTGTACGAAAAGCGCGTGAAGCATTTCTCATAGACAAAGCAAAGATGTTAGAACCACTTGGAATCAACAGACGCGACGAACTTCATTAACTTTCTCATCACTGTACTAGTCAGTTTAGTTTATCACCCGTCAAACCCTTCACCTATCATATTCATTGTTTCTGTTATTTTTTATTTTTTCAAAACCACTTGTATAACGGTGTTAAAGTTGTAATCATTTATAGTGCTAGCCCCTGAAGAAGCTTTGTTTTGCAAAGCGAAATGTTGGGCACTATTATATTCCACTTTTATTTTATTTTATTTCCTTCTGCTTCTGTTTCTTTTTTTCTGCCGTAAGGATCAGTTTGCCGTTTCTTTTGTTTCACTTCAAGTATTAATACTGATCTAGGTCTGGAAACCCAGATCCGGCTTTTCTCAACGGTTTGTTGCAGTGATCGTGCATTCTATGTTTCTTTTTCGTAAAAGTACTTGGATAAGCATTTCCAAACTAAACTTAGAGGCAGATTATGTGGATGTGTGCGTGACAGTGAATATATGTGACACACTTTTTTTGAGAGAAAACGTCATATTTCGAAAGAAATTGTAAAAAATGGATATTTTGTTTTTGTTATAGATTGAACGAAATGATGTGCAATTATGTAATGCCGAGCTACAAAAAATATAGCACCATTTCTAAATCATATTGACCCGAAATTTGATGTCAATAGAGTAAACAGTTTATATACTTGAAGCGCCTTGCACATATGACAATCCCATAATCGGCTTTTCGAATAGCTATTATATAAAAAAAAACTATATAACACTAACCTTTACGTCTCGAAATCAAACGTCACGTTATCTCCAATCAGCATAAAAGGCGCCCACTGCCCCACTTTAGAAAATCCATTTGCTCTCATCCACTTCATGGCCTGGTGAAGTGATTCACTGGCACTTTCCCCACGAACAAGGTGTTCGTAGAAACGACTCATGAACTGCTTTGTTGCTTTGTCTTCTATGGCCCACAGGGCCACCAACACGGAGCGTGCACCGGATCCTAAGAACGCTCGAGCTATTCCAACAACTCCCTCCGCTCTGATCTGTCCACGTGCACTGTGACAACAGCTGAGGACTACCAGTTTGGCTCGCAGTTGAACCTGTGAAATGTCAGCCATTGTCAATAAATAGTCTTCTTCTTTTGGAGTTCTGTTAAAGGAAGGCGGAGGGGCAAGAACGATTTCTCCTCTTTCGGCATCACCATGAGCAGCGAAATGTATTAGACTCACTGAATTAATGTTTTGCAGAACCGCCTGCTTAGTTGCTTGACCTCCCAACAAAGGCTGACCTCCAAGCAGTCGTCCAACCATCTCTGCTTCCTCTCTTGCAAAAGATAATCCTGATATCTTCGTAAGACATCCTTTATAAAGCACGTGACCTACAACAGGATCACCCACTATTAGTGTACCAGACTGACTGTGATAGTCTGCTGGGCTGTCCTGGATAAGCTTCAGAGTCGTCAAAGAAGGAACGATGCGGATTCTAAAAGTCTCCGAAAGATACTTATCACTTTCATTCGTTAACGCTGCAAATGGAACATTGAACAAGGAGCGGTCAGGAACAATGATGATTTCAGGCTCATCCAATAGATCAACAACAGGAGCAATGATCATGTTGTAGCAATCATTAAGAGAAGGGTCGGGTTGTTGGTTCTCGTCTTCCTCCTCTTCTACAAGGCGCAGTGCTGCGAGGCTATCTTCCTGAAATGATTTAGGCGTTGCGTGGTTAACGTTCAAAGGAAACCAGGATCGATCTTCGCACTGTTCTTGAGCTAAGACGTGCAACTTTCTAAAGTTTTCGCTCGCAAAAACTTCGTGCACAGTTCTTGCCGATGCGCTGTTAAACAAACAGTCATTGACGTCCATTTTTCGCAGACGTGTTGGTTTGTTTGCATTAATTATCCACAAAAATATCATTTGTTTATAATAGGAAATGTATAGACAAATACAGTTACGTTCACTTTTCATCACCTTTTCAATATCAACCAATGTCTGTGTATTGATTGAGTTTTGTTTTTCCATGGAGTACTGAGATGACATTAAGTCTGCCAGTGCTCTTGCCCGTCCAAGCTCTGAAGCGTTAAGAGCCTTATCAGGATTTTCAATACCACAAAAGAGTATACTGAGCAACTGGTAGGGATGAACATACTCGTCAAAAAGAGATATCTTAAATTGGTCATTATCTTTCAGGAGACTGCGCATTTCCTCCGTCTTATTAATGCTCGCAAAGAGATGTTGTTTAGCTTCGTGAATGTTTCCTTCCAGTAGCATTACATATGAAAGGTTAGCGCGGCTTTTTATCTCAATTGTAATAGCTTCCGTGTCTTTACTCATCCCAATTGATTTTTTCAGATATTCTTTAGACTTGGCATAGTCACCGAGATGCATGAACACAGTTCCCAGGTTTCCGTAATCTGCCGCTTCTCCGTTTAGGTCGCCAATTTCTATTCTGATCGCAAGTGCTTTTTCGAGATATTCTTTGGCATTGGCATAGTCACCGAGAGACTTGAACACAGTTCCCAGGTTTCCGTAATCTGCCGCTTCTCCGTTTAGGTCGCCAATTTCTATTCTGATCGCAAGTGCTTTTTCGAAATATTCTTTGGCATTGGCATAGTCACCGAGAGACATGAACACAGTTCCCAGGTTTCCGTAATCTGTCGCTTCTCCCTGTAGGTCGCCAATTTCTATTTTGATCGCAAGTGCTTTTTCGAAATATTCTTTGGCCTTGGCATAGTCACCGAGAGACATGAACACAGTTCCCAGGTTTCCGTAATCTGCCGCTTCTCCGTTTAGGTCGCCAATTTCTATTCCGATCGCAAGTGCTTTTTCGAGATATAATTTGGCATTGGCATAGTCCCCGAGAGACATGAACACAGTTCCCAGGTTTCCGTAAATTGCCGCTTCTCCGTTTAGGTCGCCAATTTTTCTTTTAATCGCAAGTGCTTTTTCGAGATATTCTTTGGCCTTGGCATAGTCACCGAGATAACTGAACACAGTTCCCAGGTTTCCGTAATCTGTCGCTTCTCCGTTTAGGTCGCCAATTTCTACTCTGATTGCAAGAGCTTTTTCGAGAAATTCTTTGGCCTTGGCATAGTCACCGAGAGACATGAACACAGTTCCCAGGTTTCCGTAAATTGCCGCTTCTCCGTTTAGGTCGCCAATTTTTCTTTTAATCGCAAGTGCTTTTTCGAGATATTCTTTGGCCTTGGCATAGTCACCGAGAGACTTGAACACAGTTCCCAGGTTTCCGTAATCTGCCGCTGCTCCCTTTAGATCGCCAATTTCTATTCTGATCGCAAGTGCTTTTTCGAGATATTCTTTGGCCTTGGCATAGTCACCGAGAGACATGAACACAGTTCCCAGGTTTCCGTAAATTGTCGCTTTTCCGTTTAGGTCGCCAATTTCTATTGTGATCGCAAGTGCTTTTTCGAGATATTCTTTGGCCTTGGCATAGTCACCGAGAGACTTGAACACAGTTCCCAGGTTTCCGTAATCTGCCGCTGCTCCGTTTAGGTCGCCAATTTTTCTTTTAATCGCAAGTGCTTTTTCCAGGTATTCTTTGGCTTTGGCATAGTCACCGAGAAAATAGAACACAATTCCCAGGTTTCCGTTATCTATCGCTTCTCCCTTTAGGTCGCCAATTTCTATTCTGATCGCAAGTGCTTTTTCGAGATATTCTTTCGCATTCGCATAGTCACCGAGAGACATAAACATAGTTCCCAGGTTTCCGTAAGATTCTGCTTCTCCCTTTTGGTCGCCAATTTTTCTTTTAATCGCAAGTGCTTTATCGAAATATTCTTTGGCCTTGGAATAGTCACCAAGGAAAAGGAACACAGTTCCCAGGTTTCCGTAATTTGTCGCTGCTCCCTTTAGATCGCCAATTTCTATTCTGATCGCAAGTGCTTTTTCGAGATATTCTTTGGCCTTGGCATAGTCACCAAGAGACTCGAACACAGTTCCCAGGTTTCCGTAAGATTCCGCTTCTCCATTTAGGTCGCCAATTTCTATGCTGATCGCAAGTGCTTTTTCGAGATATTCTTTGGCCTTGGCATAGTCACCGAGAGAATTGAACACAGTTCCCAGGTTTCCGTAATCTGCCGCTGCTCCCTGTAGGTCGCCAATTTTTCTTTTAATCGCAAGTGCTTTTTCCAGGTATTCTTTGGCTTTGGCATAGTCACCGAGAAAATAGAACACAATTCCCAGGTTTCCGTTATCTATCGCTTCTCCCTTTAGGTCGCCAATTTCTATTCTGATCGCAAGTGCTTTTTCGAGATATTCTTTGGCATTCGCATAGTCACCGAGAGATAAACACACTTTTCCTAGGTTGCCGTAACAGGTTCCCAATCCTTGCCTATGTCCAGTTTCCATCACGATACTAAGTGCTTCCTTGTAAAACGTCTGTGCTTCTTTATATTTACATTGACCTTGATGCAGTTTCGCTATTACAAAGGCTACATTCCCTTCTTTGACTCTCTCACCACTTTCTCGAAGTAAAACCAGAAGTTTTGTACCACATTTTATCGCACTTGGGTAATCATTGATTAGATGACACCCATTAAATATTTGAGAATATACGAGTGTGTATATTAACTTGACGAGTGCGTTTTCTTTTACCAGAGCTATGTTGTTCAGGTAAATTAGGCATTCCTTGCATAACTCGATGCCTTTTTTAACACGATTGGTATTGATAAGGAAACTGGCAACCAGCACAGCAATGCCAATGAGTCCTAGAATTTCATCTATCTTGTCCATGACTACAGTTATGTCTAGAGTCCGTGAAGATAAAATAAAAAAAAGTAAGTTGGATAGTATGTTCTTTTCTCAATACCCTTTAAAGGATAGGGACGGTTAGTTCTTTATTTCATTTATCATTAAGTAAATGTAACATCATCATTGTTTTATATTAATCGGTTAGAACATGTGTTACGCCACAAAATGTAATAATTGACGCAAAATGTAATAGTAACCCAAAATGTAATAACTTTTGACGCAAAATGTAATAGTAACCCAAAATGTAATAATTTTTGACGCAAAATGTAATAAACTCGGTAACCCAAAATGTAATAACTTTTGACGCAAAATGTAATAAACTAAAGTAACGCAAAATGTAATAAATTTGACGCAAAATGTAATAACTTCAGTTTTACAAACGCCACGTATCAATCAAGTTGTACACGTTATCCATCACGTGACTAGATCGAAAATCGCTAATATCTCCGTTTCAATTATACAAGTCAACGTATTAATCAGAAACACTTGGCAACCATATTCAAGAGAGTAAGAAACCCCTGCCTGCAAAGTATAAGTTGGATATCGAGCGTTTGCCGAGCCGGATGAAGATAAACCTGGAACCTTCGAAGTAACGAACAGAAAGCTATATCAAAATGGCTCCAAAGGGATTAAAAACGGCAATAAAAATAACACCAAACACAATAAAAGTTCATGTTGTCTCCTTCTATGCATATAGTAACGTCTGAGAAATCGAAATCTCTGAGCTTTCCTGAGAGAGGGGGTGAATCGGTCTACGGATCGGAAGATTGCGGATTCAATGCAAAATTTTAAAGGATTTTGGGATCATGTACTGCAAATGCAGCAGATTTATCCATATTTGGGCTCCAGACTTTGGTTTTTGCTAATTATAATTAAAGTTCAAGTGGTGGATTCCAACCCTCTTTAGAAATTTGTTTTGCTAAAACACAATCTCATATAAGGCTGCTATGAAATAATTCGTGGTTTCGGATTTGTGAATTTTATTTTTGTGGATCGCTGGATTCAAGTACAAATTGATAAGGGATCGGCGGATTTGCGTACCCTTATTTACCCCCTTCCTGAGAGAAATGATTAGAAATAGAGCCCACATTCGTGGCAGTTATTCTCGTTTGTCTGTGTTGCGAAATGACTCGAAACCAAGTGAAAGGTGTTTAAGTCAACAGGTAAACCCGTCTCGCGGTTAACATAGCCTGTGACGCAGTCTAGGTTAACAAACATAGATCAATAAACCGGCTGAAACAAAATGGCTGGCTGGGTTTTCATAAAGTCAATTTACTGGGAGAAATAAGTTTTTCTACATGCGATCCTCGTTCCTTTTTTACAACAAAATGTTGTATTGGTGTTGACTTGTATAATCAAAGTGCCCTATGGGCTATCTCCTGTAAGTTCTTCCCATCATGCATTGCTGTCATATTATGTCTGAATATTGTTTTGGATGTTACAATTAGGCATTTAGGTAAGGGTACGCGGTTTCTTGAGTTTAAATCCTCATTTGTTGTTACTGTTAGTGACGAAGAGTGTCCAGGAGTTATTTCGAGTGATCACGAGGGACGATGTCATTGTTAAGCCGTTATCATGTCATTTTCAATCGAAATGGGGTAAACCGTACATAATGAACGCTTTTGGACCGTTTGGCGAGAATACCGTAAATGTCTTGAATTTCCGAATAGTGAGAATGATGCAAGAAAGCGTGAGAAAATTATGTTGTCAGACGTGGTTGCTTTGTATGAAAAGTGAATAATTGGCAAAGGACCGCACACGAAATGCTGTTGGTGTACGTAGGATCTAGAGAAGATCTAATTAGCCAAAAATGTGAACACAAATAGAGTAAGCAAGGCTGCTACTACATCGACTTTCAGTTTGGGCTCCGTATCATGTCGTTGCCGCATGAAGTGTTCTACGCAATATCAGCCTTGCTTACTTTATTTGCTTTGTATGGATATCTTGGGCGCATTCCATTTAGCCAAAAAGGCGGAAATTTCGGTTGAAAGTCGAATGGAGCAGATAATTTCCGGAAAATCTGTTCGGAAATTGTGGACTACCTCCACTATTTTTTCCGTTTCGTTATCCGTACCATTTGAATGATACTTGCGTTTCCAGACTCTCTTGAAGGACCTTCGCGCGGTTTTAGTTGTCTTTTCAATATGGCGTCTCATCAACAATGTGGTTCTTGCTTGTTCATCTCCGACACTATGGACCACAGAAACGCCATCCCCAGCACTTGTTTTACCGGAGGAATAGGCTGCCTACCTCTCGTATTCCCGGTTGAAATCCTTCCAGCGTTAATTATTTCTCTGCACAAGATCTCACATGTGCCTCTTGTCATTCGAAGATGACTCCGACACTCGGTGCGTAGGTGGGAATAGGTACCTCAAAAATAACCAAGTTTTGTTTAAATCTCGTCTCATAAAGCAGCGGACGGCAGAAAACAGCACGAGATCTTCTTCTTCGTCAAAAAATTCACTGATTTTCCACCTCAAAATCTTCAGTTAGTTCGATGACTCTGCAAGAAAGCTTGCGTCCGCCATATATTGACTGGAAAGCAGAAATCAGTGGAATTTCGTGCTATAAATTGAGTGAACGGCCTGGGTACCAGGATAATCTCATCGGTTGGTCGGTATATTTGGAAAATCAATTACCATTATGTAACGGTCACCCTAACCGGTTTTTCCTACAAATGATAAGCACCCCTTATAACTGAAGGGCTATTTTTACAGGTTTACATGCTGGATCTAGTACACAACTTCTTTCAAGACATTTCTTACTTCTGCTTTAGACATATAATATAGGTGAATATTCTGACGGGTCATGTGGCTTGTGAAGCAGGTAAAATAAATTATTGAGACAAAGTTTAGCCTGCCAAAAATATGTTTTTTATTTCAGGCTTAAAGCCACAAAATAAAGGGGGAAGTTGTCATTGAACATGTGTATGGCTAGCTTTTCTTCAAAGGAAGGGCGGCTGTACGCTATACTGTCATTGAGTTAACAGACATCCTCACAGACACCTCAATAAAACAGAAACAGTTCATAGAAATACACACAACAGTTCATACAATGATAAAGATATGGACACTCTGTTCTGTCCCTTTTGTGCCCTAATAAAGAGTTTGATTGTACTTGTGGTCTGGTTGAGATGTCTGGGCCCGGTTGCATAAAGCAGCTTAAGTGTGATTTACTGCAATCGTTTCCTGCATTCCAAATGATTTTCTCACTCTCTCTTTGTGTTTCCTATACACTCTTTGTTTTATAAGAATGTATATTTTTAATGCTCAGGCTGGATATTCTTATTTGTTTGCCGACTTTAGGCTGAAAATATTTTTGTGTACATTCTTAGATTACAGAGTATAGTATTTCATGAAGCCTCCATAACACCCATGCCTTTATATTTATTTTACACTTTATGTACATACACACTGACATACACGTTATTGTGCTACCGCGATATAATTGTCATTCATGGACGTCTACAAACTTCTATAGAATATTTAAAAAACGACCAACTGTCATGGATATCTTTTGTACCTTTTATCCGAATTGCCGATATGTCGATCATATGAATGTCTAGTACTAGTTTTTATCGTTTTGTTATAGCTAGTTTTGTTAGAAAAACGAAAGAATTTACCATACTTTTCAATGGTATATTAAAGTTCATTTAAAATATTATGTGATTTTATTGTATTTATTTTCCATCAGCACGCAGAAAATGTACTTAACAAAATCTCAGCCTTGGGTATATTCGCCAAGCTCAGCCTCAATATTCTTCTCATAAAAAGATTCTTATACTAGTATATATATAAATAAAGTGTACTCGTTAATGCGCCTTCGGTCGAGTTATCCATGATAACGCGCAAGAAAATCCTCCGAAACGCAGAGAATGGTTGCAGAAAATCTCACTTAGTTATGCAGCCGGGCCCTTGACCTTTACATAAGAATTTCATAAAATTTGGTTTCATTCAAGTACATATATACCATCCAAATACTCTTTAATCACTGCTACATAAAAACCCTGATTTCCTACAGGTATGGAAATATGCTTCTAAATTTCCTCTCATTTAATACATGAGATGAGCACAATTTTTCTGCATTAAGATCAACCACTTTACCAAGTTAGAATCCTCATATTATGCAACTTCTCACAAAGTTAGCTTAAGTTTCACATTAAAATGATAGCAATACATGTATATTGACTGATGATTATTTACATTTATTTGGTTTGCATTTCTTAATATAAACGAGACATTTATAAATACTGTCAGGAACAGTACAGAGCATTAACATATACTAACAACTAACAGCGGTTCACGTCGCTCATAGCCTCCTACGCAGACGTCCTTTATAGACGTCCCACGTTCGTGGGGGAGGAAAGATTGCGTGACGAGCCCTAAGGACGTCACGGCTGCGTAGGAGGCTACGTCGCTCATCGAATCTGTTTCACTGCAAGGGCCAGTTTCATCGCAGACGCTGTTTTCATTACGAAACATTTCGTCCGAATTTCACAATGAATATTCACATTCAGTAATAACACTGTTGTTTTGTATAGTCCTTTACTCTCTCAAATCATGAGTATGCAGCTATAAAAGTGACCATATTTTCAAGGTTTAAGAAAATCGGGCCGGAAAATCGGCAAATCGAATACGGCCCTAATTATCGAAAGAAAAGGATTTTTGGGATTTAAATTAGCACAAATGACAAAAAAGCACAACGTTAAAGGAAACGCGAGTTATGATTTCAAAAGCGCTCGCACTGCCCGCTCTCTAGAAGGTAAACACAGGGAAAACCCATCAAAGTGGTCCTCCAACATTCAAGGGTCACCTGAGCGCACACACTCTATAGGAATTCGCGCATTTAATTAAAATCGACGTGTTTATTGACCTTTATTGAGATAAGCGGTTTAAGGTTAAAAGAATGTCTCAAGAATGTCTAAGCTGAGAGCGCCAGAACTTTCGTTCATTCAGGCCAGTGATTTCTGGTGCGGACTCGACTGTCTGTGAGTGACTCGTGAGTATTTTTGCTATCAATATTTAATTCAACTCAAAACACATATTCTTCTTACTGGTCCCCATACATTTCGTATAAGACAAATCAGGAGAAATTGTTAAAGGATCAAGAGAACTCATCTTGGGTGATCATTATCGTAATTCTTATCACCTCTGTACTTAATAGTACATTGATACTACAAGGAGAAATTTGGTACTGATCACTACTGGCGCTTAAAAGGTTAATTCAAAATGCACATACTGTAAACTACAAAGCAAAAAGTCACAGGTTTTTATACCGAGATAAACCCAAAATTGAACAGATATACATAAATTAACTTAAAAAACATAGACATTTTCATGCCCCTCACATGACATTAAAGCTTTCAGATCTTTTCAAACCCAATTCACAAACTCTTTTAAAACCCTTCCCTTTCTCAATACTTCTCAGACCCCTACAAAATAAAATATCGCCAAATAAATTGCCCTCTCCAACGTTCTCTAAAATCTCAGTTAACTAAATCAAGCTATTAATATATCACTTCATCACGCCACAAACCTGCGCTCGCTAAACCCCTTTCAAAAAAATCATCAACCTATAAACATATCCCTTTGTCAAACCACAAACATCCCCTCCCTAAACCACTTTCAAAAAATATGCAACTCGACTCTTGTTTTCTTATTGATAATATCTAACACAAATCTGCTAACAAATATGCACTAGGAATGTCCCCACAAATTCACTAAAAAGTCTATTAATAGTATCTAACGCATTTTTTGCTAACAACAAGAGGCTACCAGTAGCCTTTACTCATGCGCAAGAAAGTTTTATGGTTTATTTTAAACGTGTCACGCACCGCTACCACCTCAACGAATTTTGCGTGACACACATTGCACCATCAGTCAAGACACGGGGAAGACACGTTGATTAAAGCTACCATTTTTTCTGTACTTGCTTCGAATATTTAATTTATTGATTCCCGTTCAAACCCGCATTATAGTCTAATACTTCCCAAACCGTGAATTATTTCTATTACATTGGGCATTGGGTTATTCCAGAAAGAACCCCCCCCCCCCCCCCACCGGCCCCCACCCCACCGGCCCCCACCCCACCGACGGATGGCAAGATTGTTTCGTTTCATGCAAATTTCGTGTGGAATGTAATTCGATCGCGCGCTCCACAATATTTGTTCTAAAGGTCAAAACGTTTTAATGAAACTCATATTTCCTTGAATGAAAATGTCATTCCCTTGAATAAAAGAGTCAAACGCTCATCAGAATTCATTGATTTTCTGTTTCCGGAAGGCTTGGCGATTTAGGCCCAGTTCAAACGTCGAACTTCACATGTGCCGAATCTAATGCAAATGAGCAAAATCTATTGTTCTTGCTCATTTGCATTAGATTCGGCACATGTGAAGTTCGACGTTTGAACTGGGCCTTATTTAGCCTAATTGCAGCGAGGAGCGCTAGGGTCTGCGAATTATATTAGTCTCAAGAGCAAAACGCGTTAAAATTATCGCATCGAGGAAGCTCTCGGCAACGCAAGCAAATCAAAGAATTTCTCGTGCGGCCGATATTTCGCAAAAATTCTCACTGATAACAGAAATAAACAGTCCATGAAATGTTTCTTACAAAGTAAATGGACATTCAAAAATGTTATTTTCTACACCGTAGTTTTCCAGGAATGCTTGAAAATTCTTAGTAAAGTCTGCCGCTTCGAGCTTCGAGTATGAATTCTGTAGGAACACATGTCTCGCTTTGTGCCGGGCTTTGTGTCTCGCTTTGTGATCCTCACAGGACGATTCCATCGCTTTCAGCTCTCTAACCGCCACTTCAAAGGCATACAAATCGTCTTAAGGACTCTTTCTTTCCATTTCGAAGTCTTCAAAGGCATGTTTACATTTTGGTAATGGAAAATGAACGTCTGAAAAATTGAAGTGTAGAGCACAGAAGAGGCCATATTTGTTTGAATCTGAAAGTCTTCTCTGAGTGACAAACCGATTCTCTCTAGTCCCCCCTAAAACCCAGACATGTGCTCGGTAGACGGATTCTGATTGATTTAACCTTCCTGAAGCCTTTTATAACAATAGGGGGCAAAAATAACTTTCTAGGGGAGGCAGGGGCGAGTTCGCGTACACTAAACGTGATTACGGGCACGCCACTCGGCACGCCGAAATCACGAGGTCGCGTGTCAACCAATCAGACCAGTGAAAGTCGTCCCGCGGGATACGGGAAACTTTAAAAAAACAAGGCAATTTGTGACTACAAAAAGCGGGACGAAAGCTAAAAATGGAAACAAAAATCTTACCGAAACCTTGACTCATGCTGCTATGCGCATGAGTAAAAATGCATAAAGAATGCATGTTAGCCCACATAAACTCCTGTAAGTTAAACATTAACTTACTGGAGATAATAAAACGGAAATAGTCGATCTAGTCACGTGATCGATGACGTGTACAATAGGTGGCGTTTTTCGTTTCCAAGTATAGATGTTCATATGTGTACTTCCCCATTGAGCTAGGACAAAACTGAAGTTATTACATTTTGCGTCAAATTTATTACATTTTGCGTTACTTTAGTTTATTACATTTTGCGTCAAAAGTTATTACATTTTGGGTTACCGAGTTTATTACATTTTGCGTCAAAAGTTATTACATTTTGGGTTACTATTACATTTTGCGTCAAAAGTTATTACATTTTGGGTTACTATTACATTTTGCGTCAATTATTACATTTTGTGGCGTAACAACATGGCCATACGTACACACAAACACTCAGCAAAACAGCACCAGTATTCCGATGCTCTATATTCAATAAACTGTCTCACATTCGTTAACATAGCTTGGGCTTTAAAACACCAGGAAGTTGTAGGGTTAAATTATTTTTTGCGCTGAGTTTATGTTAGTTGAAATTTAAAAAAACGCTGGTCTCATTTTTCTTGCTGTTTGCCTGCTCGGCGGTTAAAGGGCGTTATTGGGTAGCAATAACGGCCTCTAGTTCTCAGAGAACCGAAAAGAAAAGTAATGTAACAGCTGCGAAAAAGTGGATATACTAAACTTTGATACAGTGAAAAGCTTTAATATCATTCAAAGCCTCCTGTGAAAATAGAGGCAACATCGTGATTTCATTGTGATTCCAAAGAATGAACTACAAAAGTATGTGTTTTTTTCTTTTTTTGCAGCAAACTCGTATTGAAAAATAAGCGATGTATCGAAGACGGATACCATCGTACGCACGCAATAGGCCACTTCGAAAAATATCATAATAATCGTTTATGTGCAGGCTCAGCCTATCCGGGGTGTAATTATTCAAGTCTCCTTTGTTAGAATGGCACAATGGAATTCAGAGAACATGTAGAACGCTAGGACATAGCATGTGTGTTCGTATACAAATGTGCACCGTATGCAAATTGCCAAGAAGTTGAAACATAGCACTTGCAGTTCATGCTGAAAACAAAAGAAATTGAAAAAATGAGGCTTCGACAAGCACGACCCAAATCTGCACTTCAAAGAGTATTATGGTATTTTTCTAAGTGGCCTATTTATTGCCTGTTTTTGAAAATATCTTCAGGGAAATTGACGAAAACTGTACAAATGCATGATAACCACTGGAAAGAGTACACACACAGAACCGCTACCTGGAAATTATTAAAAAAGAAGGAATACATATCGTTGCCCATGTGTTTATTCTTGACTGTCCTGGAGCATCTGAGCCGCATTTAAGCTTGTTTTTAATTTTAAGTGTATCATTGTGCCACTATAAACTGGGGTGTTTGTAATCCTGGGCACGCTGTGTTGTGACTTGCACGAATCGCGTGACTTATTTCCTCGCGTATCTGAGTTGCTTCGCCAAAAATCACTCACAGGGTCAGTTATGGAGACATGAAGTGCAGTTCTAACTTTTGAGTCTGTGGACGAAATCCTATGGTGTGACCATTCAAATAAAACCTCTTTGGCAGTACTTTTGCATGAAACCATTTGTTCTAACTTTTCAGTCTGTGGACGAAATCCTATGGTTCAAATGAAACCGTTCAAATGAAATTCAAATGAAACCGTTCAAATGAAACCTCTTCAGCAGTTCTTTTGCATGGTACCATTTGTTCTAAGTTTTGGGTCTGTGGGCGAAATCCTATGGTGTGACCGTTCAAATGAAACCTCTTCAGCAGTACTTTTGCATGGTACCATTTGTTCTAACTTTTAAGTCTGTGGACAAAATCCTATAGTGTGACCATTCAAATGAAACCTCTTCTGCAGTACTTTTGCATGGTACCATTTGTTCTAACTTTTGAGTCTGTGGACGAAATCCTATGGTGTGACCATTCAAATGAAACCTCTTCGGCAGTACTTTTGCATGGTACCATTTGTTCTAACTTTTGAGTCTGTGGACGAAATCTTATGGTGTGACCATTCAAACGATACCTCTTTAGCAGAACTTTTGCATGGTACCGTTTGTTCTAACTTTTGAGTCTGTGTATGAAATCCTATGGTGTGACCATTTAAATGAAACCTCTTGAGCAGTGCTTTTGCATGGTGCCATTTGTTCTAACTCTTGAGTCTGTGGATGAAATCCTATGGTGTGACCATTCATTCTTCAGAATTACTTTGTTGTGGAAATATTTGCCTTTCAATATTTCACAGAATGAAATTTGGACGATCTCTGGGTCAAAACGTACTCCCCCACCCCACCCTTTGGAAAAGTTCTGGATGTGGCCGTAGCTGAAATTGATCAGTTCATCAAATACTATAACCGTGCCAATTTTTTTATCTAAAGAGCGCAGTAATTTTACCATAAAGCTAAAAAAGCACCCAACCTTCTCTTCTGGGTCCAAAAATTGCCCACTCCCGGGGAGAAATCCAGTTGGGTCCATAGCTGAAATTGATCAGCTCATGAAATACTATAATCGTGCCAAATTTGGTACTTTTAATCCACAGGGCGCAGTAATTTCATCATAAAACTCAAAAAGTACCCACCCCTCTCTCCTGGTTCAAAAAGTGCCCCCCCCCCCCCCCCCCCACCCTTTGAAGAAGTTCGGATGGGCACATCGCTAAAATTGATCAGCCCGTCAAATACTGCCACTGTGCCAAATTTGGTTCTTTTACCCTTAAGTGCACAATTCCACCAATTTTGTGCACGTTATGACTCCACTATCCATGGTGAGTTAGTTTTAGCGGAGCTCTCGCGGGCCGAAGGCGCGCTCGCGTAGCTCCATACTCATAGAACATGTGCACGTCATTTTTCATGGTCATGGCTAGCGGAATGTTTCGTGGGCGCGTCCATCTGTGTGTGTTGGGCAGGGCTAGCTAACTAGCTAGCCTATGCAGCCGGAAAGTGTAGTCTTTCATTGGCAAAAATATGTAAAAACCCCTGTACGATATCAGTTTATAACATAGCTAGAATTTTCACGTAATCAAATTTAATAGCGCGAGCGTGCTTCATATTCTTATTGAGCACGCTAATGACGTCAGCAAACTAACACCTCGAGAAACACCAAGTTGATAATGTTATAAACAATTAGTTCATGCTGCAGCTGTGCGTATGTCGAGATATTGAGCACTTGGGAAGTTTGGAGAGCACTCAAGAGGCTAGAGTTGCACTCGGCTGCGCCTCGTGCAACTCTTACGCCTCTTTTGTGCTCTCCAAACTTCCCGCGTGCTCAATATCTCGACATACGCACGCTGACGCATGAACTAATTGTTAAATATCAAAATTTAAGTTATGACCGTTTGTATCAGCACAATTGTGCGAGCATTTGCAATTTTCCCGACCATTGCGAAACTGACCCATCTCGAGCAAACTTTGTAATTAATACAGCTCTCCTGCTTCGCAACTCGGCTTATTTCCAGCTTCAACCATTTTCCAATGCCTCAGATGGCTTAAATCGATAACTGATCCAGTAAATAGGTAGGTTTCGCCTTCGAATCTTGCCGCATGGCCTCTTTGTACATCGCGTCGTTTGAATGTTAGCGAATCCAAGGCCACATGTCATGTCAACTGCAGTAAAAACTTTTGCTGTTTTATACATCTCGTTACTTAGTCTAACTAGCCTTGACAGGACGCGTGACTTTAACTTCGTTTTTACGTGTGACCAAAGGGCAGTCAGGTTTACGAACAGACCCTTTACTGGCAAAATATAAGGATTTGGAACTCTACTGTTGATTTAGCAAGCGAACGAAAAATGACAATAAACAGCCATTAAATTTTACATACCACATCAAACATTGGCCATGTTTTATTTATTTACTGTTTTAAAATTTTGTTTCCTTTATATGCCACGTAAGCCCAGGCGTCCTGTGGTGTGAGTTGTTGGTTTCGCGTGACTCATATCCTCGCGTGGTGGAGTTGTGTTGCCGAGAATATCGTATTTGGTCAAACACCGTCTGAAATGAAAACTAATATAGGAATCGTCTTATTTTAGAAAGAAAACCTGCATGTCAACACTTGTTGTTTTGGTGAAAAATGGTCAGATTATGGGACTTCTATTTCACTTTATACTATGTGAATACACGTACTACTAAATTCTGGTATAATTTTTTATTGAGAAGTTTAGCAATCCTTACAATAAGTATTATTCAAATATTAGTATGCAATGCAAATATTTGCTAATTCAAATGGCTAAATAAAACACAGAATTAAAGCAGTTACACATGCAGTAAGCAACAAACCATGCAGCTGAAATTATCGCCGGAAGGACTGTGTTCAAAATACAGACAAAAATAGAAACCAAAAGTATCGAACTGAAAAAAAAACAGGGGTTTTCCTTACAAAACAAAGACAAATTTAGCTACGTTCTTGTTTTGGCCGTAAACTGCTTCTAAAACTACACATTTCAATTAAAATACAAAAGCATTGAATTTAAACACTGTCGATCCTCTTTTGAGTATTTTCACTGACGTCATATCAAAATTCAGAAGCAGTTTTCGATTCTAAAATGTTTATAGAATTGTAGAGAGTTTAAAACTACACATCTAGGCCAAATTTTGAAGCGCAAGAGCATTTCATTCAAGAGTTATAGGCGAATGAGTGTAGACATTGTTAGTAAGAAATGTATGGAGCGGCCATCTTGGTGTCCCACCTAGTGACACCAACATGGCGGCCAAAAATTTAAAGACCTTAAAGTCTTAATAACACCAAAAAACTCATCACAAAATATTGTATTCACTATAAGAGGCATGAAATCGGCTTATAAGCATCTATAATTCATTAATAACTTTTAACTAGTTCAATTTTGTTTATTTTCACGGCCTATCTGAAATAGCAGGACGAATTGCGTGACACATTTACAACCTTTAAAAATCGAAAACGAAACATCGTTAAAACCTGAAACTTTTTGTGAAAGATTATAACACTGATATCCACATACCATGTTAGAAACAGTTTGCAGGATGTATACTTTAGATTTTTTATGACGTCATGTGAAAACACTCTATAAGCACTGGGTTCCGTTCCAGACGGGTAGCTCCATTCTTTTGCATAAACTCATTCTAGGCCGGCGACACTTATGCGTTTTCCTCTGAAAACGCATACGTTTTGATGCGTTTTCAAAGGAAAACGCATAAGTGTGGCCGGCCTAGAATGAGTTTATGCAAAAGTATGGAGCTACCCGTCTGGAACGGAACCCAGAAACAAACATCTTTGCGAAAGGCGACGCGAGTGAAGTTAGAACAATAAAATCGAAGTCTTGTTTTGTTCACATAAAATCGCTTTCCAACCTATGTATTCTGTTGAAAATTTTTATTCAAAAATCCGTTAGTTAATGTTTAAAACCAAAAAGCGTTTCATTAGCAAATCGAGGAGCTGTCTGGCTGAGCACGTGGAGAAATTCAAGATGTCAATCCGATTAAATTTGAGCAAGTTTTATAAACATTTCTCCAAAACTAACGAGAACACAAAGAAAACGTCAATCGCAAATTGATATCAACATAAATTCCTATAGACAATGTATTCGACAATCTACTGCAGCTTCAATTGTCCTAAGACGAAATCAGGTTTAAAAATAAGCACTTAGCTCTATATTCCTCCAAAAACGCTTGACTTGCAGAGTTACTCCGCCTCAAATGCGGTCTTGACCACTGTTTGAGAAATGTGAAACCTGTCTTGAGTACCAAACTGCGAGAAAATGCAGGGAGAAACGCTTTTCAAACCGTTTTCTCCGCTTAACACAACATATATAATAAAGTGTTTACTGCTGACGTAATATCGGCCGTATGGCCACGCGAAAAACAAAGCCTCGCTTTGGTTTCAAAATTGCTAAGATCCCGTATGTTGCGTGACGTCATATGCGCATGTTTTGCGACATCATACGCGCCCGCGAGCTAATCCTGCGCGACGTACAGACGGACGCACCCGCGAAACATTCCGCTAGCCATGACCATGAAAAATGATCGGCATGGTTCCATGCCTGGTTCTTTGAGTATGGAGCTCCGCAAGAGCTCCGCCATAAATACATTCTGATGTAGTACTCTATCAGCACCGAGTTTCGTTCCAGATGTATAGCTCTGTTTTTTTTTTAGAATAAGCACAGTCTTGTTAATTTCGGTGAATATTTATGCTGTATTTTAGTCAACTAAAAATGAACTGTAAGACTGTAAGTATCTGTAAGACCCTGAAGAAGAAAGGCTGTGCCTTTCGAAATATTGGATTTTATACAAATATAGTCTTTTCCGTACCGTTTATCAGGCTTGCGTTTTTATCAAATCGTTTTATTATTTTATAGCTGATTAGATCCTTTACTACAGGATCCGGTGCTTCTATCTCGTTACGGTGGTCTTTGCGATTACAGTTACTTGTTTTAAAAATGAACTGCCGTTTTCGCTTTGCTAATTATACCTTCTTCAGTATCTGATTTACGATACGAACGACTATCAAATTACCATTTCTACTTCGTTTGTTATACTTATTTTGCGCGATGATTGTTATCTATTTTAGAACATTTGAGTTGAAGAGATCATAGAATAAAACAGCAGTAGCTCGTTATACAAAAGCAGGTGGTCGAGTTCAGTGACTACTGCTTTCTTATTTCTTTCCGCACACACGAAACTATAGTCCTACTTTATAAACTGATAAAGTTAAAGAGCTACAAAACTGAGTTTAATAGTTTGTACTTACCACGACGTCCGCCAGTTTGTAAAGTGCAACTTTAGTTAATTAATCCGGGAATTTTCCCAACATTCCGAGAAACCGAAAGACGCCATGAGGGCGACATTCGGGGTTTCGGTTTTTCGGTTTTGGTCATTTTCGGTTTTTGCACTCAAAATTTCCGGTTTTTCGGTTTTTGTGTCCGTTGTGGTTTTCGGTTTTTTTTCTTTTTAAACATCCGGTTTTCGGTTTTTATGAATAAGAAAAGGGCCGTTATATATACAGGTTCGACTGTAGTTATATTTCACTGTGGTATCAAGGGTCAGGAGTTTAAGGTTTGTGAATTTACTATTTTGATCATTGTGTTCGGCGGTTTTTCGGTTTTGATCGATTGTTATTGCGGTTTTGCGGTTTTTCGGTTTCTTATAGGCCCCAATGCCTCCCTCCGCCATGAACACGTCGAAATTAGGGGTGTATTATTCAATTCTTGATGAGATATTTGCTTGAATTTTTGCTGCTCGATGTTTCCTTTGCAAACTTAACTGTTAAAATAAACTACAAACTTCTTAGAAGAAATGCTTTACTATTTAAAGATTCTCTATCCCCTATATAGATACTTTCTGACGTAACACTCCACCAGAACCGAGTTTCGTTCCAGACGGGTAGCCCTATTCCTTTGTATAAGCACAGTGTTGTTGATTTCGGTGAATATTATATCCGTGATTCAGTCATGCAAACATCAAATGTCATTTTCTCTTTGTCTGATATACTTCTTTAGTTTCTGATTTAACCGTTTGACTCCCAAGCGCGCATTTAGGCGCTGTTTAGGGTCATACATATTGTACCATTTGCGACGTCATCAGTTTTAGCGTCCGAAGATATTTTTGACAATTATCGGCAAGGGAAGGAGGAAATCTTGCTAAACATACCCAGATGAGACCGATTGGATGAATTGAACTGGAGTTTCACGGAAACAACCTTTGAACTTTATGTTACAAAATCAAAAGAAAATTTGCCCTTCCCGCCGACGGCTACTTGACAATTAAAATTTCCACATTCCGCGACGCTTGGGTGAAAACTTTACATTGTCAAGAAAGGCTATTAAAAGATCAACAAAAATGACCAAACAACAGACAAAAAGGAAACTAAAAGAACAGGCTTGAGAATAGAAAAAAAAAGTCAAGGCAAGTCGTATCGAAATTTTGATCAGTGCGCATGCCCGAACTCAAATTCTCGAATACTTCTACAAAAGGCAGGAGAGTTTAGTTTTCCGAGCTGCAAACGATATTATTGACTGTTCGGCCTCGATTTGGCTAGATAATGGCCATAAAATGGCATTTGTAGCCTGAAAAAGCGTGTTTTTTTGTGTGGAAGTTTGGGAGTCAAAAGGTGAAGATACAGACGACCATAAAGTTACTATTACTTATTAGTTTTTACTCCGTTTCTAATAGTTATTTTGCACGATAATTGACATCAATTTTACAACATAAGTCTTGCTGAGATCATATAATAAAGCAGCAGTAGCTCATTACACAAAAATAAATGATCGGGATTTAGTCACTACCGCTTTAGTCTTATTTCTTGCCCCACACACGAGACTATAGTCCTACTTTTAAAATGATCAAGTTAAAATGTTACAAAGGGAGTTTAATTGTAGCTTACCACGACGTCTGCTAGCTTGTAAAGTGGAACTTCAGTTATTCCGGGAATTTTCCCAACATTCCGAGAAACCGAAAGACGTCATACGACGAAATAAGGGGTGGATCATTGATGAGGGGGTAACATGAATTTTTGCGGCTCGATATATATGAAAATACATATTTTTTGTTCAGCCCTGCAGGACATTCACTTCTGCCACCTTCGTATATTCTTTATCTTGAGGGATTTTTTTTTTCTGTAAACATTTAAACTCCAATTAAGTGTACTGCATGATATGCCTTGTGCATTTTGTAATACGCCTGTCACTTACAATTTACCCCAAGTCTTCTTTGCACGCTTTTCCCGCTGTCTAAGCTTCGGCGACATTGCACTCGCATGGATCTATCAGAAAAGAATTAGCGTTGCCAACTTTCCTTGCACGCATGTATCGCTCACTGGTCGACTTACAGACTCACAAAGAGTAACAAAATCACCAAAACATGCACACTATTAATTGTTTTTAAAAAGTATAAATAAATAAATAAATAAACAAACAAACAAACAGACAAACGAACGAATAACGAACGAACGAACGAACCAAGATGAGCAAACGCATTCGTGTCGGATATGTGATGAAATACAACATTTTTATGAGATCGCAACAAACGGAAATCGTTACACTCCACTAACAGAAACTTTTGCCTAAACATTATCGCGTTCGAAGAACGCAATCCTAATTTTCGTGTTGGTTGTCCTGTGGTTTATGTGCAGTAAAATTTGAGATTTTGTGGTAGAGGTCTTCCAAATGGCCGCCCCTATTGGTTTTTTGTTATACTTATTTTGCGCGATGATTGTTATCTATTTTAGAACATTTGAGTTGAAGAGATCATAGAATAAAACAGCAGTAGCTCGTTATACAAAAACAAGTGGTCGAGTTCAGTCACTACTGCTTTCTTATTTCTTTCTGCATACACGAAACTATAGTCCTACTTTTAAAATGATAAAGTTAAAGAGCTACAAAACTGAGTTTAATAGTTTGTACTTACCACGACGTCCGCCAGTTTGTAAAGTGCAACTTTAGTTAATTAATTCGGGAATTTTCCCAACATTCCGAGAAAACGAAAGACGCCATGAGGGCGACATTAGGGTTTTCGGTTTTTCGGTTTTGGTCATTGTTGAGATCGGTTTTTCAGGTTTTGCACTCAAAAATTTCCGGTTTTTCGTTTTTTATATCCGTTGTGGTTTTCGGTTTTTTTCCTTTTTAAACATCCGGTTTTCGGTTTTTACGAATAAGAAAAGCGGTTTTTTTTTTTTTTGGGGGGGGGGGGGGGGGGGGGTTTGCTTCCTAGTTTCTAGACCTTTGGCTCGATCAACCTGTGTAGGTTCACGTTCGCCATCCAAGTGACCTTGCCGGTGAAAGTGACCCACAAAAGGCAATAGCAGTTTTGCCTAATTCTATTGCAATAGCTTTAAAATGAAAGAAGAAAGATGTGGCCGCTTAATATAGAGCTGTTATATATATGGGTTCGACTGTAATTATATTTCACTGTGGTATCAAGGGTCAGGAGTTTGAGGTTTGTGAATTTACTATTTTGATCATTGTGTTCGGCAGTTTTTCGGTTTTGATCGATTTTTATTGCGGTTTTGCGGTTTTTCGGTTTCTTATAGGCCCCAATGCCTCCCTCCGCCATGCACACGTCGAAATTAAGGGTGGATTATTTATTCCATTAATGATGAGATGTTTGCTGGTTTGCATGAATTTTTGCTGCTCGATGTTTCCTTTGCAAACTTAACTGTTAAAATAAACTACAAACTTCTTGGAAGAAATGCTTTACTATTTAAAGATTCTTTGTCCCCTATATAGATGCTTTCTGACTTAACACTCCACCAGAACCGAGTTTCGTTCCAGACGGGTAGCCCTATTCCTTTGTATAAGCACAGTGTTGTTGATTTCGGTGAATATTATATCCGTGATTCAGTCATGCAAAAATCAAATGTCATTTTCTCTTTGTCTGATATACTTCTTTAGTTTCTGATTTAATCCTTTGACTCCCAAGCGCGCATTTAGGCGCTGTTTAGGGTCATACATATTGTACCATTTGTGACGTCATCAGTTTTAGCGTCCGAAAATATTTTTGACAATCCTAATTTTCGTGTTGGTTGTCCTATGGTTTATGTGCAGTAAAATTTGAGATTTTTCCAAATGGCCGCCATAATCTGTGATTACTGCTAGTCTAAAAAGAAGAGAGCAATAACCTCGTTATAAACTTAGTCTAAACTTAGTTTTTACGCGTGAATGAAATTGCTTCGTCGAAAATAACTACCGGCAATGAAAACCATTTTTATAATCGTTTTAAATCAGCAAGAAAGCCTTGAAAAACGCTTGTTACAAAAAAGCCTTGGTAGAAAGTGTGCACATTGTGGGACTTCCATTTCCCTTTATACAACATGTAAACACAAATTACTAAATTTAGCTTTGCAAATAGTATTCAAATATTATTATGCAAAGCAAATCGCAGAATTAAAGTAGTTACTCTAGTTGTTGTCAAAAAGCTACGCTTCTGATTATCGGGAAGAACTTCAATGTGTTCAATATTATGTGTATTCTGTCACAGACGAACATTAATTTACCCAACTTCCCAGTAAGCCTTTGGGTCGCATCGTTCATGGTTTATGCTTTTTACCCGACAACGTTTCTTCAATTTGGTGTATATTCATAGACTGCGAGCAGTCACATATTTTTATTCAGAGATAGTGGGGTAGCAGGCACGTAATGCAAGGAAAAGGTTGCAAACCGAGAGTAGCATGGACACAAACTATTTTCTTTTCTCCGGTAGCCTGTAGAGCAGGCGTTTTATAACGGAAACTCAGAGGTACATTGATCGTGGCCGCCATCTTGAAAAGCCAAGGAAAAGACTAAGGGAGGAGGGGCGGGAAAGGGGGGAGGGCGGGAAAGGGGGGGAGGGGCGGGAAAGGGGGGAGGGGCGGGAAAGGGGGGAGGGGCGGGGAGAAGAAAACGCCTGCCAGCAAAGCCTATGAAATTACCGAACGCCCCCTAATTAGTCGCGCCTGACTACTTTGCCGGAAAGGCAACACAGCCAATGAAAATCGACTTCATTTCTTTTACGGAAGCCTAAAATTACTAACGACAATAACATTGGCAAGTGTTTGGAAAGGCACTTTCCCGGGCATTGACAATTCCTGGGAAATCTAGCGAGCGATGTACACGTAAAAATTATGTCTGAAACGCGTCCTAGCGACAGCTGCAGGATTTGTAAATTGTCTTTTACTGTGCGAATCCAAAAACCGTGAACACTTTGATTTAATTTTGACATTTCCCATTGTGCAGCAACCAATCAGAAGCGACTCGAAATCGCAAGAAACCCAAACAAACGGTTAGTCACGAAACCACGCTTCTCTGTTTTCTTGCAAAAGAATCGTCGCCGCCTCGCTGTAGTTATTTTCATTTCTAGTTTACCTTTCGTCTTCCTTTGTAAATGAAGTAGAAATCTGAGCGATTGTAACGGCTAAAAACCAGACAGACGTTTAGCTATAAGTTTGCCTCATGCTCAGTTGTCGCGTTCATCGGTTTTTAAATGTTGTACACAACACTTGTACACAACACTTGTCCATGAAAAAGACGGACAATAACATGACAGTTCCTGAGGAAGTGAATTTTCGATAAATTTGTACTGAGCGAGGACAAAATCGGCTGATCCGGCGAATGAAAGTGTTAACTTAATACGGCATGCAAATATGTAACTACAGCACCGCTAAATTGCCGCAAACTTGTCAACTTTTATTCCAAGTACAGCTACTACACAACGTTTCTTTTGCTTTGATCTCTCGCTGATCAGCCGCTAGCTACTTTGCCGTGTGTGGCTAATTGCAATACGGCTTTCCAAAATTTGAAGGCTTGAATATAATGATGATATATATATCTGATATCAGAAACAAAAGTTTTAAATTTTACAACTGTAAAACTGCAAAAAAGAACAGAAGTTTGCTGCTTTAAATATTGAGACGAACTATCGGCTACTATGCTCAAAAGTGAGTACTGATTACAGTTTGCTTGACTCAGTAAAAAACATAAATAGGTATTACTTTTACTCTGAGCTTTGTGGTATCGTGACTAACCGTTTGTTTTCACCCGAACCAACAACTGAAAGATGAGGCTTTTTCCAAAGCCTGTTGGAAGAACTGCTAATAAATCTTGCCTCGACAACAGTGTCGTGACCGCTTGCTTTTGTTACGATCGCAATTTAAGAGATATTCCCAATCCAGCGGGCGACCCCGTAGCTGTCCAAACAATGTCTGTGATTGGCGAACGATACAATTGATATATCACTTGAACAATGCCCCTATCCCTAATCCCTATCCCAGCAGGACAAATCTCTTGTTTTCTTAGCGAATCACAGACATCATTTGGACAAGTGCTGGACTACCCAATCCAGCAAGCGCCGCGAGAGCTTTCTCCAGGGCAGAATCGAAGTCTTCCAAATCCGCCATGTTTTCAAGTTTCGGATGAATCAGGCCAAAATACTCCGCTCGGAGGCCCCGTAAAACATGTGTCCCCTTGATTGGCAGCTAGCAATCAAACAACGGAAACCACAACAATCAGAGTCCCCGTCGATCTGGTGAACGGGTTCGCCAAACGAACAATGGCTGCGGGCAGGCGTATTTTTTCCTCCCCACCCCCTCCCCCCTCCCCTATTTTAAACCCATCATCCTCTCCCTTAAAATCAGTTTTCGACTCTACCAAACTCTCTGGTAGTATTAACGTCCAAGATGGCGTATTAAAGTCATTCCCGAAAGCAAATCCATGGATCGCGCTCCAAAATACGCCTGCTTTGCAGGCTATTTCTCCGGTTTTACCCTTGGTTTTTCTGTCTCTGTCTCGATCAATGTTCACCCGCTTGGCACTCTACTGGATAAAAAGACTAAAGTGCACACTGGGGCAGCACCACTGATAAGGCTCCAAAAATGGAAATTACAGTAGATCACGTGACGTGTGAGATTAGTTTATTGTCATTTATTTACATTAAAACGTGTATTTAGTTCAAAGTATCTAAGTGGTAAGTGGGTAGAAATCCTCCAGGTTCAAAGTTTGACCAACATATAATTTCTCATTACAATAGCAGTACATTAGTTTTAGTATTCAGTGTGGAGAATTCATATTTTAATGAGATAAATATGATTCCAGTCATTATAGCCAATCTTCACACAGACTTTTTGCTTGGAGAAACAGGTCCAGTCTTCAAAACAGGAATGGCTAACAAAGCCAAAACTAAACACAACCCAAAGAAACATTGATATCCAACAATGTCCACCAGTAGACCAGATAAAGAAATCATGAACAATTTCCCCAGCACCTCTGCCGTGGCCAACATAGAGCAATGAGAGGCTTTGGCTCCTGGAGATGAATTCTTGGAGCTTAACATCATCAGAGTAAATGTCGCTGTAGTGATAATTCCACCAGTTAATTGAAGCAAGCACTCGAGAATTACAACGCAATGTGTGCTTAAAGTTATCATGGAGAGAAGCCATATTATAGCAAGTGGTAGCAGTCTTGCATATGAAGTCCATAGGAGTACTTTGATTATCCAGGATCTAGGCAAATAAATGAAAACTAAAGTTATTACTGTGCATGTAGCATCAAATTGTGAGGCATCTTTTCATACAACTGTGTGTTGTAAGTATCCGGGGCCTGCCGAGTGCCAATCCTGGCGCCAACACCAAGACCAAGACCATCGACGTACACATGCTCAATTAAGACTAAATGTTGTGATTTAAAGGTAGATATGCATCAAAACGCGTATCTTGATTTGAAAATCCTTTTAAATAGACCCCAAATGCAAAAATATATTTCGGCCAGCCAGCAAGAACTCACTTTGAGCTACCTAAAGCTGTATTTCAGTGCCCGACCATACACAGTGGACCCATCTGCCACTGTCGCAAAGCGTGTCGGGAAATTCGACAGCAAATTAAAACCAAAATAGTAGTAGTCTGAGAGCACTTCGGATATTGGTCATTTCGATCACGGCACAGGATGGAAAATGGCCCACAACTCACAACGCTGGCCCCTTTCTGATCCGCCAGCTCATATTGGGTCAAGGCGGCAACGACACACACTCAATTTTTTGAGACGTGCCAGGGACTTTTTAAAGGATTACCGGACTTCATGATGTTCTCCATCGCGGAGGGGGCCTTAAACATGGCTTAAACCAGCACTCAACCTCTGAGTTGTTCGCTGTTCAGCCATGTTGTCGCAAGTGGCGAACTGTTTGATAAGCCCGCCTAAATATGTTCATTCAGGTCGTTGGCGCTGGTCAGGAGTATTGCAGTCGCATATTCTCACAGCCAATCCGCTTCTTAATAGCATCAAAAGCATGCTCTGAATGTACAGTCAAAAGCACTGGAGGGCCAGAACTCTGCTTTTTTCAGGTGAAATTAGTCCAATTCCTTAGGGTTAGTGCAAATTCGACAAGGGTTTATGATAATTATTAGTTGTACAATAAAATGAGGCAATAATTAAACTGAGCAAGAAAAAATAAAAAAGGCCTAAAATTCAACATAGGTCGATTATGCTCTCAGCCTTTCAATTAAAAAATGTAGAATCAATTGTAGAATCAAGGCCTGATTACCGGACGGGTAAAACTGATTCTATTTTTAACCCATGAATAAGTGCAAGCGTAATGAACGGGTTATCGGTAACAGTGGTTAATTCACTCACTCGCCCACTCGTTCCTAGCCTGTGAACAGGCTTCTTTTTGGGGAATTGGGTAAGGTTAAAATCGGCGAGCGAAGCGAGCCGAACGCGGACTGAGGAAGAGGGAAGGGGCGCCGCCCCTTCACTCTTCCTCGGTCCACGCGGACCGGAGGGACCACGCGGAGGGGAAATTTAGAGACTCTTGTTATAGTTTTATAGATATTTGTCCTTCACTTTCGGTAACCTATTAAGGCTTCTGGTCTTCAAGAAGGCTACATCTTTGCTACTGTCCTGCTTTTCTGTAAAATGCATTTCTTAGATCACAGAGCTTCAAAAAATGGCCGTTGCGGAGGGGAACAGAAAAAATGGTGTTTTTTTTTTTTTTTCTATTTCTGATCATTGACTTCTTAGATTTCTCAGAATTCTGAAATGTTGCTCTGAGCCTAATGGATTGGTGATTTTCCCCAATGTATGTTTATTAAAAAGATCACAAAAGAAAACTCAAGTGTTCAGTATGGTTGCCTAAGCATTGAAGAATCATGTAGCGTGCCATGAGAGTCATGTAAAGTTACAATTACGAGAGTCAAGCACATGTACAGTAGTGTGCGTACGATTCACATTAATAAAATTAGGCATGATGCAATATTATGTTCAATTCACATCTTACAAGAGACTCTTTGTCGAGCTACATACTTCTTCTTTGCTTTGCTTTTCTTTTGTTTTGTTTTGTTTTCTTTTTAAAATAATACATTTTATATTTCATGATGTCCTCATAATTCGCATGATGTATTCTATATTGTCAGGAAGCCTATAGTGCATAAGCCCCCGGCTTCTATATAGGCTTCCTTGTCACTACCACATTAAACATTTTGTAGTCTATCGTCTTTTAAGTTATTCTAAATTTCTAGCATATTGTATTATTATTATTATTATTATTATTATTATTATTATTATTATTATTATTATTATTATTATATACATATATATTTTTTAATGTGGTTAATGGCAAAATAAATAAAATGAAAATGGTAAACTGACTTTTGAGGGATATTGTACATGTACAAAACATTTTAACATCACTAGATAAAAAGAAATATTTTGTGATAAAAAAAAAATGACCATCACCTCTGTCCAGAATGCAAGCCAACAATCCAGCCCCCAACAGTGGAACCAGCAATTGAAAAAGCCTGACCAAATACTCCAGACATCACTCCTACTTGTTCTTGAGGGATTCCCCTGTCCATGAGGAATAACGGAAGCATGCTAGCTACGCCTTGTTCTCCTAGCTTGTACGTAAGCACACAACAAACAAGCCACAGAAAGTCAGAACTTTGTAAAATATTCCTCAAAATCTGCGCGACTCCCAATTTACTAGTTTTATGTTTCGATGAAAATAGGACTTGATGTAACTTATGTTTTCGGCCGAATTTCTCATGTTTGCAGTCGATGTCTTCATTTTCAATGCCACCATCTGATAAAACTGAATCATTTTTTTCTACAGTTGTATTGTGTTTGTATGGAACTTCTTCTCTTTTGATATGCTGTGAATAGTTTTGGGTATTGACCACTAGTAGAATAAGTATGACAATGTAATATGAGCCCCATAGACAGTACAGCCACTCCCAACTGCATAAGGTGCTTAGCCAAGCAAGAAGACCTCCACCAAACAAAGCACCCACTTTGTATCCAACTACTTGGAGTGTACTTCCTATTCCTAAACATAAGGAAAAATATTATGATAAAACCAGTGCAAAATGCAACTTACAGTGGACAGTTAACAGGATTGAGTCCCCAGTTTTCCCGTGGATGTGATTGTTCAGGTCAATCACAGAAAACGTTTTTAAAGAAACTTAATACATGTATGTCATGCCAACTGGTGATAGTACAATGTAAATGAGTTTACCTATTCTTGCCCACTAGCTGGTACTTTCATCTCCACCAGGAAGGGGCAATTCCAAAAAAAACATTCCATACCCCATGATGGGCAGCATCGACACTTTAATACCCCCATTATTTTTGGAAATTTTAAAATGTGCCCCCCCCCCCCCCCCCATGCCTTCAGAATTTCAATATTGTTAACCCCACCTCCCCTTCCCCATGTTATTTCGAATGTGGTTTTCCAATTATATTTTTCCAAAGTATTTTTTTTATTGCTCTAATGCCTTTAATTAATAATTGCTTCCTTTGTTATAACTCTATTATTTTTTACTTGATAATTTATTATTAATTTTCATTCCTTTTTGTTTTTACCTTTTTTCTATTTTTATCATTTATTTTTTTGAGTTTTTGTTTCTCTCCTTTTTTATTCTTTTCTTTGCAAAAACTTACTTATTTTACTATGATAATGTTGGGCCACCATCTGTACATGTACCACCAATCAACCTTTTTGTTTTAGCCTCATTTGTTTGGGAGAGAACATCATATTGATGCCTGTTGAAGTCGAAAGTATCATCCACAAATGTTCACAATACTGTTGGCCACCATACTTAGTAGGTTACTACTTCATGTAAGCCTATAGGAGCATGGTAAACAAAGATGGCGGCAGCGAACAGTACATGAACCATTGTTTTTGGTTTCAAAGAAACAAAGTGGAACAGTGAAAAGCAACACTTGCGTAAACATTTATGTGATAGATCCCCCGTCCTCAGTATGTGCTTGAATTACGAACTAGAAAAGCCAACAGGCCAGCATTTTCAACCTGTTTTTCCACTCTGGTAATCCCCCCCCCCCCCCCCCCCCCTCCTTTGCCTTTGGAATTTCCAGCCTAAACACCTCCCCCATGCCTTCAAAAATTCCAGTCCAAAGAAACCCCCTTGACCTCCGAATTCCAAGATGCTACCAGTGGTAATTGGTATGGATATTTTCTGGAATCGCCCAGTATATACCTCATACAAATTAACAATCAAAACAATACCAAGCAAGAATGAAATAAGTTTGTCAACAATAACCTAAAGTTAATATGGGTGCGGGTTACGCCGAAGATTTTGGCAGGAGTTTTAAAAGACTGTGGTGTTTTGACATACTATTGCAGTTCTTGATGTATTCTAGCATGTGTTTGTTGATTGATTCATTACTCATGCGCGAAGCGGCATGAGTAAAGGTTTCGGCTCCGTTTATCTTGTTATTGCTGCGGAACGAGCGTAGCGAGTGAGCAGCAACATAATCAGGATTTAAGAGAAATATATGAGAAGAAATATAAGCTACGAAAAATCTCAAATAGCGCTTTGCACTAATGACGTCACGTACTTTTAGCCCCCGTTGTGACTCAGACAAACAAACTCCTCCATGTGTTATCTGCGCAAGAGTTTTGTATGGGAAAATGGTGTTGGCGAAGACTTTGATGCGGCTTTTATCAATATTTTCGCAAGAAAATCGAACACCTGGGTCAATGTTGAATAGGAAACCTAAAAACCATTCTTGGAACATCTCAAATTTTGGGGAAAATGCAGAGAATTGATAGAGAGCGGCAATATTATTGTCTGAAAGATTTCACTCTTGAGAGGTTCAGTTTGCAGCATATACAGCTGAGCCGTTTTAAAAAACGAAGTATATAGAACCAAGCGGTAAAGTGGTCCATGGCAAAAAGGCAGGTTTCAATTATGGTGAAAAGAAATGATTATCCGTCCATTGCGGCTCCACTGAAAGGATACGTTTATTTTAATGCTGTTTATGCGACCGCGGGTAGTTTAAATAGAAGAGTTTTAATATACCCGTTGGACGAATACTCGAGAGTAAGCAGCTCTCTAATTTATCCACTATTGCAGCCTATATACTCTCCAAACTTTACAGTATATAATCAGTATCCCTTAGAATATAGACTCAAAGACATGATTTTTGCTTAAAAACAAATTCGCGTTGTCATCTTCACGACCTTTCCTTCAGCTTTGCTTGTATGATGAACGCGGGTCAATAACAGTACAGTATTTGTATCAAATACACTGATTCTGGACCATTTGGAACCTATTTATGCATCCCTTTCCAAGCAAGCAATGCACACATCTTAGTCATGAAGAAGAATACAAAAATTTACTTTTCTCTTTGCTGTTTAATTTGATGAGGGCTAATAGATTGGAAGTCCGATGATCGGATTTCATCATGCAGCCTCGTCTGCCTCGTCACATAATTTGTCGAATTTTAAGCCAAAATCTACAATTCTTGAATCAGATTTTCACTCCCTAATGTAACATTGCCTTGTATGTATTATATTTGAAGCTTCCAAACCGTTCAAATCACGTTTTCCGCTGATTTCACTGATTTTTTCATATCCAAAACACATCACGCTCATACAAAGCCTTTGATCTGACTGCAAACTTTGTCTGAGTCACGTAGTGGGTCTATCTATTTTTAGTAATAGTGCAAAGCGCTATTGATTGCTTTTTACCAGAATTCACTGCGCCACGAACACATTTTGGGCCAGAATGCACTGCGAGGTTTGTAATATTTTGTTCCAACATGTCCCAGTCGAAATCGGAACTCAATTGTCGAAGGCTACCGCAAGATGAGCGAGGACTGTGAGGCATGGCGATAGGACCATTGGATAGCAAAGATTTTCGAAGATTGTACGGGATAAAAGACATTTATTTTGAAATCACTCGGACAGCGGTCGATGAGACTAACTGAGCTGAGCGCGTGGGGACGCGAAACCTGAGCTGAGCGCGTGAAGACGCGAACACGATACGGCTAGCTAGTAACGCAACATACTTAACTTAATAGTTAACCTAAATTTTCACACCTACCTCGTGGTGAACGAGTCCTTAGCTCAACAATATTCTACAGACATTGCAAGAACTTGATGCGTGAATTAACAAAATTAGTCTTAATATCAGCTGGCGTTTTCGTTGATTCATCCCGTTTATATTTGATTTTCTTCCCCTCAAAAAACGAAAGACAAAATTCTGTAATACCAGTGAGACGATAAAACAGCATTATTACAACAAATTTACCGCAGCAATTACTATCTTTTGGATAGACTAGTTATTTTTATTATTATTATTATTATTATTATTATTATTATTATTATTATTATTATTATTATTATTATTATTTTTTGTGTCATGATTTTGCATGCAAATTTATGCACGCATATTTGAATTGTGCACTTCTGGTTCATGTCTTTGCCATTAATTATTTTACACTTCCTGTTTAGTAACTTCCGGCTACTCTCACTTTCGGTAAAAGAGCGTTACTTAAGTGTCATGACAGCATCTCCTACAACCCTAAAGACATTACAATGTGCACGTTTGGTATATATGAGACTTAGAAGAATCACTGGTTTCATTGTGGTACAGCCTTCATTTCCAAAACATTCAATAGAAGGTTTCACGGTCGTGGCCGCCATTTTGTAGGTAGGGCTAAAAACTCGGACAGACTGGGGCGAGTCACAGTTTCGCTTGCGATTGAAAATGGCGGAGAAAGAGCACTGCAAGTTCGAAGACTTTTTGCACTTGACTGTGACTTCCTTGCAAGATTACCTAGCTTTGAGAGGTCTTAGTAAATCTGGGAGAAAAGAAGAGCTAGTGGCAAGGGCTTTTGGTGCCTATGAACTAAATGTACCTATAAAATTCCCTCAAGAAATGATATCCAGTGAACTTAACAGGGAGTACAAGCGAAGGCTTTCCATTCACAACGCGCCAGACCCAAAGGAAGTTTTTGCTGATCAGTGGATCGACGATGTGTCTTCATGGCCTGATCTCGACGAGGGGAAATTGTTCTCTTTCATTTTAAAACACAAAGCAGTAGATACGGAGTACATTGGCAAGTACAAAGATCAAAAAGCATACAGCTTCTATGAAAGTGGTTTTGTTGGCGCCCTTTACACCTACACTGTTCCAGGAACAAAGATGTTGTTTGTTAAGGGAGATGTTACGCCATCAACTAAAGTAAGAGATGATCCACACAAAGCATGGATATTGTGTGAAATTCCAAAAAAAGGCGAATGTGAGATATTGACTACATGGTGTACTTGTGTAGCAGGGAGTAGCTTGTGCTGTAATCATATTATTGCTATAATGTACAAACTGAACTATGCATATAAGAAGGGCTATGTTAATCCTGCATGTACTAGTGTACCTGAAGGGTGGAATAAAGGCACAAGGAAAGATGTCACTCCCAAGAGGATAAGTGAACTTTTTATTCGAAATGATAGCTGCAAGAAGGCAGAACAAAAGAACAGGCCACCAATCAATTCAAAGGCTAAACAAAACTTTGATCCTAGGCATCTGGACCAGCGACAGATGACCAGTGACAGAGTTAATGAATTGTTTTGTGATATTAAGTTGAACCTCCCAAATGCAAGTTTATTGTATTCTGTAGATGACTATTTGATTCCTGAACTTGTTCAACCTTTACCAGAGACTGCTGTAACCTTTATGTCTCAACCAGGTAATGCAGAAAAGACAACAGATGAGCTAGTTTTGCCCTTTCTTGAGGTCATACAAGTAAATGATTCTGAAAGGCAAAAAATTGAAGAGGAGACAAGAGGACAACATCTTAGTGAACAATGGAGAAATCAAAGATTAGGCAGAATTACAGCATCAATTATACATGAAGTCATGACCAAAACAGAGAGTATCATAGCAAACAGGAAAAAGAATGTCAGTCCAAAGTACTCTCCTCTTGTTGATAAAATTGTAAATGGAAGTCCTGATATTGGTATGCTAGATCCAGTAAAGTGGGGCAAACTTCATGAAGATGATGCAATCAAAACATTCATGGCAGAGGAAGCAACTAAACATGATGGTGGTCTTAACAATGTAAGGAAATGTGGCTTACTGGTGAAGACTGATGAGCCATTTCTTGGTGCCTCACCTGATGGACTGTTTAGTTGTAAGTGTTGTGGCACTGCTGTTTTAGAAGCCAAATGTCCTTATAACATTAAAGATCAAAATATCAAAGAAAACCATGAGAAAGTTGATTTCCTTGAAATGTGTGATGGTCATTTAAGACTCAAAAGGAGTCACAGATATTATTCACAACTTACAACAGAAATTGCTCTTAAAGGTTGTTCTCATGGTTTTGTTATTGTCTGGACTACAGTAGATTACTTCATTGAAAAAATCACATTTGATCAGAATAGATGGAAAAGACTGCATGATGCTGCAACTTTCTTTTTCAAGGGGTACATTTTACCTGTTTTACTAGGGAGAAAAGAACTGTGTCAGTGCCCTAAATGCAACAAAGTTGTCCTTGAGAGTGAGGAAATTGACAAGCCAGGAGAACAATCAGTGTGCTGTGATCATTGCAACATTTGGTGGCACTGGCATTGTGCAGGGATAAATAAAGAGGAAAAACTCCCTGATGTATTTGTTTGTCCCAGCTGTGTATTTGACATAGTCAACACCTGTAATGCGGGAAACAGCTCAGACTCAGATATAGAGGACATTCTTTAGTAAATGTAAAGACATACACAAATGTAACTTAAAACAGCCCTTATGGCTTACTGCTTAATGGATCCTTTATTGGTCTTATGGTTCAACTAAAATGTTGGTTCAGTTTACTTAGAAAGGAACACATTTGTTATGAGTGTAGATTATAATCCTGTATTAAAATTTCACAAATTGCAACTCAAAAACTGTATAACTTGAGTATGAAATTTCCTGTACAACTCCTGGTACCAATATTAAAATAATTGATATAATACTGGGCCAAATACATGTAAAAATCTATCTGCAGTATAAACCACCCTGCAGATACGTTCCTTATAAGAATACACATAATCTAGCTTAATACAACCTGTGATTTAAAATGTGACAACAGCATCATAGAGTTCTGTGAGAATGATATCAATGGAAAGTCTCATCATACAATAAGGGGCTCCCAGAGATTGCTTAAGGCAGCACAAACACGAACAATGTTATCTGCCAGGGGAACAATGCATAATGGCATTTCCTGCTTGAGAATCCTAAAGATTTTTATTCTCCTGATTGCTCTTTCAACATGAATCCGAACATTTGCAATTTGAGAGGTCTCTTTCACATCCCTAGAACGCATTTGCATAGATGCTGCAGAGCTGGGAGGGATTGCCAGGTTTGAACCAATCACCAACAAATCTTCCCTTATTTTAAAGCCCCTGTCAGCCATGACTAAATCATACCTTTGAATATTATTTAAAAAACCACTATCCCGAACAATGTGAACATCTGAAGCACGGCCTCCATACACAGGAGACACCCAAGATACAGCACCCCTAGGAGTGATAGCCACTAAAAACTTAAAGGTGTGGTGCTGCTTATAGTCAGACCACAATGCAGCTGCTATGTCAAGAGCAGTGGGTGTCTCAGTGTAAACTTCAGTGCAATCGATTATGACACGGCAGTTTGGGTACATTTTTTTAAAACAGTAAGGCATTGTCTTCTTGACTTGAGCCTTTGAGGGCCACACAATTAATACCCCCAATTCTCTTGAGAGCAGCTTGATCCAAGTTGTAAAGATGCAAGACACTTGTGAGCAAGTTATCTTGAATCTAAATGCCAAATCCTCTACAAGAAGTCCCATTCTCAGTCGCATTAAAACCAACAGGAATTCTTGTTCGAGCGTTAGACTCCTTGGAGGCCCATATCTTGCTTCTGAGTTCACCTGGTGGGTGTACGCTACAGGTGTTAGTGTTAGTTTTTCTCCTTTCCAGTATTGCATATGTTTTGCCTTAACCTCAATCCATGAAAAAATCTTCTCAAAGATTACTGGTGATGGTAAGCCCGTGAACACTCGAACACAACTTTCACGATTTATATGGTGGAAATGCAATGCTACATGTAGGTCTAAATTGGCTTGGGTAGATTGGTCCTGAAAGGATGATGTGTGCTTTGCAAATTTCTTACCAGCTAGATCAGGCTTCACTTCATTTCTGACAGCAAAAAGCTCTTTCTTTACTGTTTTTCTTTTTTTCGGCGAGGGAGATTTAAAGTCTCGAGGACAGAGAAACAAAGTTGGGTAAGGATTCTCACATGTACAGTAGGTTTGCCCTGCTGGAAATGATTGGAGCAGACTCGTGTTTCCTGGCCCCACTCGAAATTTGCCAAACCCTTTCTAACCTGAGAAATCCAAACAGATCTGTTCTTTTCATCTTTAGGAAATCTGTGAAAAATCAGTTCTTCCACATGTCCTCTTTGGATGGTTTCATTTGGTTTTCGTTTGTCGTTGTTACAGCCAGCTACACAACAGCGATCGTGACCTCCCATTTTCAGAATATCTCCTAACATAACATAACATAACATAACATAACAAACTTTTTTTCGCCTAGGATTTACAGAGTAAAATTTGAACTCAAATTTGAACTTGAATCTTGGTTTCTGACCTTTAGCAAAGACACAGAGGGTTCATGGAACTTCTTTTATTGATTTGTGACAAAACACTTCATGAAATGTGAATTCGTCAAGCGTGAAAGTCAAGCGTCCGTTCGATTATGCCGCCATTTTACATAGAACTGTATGACTCGCCCCAGTCTGTCCGAGTTTTTAGCCCTACCTACAAAATGGCGGCCACGACCGTGAAACCTTCTATAGTAAACAAACATGTTTTGCAGGAACGATGATTGAATGAAAGGAGTAATTCTTCTCCATGTCGGACATCTTATCATGTTTAAAATATATCATAAAACTTTCTTACGCATGCACATGAGTAAAGGCTGCTTGGAGCCTCTTGTTTC
>JAJGOT010000084.1:1490000-1637500 GCA_022457155.1 Cladopsammia gracilis
TGTGATTAAACGCATAATTGTGTGACTTTGTTTGGGTAAAAACTTCAATAGATTCCGTCAGTTTTTCTTAGCTTTTCTCAGTTTTGATCGTTCTATTTTGGGAACAATTTCAGCCAATTTTTCACCGCTTAAGTAAGACTAATGTTCAAAGTGACGTTTATGAAAAACCGGTCAAACCGGTCTTCTGGAGTACAAATACCGTGAGATATTTGTACTCATTTTGGGTGTTATTTGCACTCCACTGAGTGCAGTTGAATAATGACATCGAAAATGTTTGAAAGTTTTGGACTCCCGTATGAATAGCAAATCGAAGTTGGCCGTACGGGAGTTTTCTTTGAAGCAAAAAACATTCTAAGTGTCAAGAAATGAGTCAACAGACAGTATTTGATGTGGGATACACAATTGGTTAGAGCGCCAACCCCCTTCCCAGTTTGAGGGGGTACTGCAGGTATAAATAAATTATATTTTCTTTACCTGTACAATCAATTTTCTTACAGAGCTTTACAGCTATACTGAAGAGAGTGAGTTTAAATTCAACAGAGAAGCATTTGAGACAACTCTGTTTTCACAAGGTATTGATCATTAATATTTAAAGATGTTGTACTGCAGTGGAAAGACTGTTGTGTATGTTGTGGTCCAATTTTCGTTTGGTTTGAAAATTATTTTTCAACCCTATTCATAATTTTTGTTTTCCTTTGTCATAGCAGTGTATGGTAATCGAAAATGAAAATTAAACTGGTTTGAAAATTTTCAAACCAAAGATCAGCAATACAATATTATCAGCATTACAATAAATTAAAAATACAATAAATTAAAAAAAAATCCCTAATTTTGTTTCAAATGTAAAAAATTGAAAAACAAATGGTACCATGCAAAAGTACTGCTGAAGAGGTTTCATTTGAATGGTAACCCAATAGGACTGTGTCTACTGGCTCAAAAGTTAGAAAGTACTTTACCCTACATGTCTCCATACATGCAATTGACTTTGTGCGAGAAAAAGGATTTATGGAACTTATTATTAGAAACCAATCTTTTGTGATGAGTTTTTTTTGTAATTAAGAATTCAAAGTTTTTGCTGCCCTTTGGGACACTAAGTTGGCTGCTCTATACATTTTTACTAAAAATTTCTACTTATTCGCCTTAGAAATTTTTCATATTAATTTTATCTTTTTGTTATAGTTTCATTAGTTTAGTTACAAACGACCCCACAAGCTATACAGCTTTAACTACTTATCGTGTTTAAATAAAGGTTTTCATTATATTGCATTACATGGAATCAAAATCTGTTTTTTAATGCTTCTGAATATTGAATGATGAACAGTGTGCAGTACACTATATGTAGTGTAAGTGCAAACCAAGAATAAACACTTCACTTTCATCTACTGTATCTCTTACAAAATGTGCGTAGTGACAGATAAGGCCTCGAGAGTAAGGTTAATAACTAACTGAGGGTAAAAAAGGACAGTAATTATTATTATCAAATTGGAATTTAATTTTGATATGCATGTACATGACTCGTACATTGGAACCCTGCCATACCTACAATCGCAGCCAAAATCTGTTGTAACCAATTGGTTTTTCTTCATACTTTTCACTCATTTTAAGATGTACAATGTATAGTTTAACTTACCCCCTTAAAATCATGCACTGGCCCACTCGTCCCCCCGCCCCACCCAATGTTGTCTCTATGTCTGCAGAAATGTTTGTAGAGGAAAACCCACTGACCGCTAACAACATTGCTTGGAGGGGGTAGTGGGGTAGTGGTACTGTTTCAATAGTTTTGGCCGAGATTGTAGCTTTTTAACTAATAATTCAGAATCTCTCATATTTTAAAATTAATTATTAGTAATAAATTGTGATTTTGATTTACTTTTACCCACCACTGTAGGTTATGATAAATGGACTGCAATGGAGGAAAATGACAGAAGAAAGTTTTTGTTTCTCGTGACTGAGAAATGCGAGGCAGTAGATCCTGATGTTAGACTCATGGCGGCAAGAGTTTTACTTTACCTTGTGCAAGGTACAATGTACATTTACAGTGTACATAAAGAATACATTGAGGAAAATGCATGGCACTGCATGATTTTTATTCACAAGTTGTAATGGGTACAATGTAGTTTTAGAACTTGAACAAGTTAACCCATTGACACCTCGAACACCCGAAACTGCCCGTGACGTCATCGCTTTTTATGATAAAAGATGTCTTTGGTAACTAAATGTAACTCACACAGAAGGAAGAAATCTTTCAAAAAGTGATAATGAGAGATCTCTCGTGAATTGGGACAGAGTTACACGCAAAAAACCTGTCAGATTTGACTGGCAAAATCAAAGGAAAATCTGGTCTTCCTAACACTTGCCACTTCTAGTTAAAAAATTTCACCTTCAGCGTTTTCTGGGAAACTTTTACTACATAAATAAAGTCTAGTGAAAGGCCAACAACGAGGGGGTTTCAAAGAAGACAAAGTGGAATGGCGAAAAGCCTCATAAATTAATTATGCATATAGACTGCTATGCAACCAAAGTTTCGACCAGCGGTGCACCCTTCCTCGAGCTTCATTTTCACTTCCGTTCAAAATGCAAAATTTACCTCCATCACTGGATATACGCCATGTAGACCTAAGGTATATTGAAACTTTATGACACCATATTTGGGCAGTGTATCAATGTGTTGAATTATAACATTCCTTATTTGTCATTTGAAATTACATATTATAAACTAACTGTATTTAACTTTTATTTATTATTCACAGGGAATTTTGGTGAAGTTAGTGATGAGGAAGAGCAACGAGAATTGGTAACTGATGAATTTTCCCTTTCTGATCTCACTGCTTTTTTCTAAGAAAAAAAATTAAAAAGTCCAGCTGGACTCAGGAGAATCCTGTACAGTGTACGTACCCATTACCGAGCTTACATGTCTGTAACATTTTACCATCTTTTCCATTTCCTTCTGACAGTACAGAAATTGAGAATGAGCTGTCCATAATGCGTGAATGATAAGTTAGAAAAGAACAGAAGCATAAGATTTCCTTCCACGAGATGTAATCTTTGCCTCGAGAAAAGCAAAACACCGAAGAACAGTAGAAGCCTCGCTCCCCTGCAAACCAAAACAATAACAGCATAATGGGCAATACTGGGTCTTTAATCTATTATTTTTTCACGCACTTGTGACATGATATGCACTTATTGACTGAGTGGGAGGGCCGGACGGGAAAATATTTGGCTCAAGGTCATGGCGTAGGGACCAAGTGCAGCGAGGTCCGTGCGCCATGACCGAGAACCAAATATTTTCCCGTCAGCCCGACCTAACTAAGTCAATAAGTATTTTATAATATGACTACAAAGTACAAGAATAGTTGTGCAGTGCGAGGTCGAGCAGGGCCGGACAGCTTTTACCGGACCAGCTCACATCAACCCATCCAGCCCTGCTCACGTCACCTTGCGATTCTTTTTTCTGTAGGATTGCCTCAGCGGGGTTGAACGGTCATATTATAAATGATTTTATTACATCTTTTTTCATAACCAAGCCTAAAAGTTCATTTACCATGATAATTGTTTCTTTATTTACATGTACCTTGTGCAGCATAATATTATTAATAACAGTTGTTTGTCTGTGTTACAGTCTCAGTTTAATGTGTTCTTCTTGTACAAGATGGGAATAATGCCTCTTCTTATTCAACTACTGAATGTAGAAATTGAGTGAGTGTTACTTTCATTTGTTTTCCTTACATTCATGAAAGTTAACTAACACAGTCACGAATTTTAATCATTTTTCATAAAATTATATATTATATAATTTTATATAATTATGATATTTTTAAAATTGTAATTTATTGTTGAAAAACCCCTACCCTTAAAGCATGTATGTATGTGCATAGCACTCTACAGTAAATACAATGTAGTTTTATTATATTATTATTTTATAATTATTGCAAATACACTGTTATAGTTCTTACCTTTTTATCAGATTATTATTAGTTTCTAGCATTACCTTATACTTTGTTATACTTCAATTATTGTTATGTTTTAACTTGGATTGAAAGATGTAAAGCATATCTGATCATATCATATGCATGCTAATTTGCACTATATAAGCAATAAATTATTATTAGTATTATTATTATTAGTAGTAATAGTAATTGGACTAAGTGGAGTACAATTCAGGGAGAAATCGGTCACAATTACCCCTGAATAGGTCATTTGCACGATGACATCATTTGACTACTACTACCAGAATCCTTCAGTTTTTTGTTTTGTAGTGCAAATTAGGGCTATTGTTATTTAAACCGCACTGGGATTACAAAATTTAAATAAGAAAGGAAAAACGAAATGAATTCTGGTAGTAGTAGTCAAATGACGTCATCTTGCAAATGGCCTATTGTACGACATGAAGTTCAATTACTAATTAATCGAATCAACAAACAAAATTCGAGATTAAAAAGTCTATGGAGTTTTTTTGTACTCAAAACGGTAAGGATATTTTCTATCAGTTTGAAAGCAGGAGGAAGCAGTGACAAAAATAACCCATTTAAGTTCACCTGATTGACGTGCATGCAACATAGGTGTCCAATTACTTAAAATGGCCACAATACACCGTATATGTCTCAATAAAACATGCCTCAAGTCTCTTTCTCAAGGCTCTGGCCATTTCACCGATTTAAATGTTGCTTGCAAGAGTTGAATTACTGGCCACTGATGAGCAAGAAAAAGAAGCTAAGGGGAACAGCAACACCACAATGTTTAACTTGGAGTTCAGAATTACTTTAAATTGAGGCCAATATTCCATTTATTTATTGTTTTGATTTTTGTTTGTTCCAGGAATTCTCATGCAGCCTTATCAGCATTGCACAAGCCAGCCGTGTCCACAGCTGACAGCATTACCTTGAGGTATAACAGGATAACATTAAATTTTAATTTCCAAGGCACTTCAATTTGTAATGTAAACTTATAGTATTTTTGGGACCTGGGGAGTCATGCTTTCTCATTAACCCTTTAAGCCCTAAGAGTGATCAGCATCAGATTTCTCCTTGTAATATCAATGCCTTATCAATAAAAAAGGTCATCAAAATTAAGGACATGATCACACAAGATGAATTCTCTTGATGAAACAATTATTTCTCCCTTATACTTCTATAGGAAATGTATAGGGACAAGAAATGAGAATTTCAATTTCAATTTGTTTAAATCTTTCCTGTGTATTTTGAAATAACGTCTGGGAAGATAATATAGTTTTTTGTATTTACCTTACCCTCCAGTGAACTTCACAAACCTCACTGTTTTCATCACAAACACTGTTGTTAGGCACATTTTCCACCATTGTAATCCTGTAGTTTTTGATGTGGGGATATTAAAGAAGGGCATTGGAATGCTCTTCCATAAAGACAATAATTAATTGAGTTGCACATACAGTACATCATTCCATGCCATACGTGTAATAATATTTTACAATACTTATTTTGAAGTACAGTGTAGCTACAGTACGTAACATTCACTCTTCCTCATTTCATCTCGGCAAGACAAAACTAACTGTTGAGGACATGACATTGAAGCAGTCAGTGGCATCAGCTAAATAATGACAAGAAGATTTTGTGAAATTGTGAACTTGCGGCATGGCACACATATTTCATGAAACTCAGACAGGGGCATACAAACCTCGCAAAATTGCAAAATGATGAGGTTTGAAATTCAGACTAGGGACATGCACCCCCTCTCCCCCTCCCCCTCCCCCCTTCCCCCTCCCCCCTTTCCCCCGTCCCCCCTCCCCCCTTCCCCCCTTCCCCCTTCCCCCTTCCCCCTTCCCCCTTCCCCCTTCCCCCTTCCCCCCTCTTCCCCCTCCCCCCTTCCCCCTTTCCCCTTCCCCCCCTCCCCCTACTAACAGGACCCCTCTGTTTCCTTCATGACTAATTGTTGAACATGCATACAATGATTGTATAATGTGATTTATCTAATTTCCTTTTCTTGCATAAGGGTGTACCTAAACATTATCTACACTATTGTTGAGGTCATGCGTTACACTGATCCAGGTTATTCTGAGGAAATGGCTCAAGCTCGACAAACTTTTTTCACTGAGTTGAGTAAGTACATACATACTGCATTTTGTTTTGAATTCACTTGAAAAAAAAAATGAGACGGAGAGTTGATTATAATTATGTTACTAGCAGTTGTCACAGATTATGGAGACGCGTTCGAAGGAATTTCCGGCGGAAATGAGCCCCTGAAAAAAAAAACAATAGGGGCGGCCATTTGGAAGACCGGCCACCAAAAAATCTCAAATTTTACTGCACATAAACCACAGGACAACCAACACGAAATTAGGATTGCGTTCTTCGAACGCGATTAGAGACAGTGCAAAAATTTGACATATTTTCTTTTAGTCCAATATTAGTGCAATGTGTTGAAAGAGGACCAAATAAACATATTCTGAAGTTTAAAACTAATTGGACTTGGCATCACCGAGATATTGGAAGTTGAAAACTGAAACGTTTTGGCCTTCATAATCGTAGAGCGATCGGGAAAATTGTCGGAAACCAATAGTAACGTCACTATTGACCACCTCAAAACATTCAAAGATTGAAGTTGAAAAACGGTGACTGAGCGGAAAACTATGATGTTTTGTTCTGCGATAAACTGCAGCAACAATTGTCCATTTTCAATATGAAAACAGTGAAAATCTTACACGCAAGTTAGAATACTCATGTATTCGCCAGAAGAGAGGACACTGGGAACACGGTTGGTTCTCCAATAGTGACGTCATAATCCTTACCAATCCTACCACTTGAAGCGCGCGGCCATTTCACAAACGTTTTCGTGAAGTCTTCGGAAATCTTCGTACTTTTAGCTATGTGACTTACTTAAAGGCTCAGGAAGGCAAATTGTTGCGTAAGTATGCTTTATTTTGGTTTCCTTTAATGTTTAAATAGCTTTAAATGGATAAAGAAAAAAAAATCAAATTTTTGGTTCATTTGACCTTTAATGGAGCATTTACAGTTCATTATACATTTTTGTTCAATTATGCAATTAAGATCGCTCTCAGATAAATCTGGAAATTGAGTTGACATTGTAGAGGACAGTCGTGGTACAAAACTGTGCATGAGCAGATAAGATGAACTGCTCACAAATTCATTTCACCAAGTTCCTTTTATAAAACATTGAACAAAAGAAATTAAACTGTTTTATATTATTGAGTAAAAATTAGTTGACAATAAATTTGTGGTTGAACTTTTCGCAAAGTGGCCTGAAAAATGAAAGAATACGGAATGCTTTAACTTTGGCGAAAGTGTTTTTCGAGAACGTTCAAAAGTCATTATAAATTTAAAAAAAAAAAACCCTTATTGAACTGGCTTGTTCGGTCTATAAACTTGCAAACAATATATTTCCCCAGGACGTTCAATAACATAATTATATTAATTTTATTTCAGACTGCGTTATTATGTTCACACAATCCTAATCTTGTGTTGGGTGTCCATTGTAGTAGCCAGCTCAGCTCTGTTTCTCTGTTTCGACGCCACTTTAGCCCCCAACCCCCCCCCCCCCCTCCCCCATCCCCCCTCCCCCCAGCAAGATACTTTTGTTCTTTTCAGGGGCAATCCTGGCGGGAACTGGTACATGTATATACTTTGGCATCTCCAGTATAAAAGTAATATTGTTGTTCCTGGAACTCCTTAGGTCAGCCATTGGGTGGTGATGAGCTTCTACCAATAGTTTTGCTGGAAATGGTTTTGAAGTTCTGTGCTGGCAACTGTCCCCATTTTCCAATTAAGAAAATTCTTCTGCTGTTATGGAAAACTGTTTTGGTGAGTTTGACATTGTGTTATTATAATACTCAAGTATAATTGTATTTAAAATGTAATTAATCATGAGTTTTAAGCAAATCAGTCTTTCCTTTGCAGTCTTCACTACACTATATACTATTACTATATACTTTTTACAGTATAAAAGACAGCTGTAAAGTACAGTGTAGGACCTTTGGAGTGAATAATATGCGGGTGCTTCCCCCGGGGAGGGGGTACTCCCTTATAAGGGCTTAATGGGGACGTGCGGCCAGCCAGGGTATGTTTTTCGGGATTTTTGTCTTAAACAGGGTATCGATTTTATTATTTTTTGTCTTAATCAGGGCATCGATTTTATCAATTGTTGTCTTAAACAGGGTATCTTGTTTTGGACGATAAACAGCCTGCGCGGATGTTCTACGAACTAAACTACAGCAAAATTTTTTCGGGTTAAATATCTTAAACAGGGTATCAAAATTCGGAATTCTGTCTTAAACAGGGTAGGAAAATCAGCGATTTTTGTCGTAAACATGGTCAGGGTATGAGGGGCCAGGTCGCACCTCCCCACCCAAGGATATATCGAGTACCCCCCCCCCCCCCCCCCCGGGTGCTTCCTAATATCTTTCTGCAGTTGTCCCATTCTGTTTCTTACAGAGATGCAATTTACGTTTGGGGTCCTTACTATCGGGGGAGTACAGTGGAACCCCAAAATAACGAAATGCAAAGGGACTGGGGAAATTTATTCGTTATCATTGGGTGCATTATAAGCGAAACCCCATGATAACGAATTTGTGGGAAAAGGACCAAAAAATTCATTATTTCGGGGTTGGGTTAACAATTAACTGGCCTTAATATAAACAGTGTAACGTTACATCACACAGCATTCGATTTAATACAACTGTATCATGCAATTACTACTTAGTAAACAGTATATTGGTAATACAGCACAAAAATACTGTTAGTACAAGTCTCGCTTGTCTCCACTGCACCATACACTTCTCTGTTGAACTGTTTTGCATTAAACTTCAGTCGCGCGATGAAATTTCGTTACAGTGTACATCGGGGTAAATTTTACAGTGTGGGCTTCTGGATTGTGTTCGTTATACCAGGGACTTCGTTAAATAGAGGTTCGTTATATCAGGGTTTTGTTCCATACATTTTACTGTAACTTTCACCGGGCTGACGATTATCGTTCGTTATACCGGGGACTTCGTTATATAGGAATTCGTTGTATCGGGGTTCTGTTCCATACTCTTTACTATAACTTTGGCCTGGCTGAAGAGTATCGTTCGTTATATAGGCGCTCGTTATACCGGGGACTTCATTATATAGGCGTTCGTTATGCCGGTGACTTCATTATATAGTCGTTCGTTATACCGGGGACTTCATTGTATAGTCGTTCGTTATACCGGGGACTTCATTATGTAGGCGTTCGTTATACCGGGGACTTCGTTATATAGTGGTTCGTTATGTACCGAGGACTTCATTGTATAGTCGTTCGTTATACCGGGGACTTCGTTATATAGGGGTTCGTTATGTACCGGGGACTTCGTTATATCGGAGTTGCACTGTATTTATTAATGTGACATGTACATTGGACCTCTCGTCACTTTCTCTTTCCTTATATATTATTTTAATGTTTTGCGCAGGTTTCTCTTGGTGGAATAGAAGAACTAGCAAAACGAAAGGAAGAAATCCGGTTGGCTTCTGGTTTGCCTGCCAGCTACGAGTTACAATGCCCGCCTCAACAACCTATCATTAACGAGAGGACTCCAGCTCCACACACCCCTCCCCCCGGGTCAGATAGCGACAGTAATGGTGAGATAATTTGGGACAGGAGCGAGGAGGAGCAGGAGCAACGCCACAGGCAACCCAAACTGCGTCCAAAAGTCAGGTAAACTGTGACTCTGTTCGAAAACGAGAAATGAGAAGTCAATGTTCAGACTTAAATTCAGTCGAACCTCTATGTGCGACCACCTCTCCTAAGCGACAACCTCTCCTAAGTGACCACCTCTACTAAGAGACCACCCCTCCTAAGCGACCACCTCCCCTAAGCGACCACCTTTCCTAAGCGACCACCTCTCCTAAGCGACCACCTCTCCTAAGCGACCACCTCTCCTAAGCGACCACCTCTCCTAAGTGACAACCTCTCCAAAGTGACCACCTCTACTAGGGGTTCACCTCCCCTAAGCGACCACCTCTCCTAAGCGACAACCTCTCCTAAGTGACCACCTCTACTAAGGGACCACCTCTCCTAAGCGACCACCTCATCTAAGCGACCACCTTTCCTAAGCGACCACCTCTCCTTAGCGACCACCTTTCCTAAGCGACCACCTTTCCTAAGCGACCACCCCTCCTAAGCGACCACCTTTCCTAAGCGACCACCTCTCCTAAGCAACCACCTCTCCTAAGTGACCACCTCTCCTAAGCGACCACCTCTCCTAAGCGGCCTCCTCTCCTAAGCGATCACCTCTCCTAAGCGGCCACCTCTCCTAAGCGACCACCTCTCCTAAGCGACCACCTCTCCTAAGCGGCCTCCTCTCCTAAGCGACCTCCTCTCCTTAGTGACCACCTCTCCTAAGGGACCACCTCTCCTAAGCGACCTCCTCTCCTTAGCGACCTCCTCTCCTTAGTGACCACCTCTCCTAAGCGACCACCTCTCCTAGGCGACAACCTCTCCTAAGTGACCACCTCCACTAAGGGACCACCTCTCCTAAGCGACCACCTCCCCTAAGCGACCACCTCTCATTAGCGACCACCTCTCTGAAGTGACAACTTCAATATGGTGCAATATTTATCACCACTAGGTGCTTTGTACATTGAAATTAATACAAGTTCATTCGATTCAAAGTTAAGATACCCTGGGGTTCTGGCCTCTCGCAAGTGGCCCTCTTGGCTTTGTAATTTTGGTGGTCGCTTACGAGAGGTTTAACTGTTGTCCAAAGGAAAAGAGGAAATTATTGTATGTCACCATTTTTAGTGTTACTTTAAAAAGCCCCAAAGACATATGCATATCAGCGAACCAAAGTAATTACTCTGACCAATCACAGCAGTCGTAAACAATCCAATGAACCAATCAGAGCTCGAAGCAATTCCATGTCGGCGGCGCCAAGCGCGGGAAAACGCGTGCGAGCAAGTCACGATTGGTTTTGGTTTTACTTCTGATTGGTCGAGAAAGTGGCGCGAGATATTTTAGCCGATCACAAAGCGTGGCAATGAAAAACCAAAGCAATTGTGTAATTACTTTTCACACTCAATTGAAAACTGCTGTATAATGGCCCAGTTTTAGTGCTCTAAGGGTAGAAGTACTTGTCTTGGGCTGCTGATGGCCAGGATTGAAATGGATTGCAACTTGAAAAAATGCCCAATTTTTTCAAGTTTATATCGCGTTGTGTCTTGGAAAATTCGCTAAAACTATGATTATGGATTTTTCTCTTCGAAAATTCACTTGATATTTTCTTATTAGCTTTCTATAAGCATTTCTTGTATGTCAAAGGTACTTAGTTTTAATTTAGGGCAGTTTTGGCCCAAGCACGTCGAAATCCCCATTTTTCTTTAAATTCTCATCACCTAAATGCTTCAGAATTTATGGTTGCTGTAAGGAGAAACGAATTTTTGATTTTTGTTGAAGCTAAACTAGAAATATTCCGCATTCTTTTACAGACAAAAAGACTTGGATATTTTCCTGGATAACACAAGAAACAAGTTCGTTGGTTTTCAGTTGAGAGGGTAAGTACACAAAGTTAACATTTGATATATTTTCCATTGCTAAGAAGGAGAAGTGCTTTAACTCCTCGACTTCTTGGATAAAACGTGGCCGAGAAGTGTAGTTTTAAAAGTATTCGAAATATTCTGTAGAAACTGGCCTGCCTAACTGTCTTAACAGGCGCTTTTGCGATGCGCGAGCGTGGAGGGTGAGAAACGTGCGAGCACGCCATGGCGAGGAGCAATAAAAACCGCCTTTGCGTTGTTGTTTGGCCCTTCGAGCTCGGGCAATGCAAAATCGCCTGTTAACTATCGCCACTTCACTACAAAAACAAGATATTGATACTTTGAAATGAGGTTTGTTTTGATAAAGACATTTTGGAATAATCTCCCTGTCCCACCTAAGAACTTCCGCATTCATATTAGTCGTTTGGCTAATTGCTTCCAGATTTTGAGCCTGATAGCACTTTAAAACAGGTCTGTTGACTTGGCAGAAATAGGAAAAAGTAGATTATTGGAAAGTACTACAGTGTCGGTGGGGTAACCGGAAGGACGCTCTCTAATAACTATTATACAGTATCAAACAATTACCCTTTTACATCCAAGAACGGGCAAAATCAAAATTCAAGATTTCTTTTGTTTAATATCGAAAAACAAACGGTACGTAGGAAAGGACTGCTGAAAAGCTTTCATTTGAATGGTCGCACTTTAGGATTTCATCAACAGACTCAAAAGTTAGAACCACCTTTTACAGCATAATAAACAGCACCACAGGAAAGTACTGCTCAATAGCTTTCATTTAAATGGTCACACTATAGGATTTCATCCACAGCCGAGACTCAAAGTTAGAAACACCTTGCACAGCATAATAAACAGTACCACAGGAAAGTACTGCTCAATAGCTTTCATTTGAATGGTCACACTTTACAATTTCATCAACAGACTCGAAAGTTAGAACCACCTTGTACAGCATAATAAACAGCACCACAGGAAAGTACTGCTCAGTAGCTTTCATTTAAATGGTCACACTTTAGGATTTCATCCACAGCCGAGACTCAAAGTTAGAAACACCTTGCACAGCATAATAAACAGTACCACAGGAAAGTACTGCTCAATAGCTTTCATTTGAATGGTCACACTTTAAAATTTCATCCCCAGACTCAAGAGTTAGAACCACCTTGTACAGCATAATAAACAGTACCACAGGAAAGTACTGCTCAATAGCTTTCATTTAAATGGTCTCACTATAGGATTTCATCCACAGACTCAAAAGTTAGAACCACCTTGCACAGCATAATAAACAGTACCACAGGAAAGTACTGCTCAATAGCTTTCATTTGAATGGTCACACTTTAAAATTTCATCCACAGACTCAAGAGTTAGAACCACCTTGTACAGCATAATAAACAGTACCACAGGAAAGTACTGCTCAGTAGCTTTCATTTGAATGGTCACACTATAGGATTTTATCCTCAGACTCAAAAGTTAGAACCACCTTGTACAGCATAATAAACAGTACCACAGGAAAGTACTGCTCAGTAGCTTTCATTTGAATGGTCACACTTTAGGATTTTATCCACAGATTCAAAAGTTAGAACCACCTTGTATAGCATAATAAATTTGGCGTCCTATTCCCCATCCCCGGGCACAAAGAAAGAGGTAATTCCCCACCCCCGGGACACAAGCCAGTTGCACCGTTTCTTAAGAAGACAGAAATATTTATTATATAAATTCACCAAACAGTTTACAAAATAGATTATAGAAGCAAAAAAAGAAATAAATAAATAAAAAGTAAATTTTACCTCATTGTACCTGAAGAAGGCTGGTTTTGCCAGCCGAAACATAGTACACCTTTTAAATTTGTATCTACGTTGTATCGGTCCTTGCTTCTATAATATATTTCACTTGTTAAATCGATCAGATCACTATTGATCCAACGTATACCAGCAGGATTGTCGTCCACGGTTACGTACTTGAACTTCTCATTACAAAATAGACATTGACTGGACTAGACTCGTATGGCTACAAAGATCAGGAAGCATCTCTCCCATTTTTTTTCTTCCTTGCTCGCGTTTCTTTAGCTTTCATCGCTTCAAATACAGGCTTTAACTTTGCCAAATTGTTTCCTTCCAGGCAATTACTAACAAATTGTAAGGATTTCCCAGCAAAGAAGTCTGCTTGTTGAGCCATGTTGTCCGCTATGTGCTTCGACGAAATTTTCACCCCATAATTCCTTGCGCACCTAGATTATCCCCATCCCCTACCCCCGGGAGAAGATTACTTGCAAAATTCCCTACCCCCGGGCCACAAGGGCCGACTTCGTCCCGGGGGTTGCCGGGGGAGGGGGGCGGTGATGGTAACCATGCATAACTTTTGAGTGTGTTGATGAAATCCGATGTTGTGACCATTCGAAAAATGAAACCTTTTCGGAAGTACTTTTGCATCGTACCATTTGTTTTTCATTATTTTACAAAATAAAATTTGGGATTTTTTTTGATTTTGTTATTTAGCACTTTTGCTAGTTAAATGATAAACGGTGTAAAATACCGTAAACCTCCAAAAATAACCCCCCCCCCCTAAAATAAGCTCACCCGAAAATAACCCCCCCCCCCTAATTTATAACAAAAAATTCCTTCCAATTATCAGCCCCGCCGCATACAAACCCAAGGGGGTGTTTTTAAGTATTGACCTGAGAATGATCAAGTTAACATAGAAGGGATCAATGATTACACCATGCTAGAAGCTAAGCCAGAATTCCACTTAGACACTTTTCACAGATGAAAGCGACGACGACTCAGATCAGAAGCAACTGAAGATGACTCAGATGAAACCGATTAAAGACTTTGTCAGTTTGTAACCATGTTGAAAGATTAATAAAATTTTTTATTGATTGCATCTTCAGAAAATTCAATGACACAAATTGCCACCCGAAAATAGCCACATTGAATTTTTTTAACGAATATTTCCAACCATAAAAAATCCCACCCAAAAATAAACTCGACAAAAAGGGACGTTGGGCAAATTTTAGCCCAGGGCTTCTTTTCGGAGGTTTACGGTACCGTACGTGCGCGTAAACGCAGTCTAGATTGGCCATAAGCCAGCTACATACACGAAATGTTTTTCAGCCTTAATATTTCTCTTCACAATATTTTTTAGAAGAATAATTTAAAATCGGGCATCTGTAGTTTCAATATCGTTGTTCTAGCACATCATTCAGTTGTTTTTATTGTCTTAGATGTTCTTTTGTTAATATTTTGATTTGCGTGTAAACTTGTTTTCAACTCCAATTTTAATCTATCCCAGCGACCAGCCTCTGTTTGCGCGGTTATAAAACAACAGCTGGGACAACAGGTGTGTCCAATGATGGTGTTTTTGTAATAATCGGATCGTTTTCCTTGAGGTCAATTAACCCTTTACTGACCTTTTAATTTTGCTGACTTCCTTTGTCAAATTTCCAGTTGAAAATAGCAAAAAAATCAATAAACAGAGAGTACCACAAGAACGCACTGCTCAGTAGCTTTCATTTAAATGGTCACACAAAAGGATTTCATACACAAACAACGACCGTATTAAATGACGCAAGGTTGAGTCTCGGTAAGAATTGGGGTTAAAAAGAATTATCTTCGTCAAATATAGATTGCCCTAACCCCTTGCTTGTTAAACCTACCCATATTTCCTTCCACTAAAATAACAGGATATATTAAATCAAAATTTACTCGATAAAATGTTCTTTCCAGTCGGGTTTATTTTTAGTTGCAACTTCGCACCCATTTATTGTCACGTAAAGTTATTGACTGAATAGTCAAGTAGCCGATTTTTTCTACCACAAGTAAAGGAACATTTTATTTGAAACTTTATCAAAATTCTGTCATATTCGTAAAATTCTTACAGTTATAATAAATAACGTGTGAACAGGAAAAACAAGATAATCGTTTCATTTTGCTTCACACGTTTTCCATAACAAGTAATTCTAGAAGTTTTTATTTAATTACAGTTTATAAAGATCCCCTAGGAATCTAACAAATAGAAAATAAATAGAAATAAGTCGGCCAAAAAATCTGTTTGAACTCTCCATTTTTGCTCTCGTCAGTGCTTATGTTGTTAGATATTTCGTTTAATTGTTTTAAAGGTGTCAAAATTTTATTACAAAGTCAACGTTAGAACGTTTCCTCTCATTAGTCAATTTCTCACTTATAGATCATATCTTATCGATCTTGACAATCGATCGCTAGATTAAGAGAATTGCGAATTACATCGAGCGACAAAAATAAAATACAGAACTACTCTTGATAAAATAGTGTTTTAAATTATGTTTTTAAATATAAACGGAGACCGTGTTCAACATTAACAAACTCGCTGTTTCCATTATTGATCTGTTTTTAATGAAAGTCTTGCTAAGTCGAGCTGCGATGAAAAATCTCCGGTGTTAAGTTCACAATTCACCACTGCATGTGTACTGATGTTTGTGTAAAAGAGACATTCGGGAAAATGAACGCGAGCATTTTGAACAGCAGTATTTTTTCACTGCGGAGTGCGTTTGCAAATGCGCTCGCAGGTTTGAGCGGTCAGCAAATGCACGTTGGCATTCCGGGCACTGATATGGCTTTTCTCCTGTGTGCGTGCGAACATGGCCCTGCAACAGCCACGGACGGCTGAAGGCTTTGCCGCAGATCGTGCACTTGCACGGAAGCGTGTGGGTGCGAATATGCATTTTTAGCGCTCCCAGAGAAACATATGTCTTGTCGCAATACTTGCATGCAAACTCTTTACGAGGGTGCTGGTGCTTGCGAAGAGACGCGATTGTAGAAAAACTTCTTTGGCAATCCTCACATTTGTGTTTCTTTAACGCTCGTTTATTCCTCGGGGAATCTGTAGATTGTTGACTAAGATTTTCCATCGCCTCTCTCACAGCGAAATCTCCAGGTTGCTGATCGTCATTCGCTAAGGATTTCTCATTTTTGGTCAGGTTTGGCTGCCCATGGTTCTGGAAACTGTACGATGTTACTTCAGCTGGGTAAATACATGCTGTTCTAAAACCGTTCCACGGCTGCAATCTCGAATTTTCTTGAGCCAGCACGGAATCAGTTGTTGTTTCACCTTGGAGGTCAAGCATTCGACCTGTTGGTTATAAAACGAGATCGCGAGTAAACCATGTGCTGCTATCATAACATACGCAATACTTGACAACTGTGAATTGTTGGACGTTTGAAATTTCGTAAAAGAACAGTTAAAAATATGCGTAACATTCCCGTGATAGATTTAGAGATCTTAAAGGCGAGATTTTGAGGAAATTTCAAACGAAAGTTTGAGTAAACAAGAGCAGTGATTTTTGTCATGAATACACTTGTTAGCTGCATGGCGCCTTGAATCATGACAAGTGCACAAGCCCACAAATAGAAACAAGATCCTACCTTTTGGTTTCGCTTCATACAAAGCGTTCTTGGTCGATTTTTCTGGCTTCTTCTTTATCAAAAAAGATCGAGGCATCGTTGGCTAGCTTTCGTTGAATCTTGAAACGCTATAAAACAATTTGAGCGAGCTTAAACGGAAATATGACCTTCACGAGTGCGGATTCCTCGACATGTGAACATGCAACACCGAGGAAATTTTTTTTACCAGATAATGTTATCGATGACGTCACTTAATCGGTTAAGAATCTTTCCCATTGTGTGTATTATGTTCTTTCAAGCAAGCTGTCAAAAAGAACAACACACCATTAGCTCGCTAGCTGTGGCATAATCCAGATCTGTGATGTCAAATGTGAACACACATGAACGGTTCTTTTAGGAATTTCTGCGGCTAGCGGCCAAACACGCGGACCAATGCAGAGGCTAAGTTCGTTATTAACAGGAAGTCTTCTCTCCATGTCATTTCAAGCCGTGGTTAGGTTAAGCTTTAGTGGAATTTGCTTTGATTTTGCCAGGAGATGAGTGTGATATCAACAGGTGTTCGTTTCAGGATATGTCATCGATATTTTGTCTAGAAAGGAAAATGAAATTTGGCGTTACAGATGGGAGAACTTTAGCTCCTAACGGTACGTAACAAAATCACAAATTTTCTTACACAGGAAATTGCTGTTCGGTTGTTTTAATTTCGGTGTTCACACTGTAAGACAAGTGAGATCCACACTTTGGGCAACATACCGTGTAGCATAGCAGGAAATTTTCGCGAATTCGGATTTCAGACTTTACCGGCGCTTGTAACAAATTTTCGCGAATTCGGATTTCAGACTTTACCGCTGGGAACAAATTTTCGCGAATGTCGGTTTTTTTACGTAAGGTACTTGTAAATAACAACAAGGAAATAATCATTGTCTTGTTTATTCTACTTTAAATTAAATTTTCTATACTTGTGTTAGGAGTCTTCGATTACAATTCCAACGGCTACGCTAAGGTGTGATTTCGGTCGTGTGCCATCTGGGCCGGGCAAAACAAGTAAAATGCTAGTACTAAATGAACGAATTCATTGATCTTAATACATTGGAGTCTATTTTCGTGGGATCTTATTTTCGTGGATCGTTGGAAACCCCGCGAAATTCGCGAAAATTTCATGCTCCACGGTAGTTAGTTTGTATTTGAATGGTTCATGTACGAAGGATTTCTTCCACCCCGGCGTAGTCAATCGAACAAATCCGAACCAAAAACCAATCGGACCCAATCGTTCGATTGGAGTTCGATTGGTTCGGCAATCGAACATAATCGAACTGGAACTTTTCGGTGAGTTCGATTAAGTTCGATTACCGAACCCAATCGAACTCAATCGACGCGATTGGTTCGATTTTGTTCGGTGGAAAAACAAAACGGTAATCAAAAATTGATAAGCATTCAGTCTCAGTAGAATTGGAAGGATTTCACTCTTTAACTGATTTTTTACTAGAGGACAGAGAGGAGCAATTGTGAGATATATTAACACATTTCAATTAACTAAAATCTTTATTGTTACGGTGATTCGAAATTAATTAATTCACAATATAACATGAACAGCTCAGTACTTTATATCGCTCGGAATAACACCGAACGGGGATATTATTAAAATATTCATACCGTCGTCGTTAAATAAATTTGTTGGTGAACACAGCACATTTGTTAAATTTGTTCGACAACAAATTTATCTCCGACACGGACGTCGAAAGAGCACCGCTTCCAGAATGGTAAGTTTGACCTCTTTTGCCCTGTCCGACATCTTGCCTATTGTTCTCGTGTTTGAAATAGAAGCCAATAAATAACTTATTTGACCGCAACGCTTTGTTTCAGACCAGATGAAACTAGTTTATTTCCGATTGTTGAAGTGTTCGATTATGTTCGATTGATTGAGTTCGATTATGTTCGATTGTTGAATCGTTCGATTACCGAACGTTCGATTGCGTTCGATTGGCAAATTTTTTCAGTGAGTTCGATTAAGTTCGATTACCGAACGTTCGACTGACCACGCCGGGCTTCCACGGAGTTCACATCGGGCAGAATGGCTGGTCATTTACATGTAGGCAAATCATGAGCTATCGCGGCGGGCTTTTCTTCTTTTAAACATAACGTCATAAAAATTCAAAAATCTAAAGTATATAGTTTATCCTACAAAGCTGTTTCAAACATGGTATCTGTATACCAGTGTTATAATCTTTCGCCAAAAGTTTCAGGTTTTAACGATGTTTTGCTTCCGATTTATAAAGGTTTTAAATGTGTCCCTCAATTCGTCACGCTATATCAGATAAGCCTTGAAAATAAACACAACTGAACCAGTTGAAAGTTATGTTTTCATTATAGATGATTATTAGCCGATTTAATGGAACTTTTAATATATAGTGAATACAATATCTTGTGATGACATTTCTGGTGTAATACTCATTCGCCTATAACTCTTGAACGAAAATAAAATGCTCTTGCGCTTAAATATTTGCCCAGATGTGTAGTTTTAAACTCTCCACAATTCCATAAACATTTTGGAATATGACGCGAGTGCAAATCAAGAGACATTTAATAGAGAGAACAGGTATACATCTGGCAAAGTCGCCATTTCGTAGAACTTATAGGATTTTTCAAGTTGCAACAGCAGGTTTTTGTAGTTAAACGTTAAATGCAAAAAATAGGAAACTTAAATGAGAACAAATTGTGGACTTTTCACTTTTTAAAACTGTGCAACATAATAAACTTTACAGCATAATAAACAGCGCCACATGAAAGTACTGCTCAGTCATGCTTAGTCATGGTGGCTGTTTTAAAATAATATGTATTAAAGGCATTTTTGAAATTTATATTTTGCTTTATGCCAATTATTTGCTTTGTTACTGTTTTGTGTTTTGTCTTTCATTCCCTAAAATGATTTTTGATTTACTCGAAAACCGTCTTATAATTTTTTTTTTTTGAAACTTCGTCTGCAGCCAGTGATACGTGAGTACCACAAAATTTTAAAGTTTCGTTTAAAGTGTCTGACTAGATTTTGAGAAAAACGACATGGTTTAAAGCAAGAGCAATAAGCTGGCGTTGCTATAGTAATGCTGTTACTTGGAAACCAGTAACACAAAATTTTGACCGCATTTCCTAAACTTGGTGAAGTGTGAAAGCAATCGAAGCTTGTCTTTCCTGCGAAATTTTGATTTCAAAACATGACTCCACGGCAAAAAAAAAAAATATATATATATATATATATATATTAGTCGAGCTTCCTTAAACAATTCCTTCCGTTAATCTTTTCTTTAGCAGACACGATGAGATGATATTTTATCATTTTATTTTCATTTGACAGTTATGTTTGTTCTTCGTTATGACTAAATTTCATGTTTGCATACAAGTAAACAAATAAAACAGTCAGTAAACAATATAAACATATTTTAGTTACTTGGTCGCGGAGAGATACATTGAAACAAACTCTAAATCTGCACGTGTGAACGGTCAGCTTTGCTCATTGGTGTTTAGTACGCCTGTAATACACTGTTTTGTTTCTTGCACAGACAAGGCAATTTTTTGAAAACGTCATTCAGCTAGAACTCGGTGAAAATCGCACGTTATGGTGTCCACTTTTGGGGTCTTTCTGCGTGTACCGGTACTCATTGTCTTCTATTGTTTGTGACGTACAGTATTGTATTTTTGGTCTTGTTTTGCATTTGTATCATTGTCGTTCTTTGTTCCTTTTGCTTAACGTCATTTGTGCTCCGGTACACGCAGAAAGAACCCACTTTTGCACAAGCGATCGACAAGCCCGTTTTGTTTTTTCGTTTTGTCGCGATTAATTTAACCCCGGCTGCAGTTTTTGGCGACATACTCAGTTTCTGCGATTTTTTCAGATGTTACATTGCATGCCATTTTTGGAGACCAAAAACTTTCATCGCGCCGCTTTTTGCTGGGTTTTTATCTCGTTTCGCACCGACTAACTGCCCCTGGGTCTCCGATGATGATCGCTTATTGAAGAGTGGATATATTTGCGGATATATTTGTGGATATATTTGCGAATTCATCTCGTGTTGACAGAGAAATAAAGTCGCGTCAAAAAATCGCATTTTGAGCTCTGGGTTTTTTAAGGGACACTGTCAAAACAAACTTTCGCTTGTCTTATTTCCATGTTATATCGCCAAACGCTACCAAATATAGCAGTTTTCAACTGAGTGTGGTAAAACCAAAACCAAAGTAATTAGCAGTCGTAAACAATCCAATGAACCAATCAGAGCTCGAAGCAATTACATGTCGGCGGCGCCAAGCGCGGGAAAACGCGTGCGAGCAAGTCACGATTGGTTTTGGTTTTACTTCTGATTGGTCGAGAAAGTGGCGCGAGATTTTTTAGCCAATCACAAAGCGTAGCAATGAAACACCAAAGCAATTGTGTAATTACTTTTCACACTCAATTGAAAACTGCTCTGTACAACTTAATTGGATAAAAAGATGTTATAGAGCAAAAACAGAAGCAGTAGTTTGGAGATAAAGTGCAGGATTGCAAGGATGGAAGTGGATTACAGTTCATCAAATTTGATTTCGTGACAGGCGGTCAAGAAATCAAAAGTGCCATTCTTTCGGAAGTTTGACTGTTTTAGACTTATATGTCTGCTTTGAATTCATTAGAACAAAAAGGTTCATTTGAATTTCAAGAATGTTTACCTCGAAGAATTGATATGGATGTTATAATACTTGAGCAATTTGTCGAAAATATTGAACTGAAACAACTAGCCTGTTCCAGTCGTTCAGATAGTGGGGGAAGCGCGAATAGTTGGCGAAGAGTCTCCCCTCATTTTTTTCGCTCGTTTTTCTTCGCGCCTTCCCTAACTATTCGCGCTTTCCCTAACTATTCGCGCTTTCCCCACTGTCTGAACGCCTGGAACAGGCTATGAAACAACAAATGAAACATGTGCAATGTTCGATTTTCGTCTAAAATGCTCAGAGATTGTACAATCCGCTAAAGTAGATATGTCCATCTTTTAAACAAAGCCTTGTTGAGGCAGATTAAAACCCGACAGAGGTGTCTATTAATTTAGCAGAACTCAAACAAAAGGTAGTTTAGATAAGCATTGAACGCCGTTAAAAGTGCGAGGAACACGAAAGTGAAAACATCATTTTCTATGATCCCGAAAACTTAATAGATAGCAATGTTCACCTCTTATACCTAGCCGCTGTTTTCCGAGTGAGTTATTTTGTATTCTAAAATGCCAACAAAGCCGCGTTTTAACATTAATTTAAGAGTCCTTTTGAAAGTGGGGATCGTATGTGAGACGTGTGCACGTAATCAATAGTTACCTCTTTAAGCCGCCACAAAGTTCACTCGATGCCATTAATGGGCTTTATCGATTAGGGTGGAGGTGGGTGGGGGGGGGGGGGAGGGGGAGGGCGTGCAGCGGGTTGGGGGGGGGGGGGGGGGGGGCGTGCAGCGGGGGAGGGGGCGTGCAGGGGGGTTGCTGTCTCGGTAACGAGACAAGGAAGAGCGGGAGAAAGAGAAAATTACGCACCATTGTGACCTTAGCAAAGGAAAAACTGGTGCGGGCACGGGAAACGGAAATTTCTCTTCCCCTCCCCCCACCCACATTTCCCCCTCCCCGTCCCCCGGGCGGAAGGATCATAACAAAATTTCGCTTACCTGATTTCCTTGTTTATATATGGCCAAATGCCACCAAATATACAGCTCCATTGGATAAAAAGACTCTAAGCTGTAGTTTGCAGATTAAGTGCAGGATTGCAAGGATGGAAGTGGATTTTGGTTTCGTGACAGGCGGTCAAGAAAACAAAATTGCCATTCTTGTGGAATTTTGACTCTTTTTGCCGCAATGTTGTCTCTTTAGTTAATATTTCGTTGCTTTTATCACTTTGGTGATTTTTCTTTCTCTTTCAAGATAGTGAAGCAAGCTTAAAGCAAGCTCCTGGCCATAATCATGAAAACAGCCGGGACACTTGTCCTTTTAATGAGCACTGAAATCTGTTTCTTTGATTGGCATTAAAGTTTTGAGCACGTACTGACAGCGCATAAGACTTTGCAGTTAAAATGAAACGAATTTCAATTTTCCCTATCTCTCGCTTATCCGTTTTTTTCTTAATCGTTTTTCTTTTTTCTTTTTTTTTTTTTGCAGCGACTCTCATACAATCGCAGGTCTTCCTGGGCCAATACACGAAGGACTTTCCATTCTCAAAAAGGTAATCGTGGCACTTTTTCAGTTTCACTAATCCTCTGTTAAGCCCCCCCCCCCCCCCTTCCTTTTTTCTGAAGCAAGAAATTTATTTAGTCCGTCCCTCCCCCTTCCCTTTTCCGTCGCAACTTAAACAATAAACAGCAGACTGTATAACCAGTACATTTTTACCATACCAATCCGGCCACGAATTCAGATACCGTGCTCACGAGCTTTGGGGACATATCTCTATTTCTCTATTAAGCCGCCACTTCTCCGTCAAGTCCCCCCCCCCCCCCCCCACCACCCTCGAAAGCGCTTGAAATAAATAAACTCGGAGGGAGGGGAAGGATATGGGGGAGTGTGAGGCGAGAAGAAGTGAGTCTCAGGAATTTGAATGTCTCATTTGAATATGTTTTGGCAGTTGGCAATATAACATGAAAATTAGTACACTGAGCCTGCGAGCAAGCTTTCAGACTCGGGAGCGGGGATCGCGGGAGCGCGGATCGGAGTGGGGGGGGGGGGGGGGAAGAAGCGAGAGCTTACAGCCATGTCTCAGGAATATGAATGTCTCCGTTAAAAAGGTCTGCTGAAAAAGCGGATATTTCAGACAGCGGGGAGCTGCGGGGAGTATTGAGGGTGGCATTGAAATTCTTCAAACATGGCTGTAAGCCCTCTCTTTTTCGCGTTTGGAAAAACGTTTGGAAAAAAAGTCGGGTCTACTCACAGCAGGAAAATTGCCTGAAAAGAAATTCTCTTTTCTTGACTCCACAGCATATGTATGTTTCGCTCTCTGAGATTCAAATCAAAGAAGAAGAAGAAGCTTCCAACAGACCCTTCACAATGGTACTATTTCACACATCTTTTACCCTGTGACTGCCAGAGTAGTTATGGAGACATGTTATGTAGTTCCAGGGGCTCCTGGTAGTTCTAACTTTTGAGTCTTTTGAGTCTGTGGACGAAATCCTATGGTGTGACCATTCAAATGAAACCTCTTCAGCAGTACTTTTGTATGGTACCATTTGTTCTAACTTTTGAGTCTGTTGACGAAATCCTATGGTGTGACCATTCAAATGAAATCTCTTTAGCAGTACTTTTGCATGGTACCATTTGTTCTAACTTTTGAGTCTGTTGACGAAATCCTATGGTGTGACCATTCAAATAAAACGTCTTCGGCAGTACGTTTGCATGGTACCATTTGTTTTTCAATATTTTGAAAAATAAAAATTTTTGATTTTTCTTGAATTTTAATTTTTTGGCACTCATTGGAGTTACAGGGTTACAAGGTTCCTCATATCGCCTACTAAAGTTCGTAAAGTCGTGCAGGCAAATACAACTTGATGTATGTGAACGCCGAAACTTTGGTCATCATGTTTTCCGTGTTTCATTCACCACCTATCCAAAACGAGTTTGCAAACTTTAGGCTGGTTCACACAGCGACGCAAATGCAAACGCTAACTAAACAGAAATAACGAAGAATACCAAGTGTTTCGTTATTACAACCATATACGAACAGCTTTTTACATTAAAAATCGCATTATCTTGTTTGTACGCAAAAGTTAATTCTACGGTGTGATCCCGATTTCTTGAACCTGAATCTCGAATCTCGAATCTCGAATCTCGAATCTCGAATCTCGAATCGAATACATGTACTGAGGTATTGCTTTATTACGAGCAAGTAGGCACATTTTTTTATATCAATTTAATTGCAACTTACAAAAATATAATAAAAGACAAAAGAAAAATGCCATAAGGATATTCCGTAAAAGAGTCAAAGACCCCATACTCAAACAGACCACCTAGCTATTAAAAAATTCTAAATCTAAAACTTTTCATATAGATACATCATTTTTGTCGTGTGAACCAGGTTTTAGGCCATCCTAACACCTTATCGCTCGTGTGAAACAGTCTTAAGGCCATCCTAACACCTTATTGCTCGTGTGAACCAGCCTTTAGGCCATCCTAATACCTTATTGCTCGTGTGAACCAGCCTTTAGGCCATCCCATCATCTTATCGCTCGTGTGACCATCCCTTTAGGCCATCCTAACACCTTATCGGTCGTGTGAACCAGCATTTAAGCCATCCTAACACCTTTTCGCTCGTGTGAACCAGCCTTTAGGTCGTCCTAACATCTTATCGCTCGTGTAAACCAGCCTTTAGCGCATCGTAACACCTTATCGCTCGTGTGGACCACTCTTTAGGTCGTCCAAACACCTTATCGCTCGTATGAACCAGCCTTTAGGCCGTTCTATCACATAGTGTGAACCAGCCTTTAGGGCGTCCAAACACCTTGTGTTTTTTTTCTCTTACAGGGAAAAGTCAATGTTTCTTCAAACCCCGTAGAACAGTTGTACGAGGCGATGTTGCCGAATTTACCACAGTACATGGTGAGTGACACGAACATATTTCAAAATCCTACAAAAGTTTGTGACGCTTATAAATCCCACCATTTCCTTAGACTGGAAGGCAATTTTTTTACAAACACCAAAACTGGCCGCAAAGTACTGTAAATCCTCTAAACCTTTATATCAACAAAACAAACATTAAACAATAAAGTTCAACATCGTATTCATATTCATGTGTTCTTATTTCATTGTAATGTTTAAAATGACCTAAACATCGCATTTAGAAAAAGTTTAATTTATAACCGATGCAGCCATTTAAAACCACAGTCAACCACACAGAGGATGGGAAGCCTGTGGTCGGCACAAATAATTTAAAAAATTTGATTATTTTTCTTTCAGATCGCCTTACTTAAGATTCTTCTCGCTGCTGCCCCAACAGCTAAAGCTAAAACGGAATCTATTAACATTCTGGCGGATGTCTTGCCTGAGGATATGCCGTAAGTTTATTTATGCCTTTGACTCGTGATTGTGGCCAAAATTTAGTAAAAGTTCCATTTTTTTTTTTTTGCACAATGCTGAAAAACTAACAGCATCTTTAGAAAGTACTGCTCAATAGCTGTCATTTAAGTTGTCACACTTCACAGACTCAAACGTTACAATCATTTGCACAGCATAATGAACAGCACCACAGGAAAGTGCTGCTCAATAGCTTTCATTTGTACGATCACACTTTAGGATTTCATCCACAGACTCAAAAGTTAGAACCACCTTGTGCAGCATAATAAACAGTACCACAGGAAAGTACTGCTCAGTAGCTTTCATTTGAATGGTCACACTTTAGGATTTCATTCACAGACTCAAAAGTTAGAACCACCTTGTACAGCATAATAAACAGTACCACAGGAAAGTACTGCTCAGTAGCTTTCATTTGAATGGTCACACGATAGGATTTCATTCACAGACTCATTTGTTAGTGTCACCTTGCACAAGCATAACAAAGAGCGTCACAAAAAAGTACTGTTTAGTAGCGTTCATTTAAATGATCAAACTTTAGGATTTCATCCACAGTGTCCCAAATTAAAAGCCACCTTGTACAGCGTAATAAACAGTACCACAGCACTGCGCCTGTTCTGATTGGCTAGTCAAGAGTGAATCCTTTAGTTTTTGGTTTTACGACACTCAATGAAAAACCGCTCTATTGATCCAATGTATTATCTACGTCATTAGATTTCATTAGATTTTACTTTTTTAGATCAACAGTTCTCCATTCCATGAGGCTTGGAATTGATGTCAACAGACATAAGGTGAGAAAACATATATTTTTGTTACTAGTTAACGTTTCGGACGTGACTTTGTATAATATTCTTTTATTCGTTTTTTTTTTTCAGGAAGTCATAGTGAAAGCGATATCAGGAGTATTGTTTCTTTTGTTAAAACACTTTAAGCTGAATCATATTTACCAGGTAAGTTGCCATGGCGAAACTGCCCACTTTTTTTTTTCGGAAATCACATTATTAAAAATGTTTTTTTTTTTCTCGGCTGGTTCTCCAAACCGATTTTTTTAGTTCAAGACATCAAGCACTGTAAAATTAATAACATTAATCCCGCTTTTCACAGAGATTATTTGCGACTGGTTACAAACCGATAACATAGCAGCGTCAAGTAATGCATCAAATACGAGAAAGAGTGTGTTATCAGGATTTCCAAGCATCGAGAAGAGGGTTGAAAACCCCTACAGAGCTGTTTCTGACATGAATTGGTTGAGAAAGTGGCGCGAGATTTTTTAGCCATTCACAAAGAGTAGCAATACAAATCCAAAGCGAGCTCAAGATTACTTTTAACACTCAACTGAAAACCTTTCAAAAACCAAAATTAATCATGACTTACTCGCGCACTTTTTGCCGTGAAAAGGGCTATTGAACTTTTGACCTTCCGTACAACCGCTCGGATGCTCAAACCACTGAGCTACGAGAAACTCGTGGCGAGCTAGACCATTGGCGAGTCTCTCGTAGCTCAGTAGTTAGAGCTTACGACCGGTGTATGGAAGGTCAAAGGTTCGAATCCTGTCGAGGACAGATTCTTTGCCCCACGCTCATGACAGGCTCCACGCCCCACGCCCCACACTCCACGCTCCACGCTCCACGTCCCACGCCCTTGACATGATGAATATTAAATCTCAGTTCTCGTTTCATTACCGAGCTTAACATTTGCCATCTTTCTTTTTTTTTAATGTAAAACATATCAAATGAAGAATGATCCTCGCAGTTGTGAACGCAATTTAAGCAATTGCGAAAAGAAGCCTGAAAAAAAATTCAGGACTTCAACGGGGTTCGAACCCGTGACCTCGCGATACCGGTGCGATGCTCTACCAACTATCATTCTTCTTTTGATTTCATTTCCGCAGTTCATATATGATTTATTTCATATATATCATTTCACATTCACTCCTTTCACGGGAACATATGAACCTACAACTGACCTGCTCCCAACGTCAGTGGCTTCATAGCTCAGTTGGTAGAGCATCGCACCGGTATCGCGAGGTCACGGGTTCGAACCCCGTTGAAGTCCTGAATTTTTTTCAGGCTTCTTTTTGCAATTGCTTAAATTGCGTTCACAACTGCGAGGATCATTCTTCATTTGATTTCATTTCCGCAGTTCATATATGATTTACTTCATATATATCATTTCACAATGTAAAACATAGTTTGTTAATTATATTTCCTTTGTTTCTGTCGCTAGTTTGAGTTCATGAGCCAGCATCTTGTGTTTGCCAACTGCATTCCTCTAATCCTCAAGTTTCTGAATCAGAACATATCCGCCTTTATCGCTGCCAAGAACACGTAAGTATATTGAGCCGTTAAAGGGGCTGTGTCATCAATTTTTTAGCATCATTTGAAAAGCTACAAAACATGTTTGTGCCGTCACCGGCGACATAATGCTGGGGGGTAACCTTGTGATGGACTAGCATCCCATCCAGGGGGGAGTAGTAATACTCCTAGTCACTTCATAGTGTATAAACCAGGTCACCTTGTGATGGACTAGCATCCCATCCAGGGGGAAGTAGTGATACTCCTAGTCACTTCATAGTATATAAACCAGGTCACCCTGTGATGGACTAACATCCCATCCAGGGGGGAGTAGTAATACTCCTAGTCACTTCATAGTATATAAACCAGGTCACCCTGTGATGGACTAACATCCAATCCAGGGGGGAGTAGTAATACTCCTAGTCACTTCATAGTATATAAACCAGGTCACCCTGTGATGGACTAACATCCAATCCAGGGGGGAGTAGTAATACTCCTAGTCACTTCATAGTATATAAACCAGGTCACCCTGTGATGGACTAGCATCCCATCCAGGGGGGAGTAGTAATATTCTCAGGCGCTTCATGCTACAGAAACCGGGTTATGCTCCGGCAGTTGTGAGCCATCAGGCTTGTGAAGACTTACCTGCCCAATTTTGATAACAATGACTGTATTAGTGTATTGAAACTATTAACAACTGTCTATAACTGCTGATGGCCAGGATAAAAATGGATCGGAACTTGAAAAGTTGAAGCTAAACTTTTGAAGTTCATCCACCGTGTCGTTAAGAAAAACATCGCTAAAAAGGTGACTGCGGTTTGTTTTCGGTTTTCAAATTCACTTGACATCGTCCTCTTGATGTTCAAAGAGAATTCTGTGTATGACTGTGGACGAAATCCTATGATGTGACCATTTAAACGACAGCTATTGAGCAATACTTTCCTGTGGTACTATTTATTATGGTGTACAAGGTGATTCTAACTTTTGAGTCTGTGGATGAAATCCTAACGTGTGACCATTCAAATGAAAGCTATTGAGTAGTACTTTACTGTGGTACTGTTTATTACGCTGTAAAAGGTGGTTCAACCTTTTGAGTTTGTCGACAAAATCCTATGGTGTGACCATTTCAAACGAAACTTCTCCGGCATTTACTTTTGCATGTTACAATTTGATTTCAAGTTCTTGGCTTGTGTCCTGGAAAACTTGCCGACACTCTGATTATAGTTTATTCACTTGTTATCCCCCTCTTGTTGTTCTATAACCTCTTCGTGTTTGACAAAGATACTTAGTTTTAATTTTGGTGTAGTTCCTTTAAGGTTCTTTCCTATAATTTTAGCATAGTTTTGACTAAAAGGAGGCTAAATCCATAGCCCCTTTAGTAAACCGAATGGCACACATTTGTTTTATTGTAAGGCTATGTGTACGCGATGTTACATTATTGAACCAACGAGCAGACAGCGCTTCTTCTTGAAGTCATAGCGTGACAGAAGTCGGCTGTTGCTTCCAAATCTGAAAGTTAGGAAGCGTCTTTGTTCTCAGAACTTTAAGATAGTTGAGTTTACTTCCTCTAAAATCGCAAATGTCATTTTGTAAAATAACAAATGGTACCATACAAAAGTACTGCCGAAGAGGTTTCATTTGAATGGTTACACCATAGGACTTCGTCCACAGACTCAAAAGTTAGAACTGCAATTAATGCCTGCATAATTGACTCTCGGAGTGAAATGATTAAATGAATATGTTGCTGGTATTGCTTTATTGTTATGCTTTATGTAATATTATTGTCATTTCTTTTGTAACTTGCGAAACCACATATGAAACAGATAGTCATAAATTGGAAATGATTTTATTTGTTTTTGTCACCTTACCCAGTCACCATTTTAAAATTTGCATTAGTATTAGTCTTGTTTTGTAATCAAAGACGTTTATGATCCTTAGCTGAAATCTTCCTCGTCTTGTTTCAGCATTCCTCAACTCGATTTTCCCGCTTGCATCTTGGGAGATCCTCTGGAGCTAACGGCTGAGAGCCTGGTAAGTAGTCAAATAACCTCGGACCCATGTCCTTCTCCCCTTTCAAAATGTTGGGGCGGGCGAAGAACCCCTGGAATCTTGGAGTATCTTGTCACGTGACATACAATAAAATGGCGTTCTCGGAGGTAACTCCCAATGATTGGCAACCGGGTTTGTTTCCTGGTAATCTGAAACCATCGTTCCAATGAAATGAATACACTCCATGTTTTACGCGACAAAATACGCCAGGATGTTTGGAGTGTTTTGACAGCTTTGGTTTGTACCCCCCCCCCCCCCCCCCCCCCCCCGCCATTTTGAAAGTGGTCATAATACATGTACTGGAATAGGACTCACTTTGTTTTGGGGCGAACAATTAGACTTCTGAGGGGAAAGAGGGAGGGGGGGAGGTGGTTGGGTGCTCGAAACTGTTCACCTTAGCTGAGTCGGGCTTTCGCAGTTGTAGGATATTTCTTCGAGTTGGCTTGCAGGTTACGTATTTTTTAAATTCATACTTGTGCTTGTGCTTGTGCTTAAGTCTGGTTTTCTTATGTCGGGAAAATCCCAGACGATCCGGGACTTTGCTGTTCGCGATCGTCCCAGATTTTGCCAATATGTCGGGAAAATCGCCGATCATCGCAGAAATTTGGGACGCCTCGGGAAAATAGAAATGCTCCCGATTTGTCCCCGACCATCACAGATGATTGGGGATGTCTACGATGGAGCGTTTTCATAAGTCGGCAAAATCTGAGACGGTCGGGAAAGAGCGAAATCCCCGATTGTCTGGGATTTTTCCGACAAATGAAAACCAGGCTTCATGCTTGTGCTTCTGCCTGTGCCCGTTCCTGTGCTCGTGCTCGTGTTCGTGCTCGTGCTCGTGCTCGTGCTCGTGCTCGTGCTCGTGCTCGTGCTCGTGCTCGTGCGCGTGCGCGTGCTCGTGCTCGTGCGCGTGCGCGTGCTCGTGCTCGTGCTCGTGCTCGTGCTCGTGCTCGTGCGCGTGCTCGTGCGCGTGCTCGTGCGCGTGCGCGTGCGCTTGCGCGTGCTCGTGCTTATGTCGCTTTAGAGAAAGAAGGAGTTGATTGTTTTGTTGTTTTTAAACAGGAAAATGCCGATCAAGAAGCCTGCTGTTGGAGAAACCTGTTTTCGTGCATCAATCTCGTGCGCATTCTTCAAAAACTCACAAAATGGAAACACTCGCGAACAATGGTACGTCTTCAATTGAGAATTCTCTCCTGTCGCTCTGTGCGTTGTACAAACACTTTAGAACATAACTCGACTGGGTTTAACAGTAACCTTGTCTACTAAACAATTTAGAAATTCAGGCGCTCAGTTAGTGGGGAAGAGAGCGAGGCGAGGGTACCACTCCCTCTTCCCAGCCTCCCCTCGTTTTCCCAGCATAGTAAACAGTAACACAGTAAAGTACTGCTCAGTAGCTTTCATTTGAATAGTCACACTTGAGGATTTTATCCACAGACTCAAAAGTTAGAACCACCTTGTACAGCAAAATAAACAGTAGCAGAGGAAAGTACTGCTCAGTAGCTTTCATTTGAATGGTCACACTTGAGGATTTTATCCACAGACTCAAAAGTTAGAACCACCTTGAACAGCATAATAAACAGTAGCATAGGAAAGTACTGCTCAATAGCTTTCATTTGAATGGTCACACTTTAGGATTTCATCCACAGACTCAAAAGTTGGAACCACCTTGTACAGCATAATAAACAGTACCACAGGAAAGTACTGCTCAATAGCTTTCATTTGAATGGTCACACTTGAGGATTTTATCCACAGACTCAAAAGTTTGAACCACCTTGTACAGCATAATAAACAGTACCACAGGAAAGTACTGCTCAATAGCTTTCATTTGAATGGTCACACTTTAGGATTTTATCCACAGACTCAAAAGATAGAACCGCATTTTACAGTATAATAAAAAGTTCCACAGGAAAGTACTGCTTAACAACTTCCATTTGAACGGTCACACGTTAGGATTTCATCAACAGACTCAAAAGTTAAAATCACCTTGTACGGCATGATAAACTGTACCACAGGAAAGTACTGCTCAGTAGCTTTCATTTGAATGGTCACACTTTAGGATTTCATCCACAGATTCAAAAGTTAGAACCACCTTGTACAGCATAATAAACAGTACCACAAGAAAGTACTGCTCAATAGCTTTCATTGGAACGGTCCCACTTTAGGATTTTATCCACCGACTCAAAAGTTAAAACCAAACAGCCCTACTGAAACGTATTTTGCAATAGGAAACTTCTTTTAAATGGTCACATTTTAGTATTCCATACACGAAGGTACAGCCACTTTATTACAAGCCGGGGATTGAACCTTCGAAGGAAGCCGTTAAAGGAGAATGATCGCGGAATTTCCGTTTTACAAAAAATAATTAATCAAAAAATTTCCAATTATTTTAAATTAAAAAATTAATAATAAAAATTCCACTAATTTAATGAGTGCAACGAATAGCGATTCATCCCCTGGATAACGCATGTTTCTGTTAAAAAGCGGAGCCCAGCCTTCAACTGTAATCTTTAACGAGGTATTCATGATAGGATTTTTTATCTTTCAGATGCTTGTTGTGTTCAAATCTGCTCCGATTTTAAAGCGCGCCTTAAAAGTGAAACACGAAGTTCTACAGCTGTATGTACTCAAGGTTCGTTGCCTCAATTCAGCATACGGGGGAAAAATATGCAAATGTTCGTTCCTTCCATCGGTCGATCGGCTGTAACTGTTGAGCCCGCGATATGTGTAATGGTCACCTTCTTATCCCCTAGGTACTCGGTGTATCCCAGATCATAATGTATGGTACTTCATGTATCCCTTATTGTAATGTATTTAGATATATTGCAGTGTAATTTAGGGTCGGATTACAGTATCTAGGGTTCAAGCACTGATTTTAGTATTTAGGGTTAAGCACTGATTCCAGTTTTTCCAGGGGGTTGTTGGGAGGGTAAGGATGTGGAAAACAGCTCTAACATGCATGTAATAAAAAGCTTCAACACTTTATTGTAGTTTATTTCTACTACTTCTTTGGTATTTTAAAGTTGCTACTTCTTTTTTCCCTCAGTTGTTGAAGGCGCAAACGAAATATTTAGGAAGGAATTGGCGAAAGAGCAACATGAAGACCATGTCAGCTATCTATCAGAAAGTTCGCCATCGTCTGAATGATGACTGGGCTTATGGTAACGGTGAGTGGATCAAAGTTTGAATTTTGTGCGTCTTCAATGTGGTGGCGCGGAGGGGTAGTGATTAGCGCGTTGGACTTTAGATCCGTCTGTGGCCCGTGTGGGTCACCAGTGGCTCGTGTGGGTCACCTGTGGCTCGTGTGGGTAACCTGTGGCCCGTGTGGGTTACCTGTGGCCCGTGTGGGTGACCTATGGCTCGTGTGGGTCACCTGTGGCTCGTGTGGGTCACCTGTGGCCCGTGTGGGACACCTAGCCCGTGTGGGTCACCTGTGGCTCAACTATTATATTTATCAGTTTATCATAGGACGCTTTTTTTATTTACCTGTCAATGTAGTAACCTATCATGTTTCTTGGTTCCATATTTTAAACTTTTAAAATTGTAACGATATTAACGTATATACTCATTTTTATTTTAGCCCCCGTCGAAGGTTTGTGTTTCAAACCGAAATATCGGGCACAAAATACATATCTTTTATTTTACTTTATTTTTCTTGAGTCAATCTTTTCTCGGCCGTACGGATCAGTTTGCCGTGTTATTTTACATTTATTCAAGTTTTTCTACTGATCCAGATCTTTGTCACAGATCCGGCACCTCTCATTGGTTTGTAGTTGTGGTTTCTACTGTTCATTGTCTTTACTTGGGTCACGTGTGGCCCGTGTGTTTGACCTGTGGCTCGTGCTCGTGTGGCCGAGTGGGTGACCTGTGGCTCGTGTGCGACTTTGCCTTTACCTTACCCTCAGTGCGCTAGACGATAATGTTGTTTGCCTACCTACAAACTTGTTTCCCAAGTCTGTAGCGGCATCCATCAATACGTGTGCATTTCAACCTCGGCCCCAGGGCTTTCTCCGCGTTTAAAATGGCGGGCCGAGCGGAGAAACCCCTGCACAAGACTGCCAGAATTCTCTGAAAATCGTGGAGTATTTTACCACGTGGCACAATGAAATGGCGTTTTCGGAGTTTCTTTTCAGCGATTGACAGCCGTGTTTGTCTTGTTGCAATCTGAAACCAAGACATTTTATCATGTTTCACGTGACCAAAGGCTCTAGGATGTTTGGAGTATTTTGACAGCCTTGTCCGGGGTTTTCACGCCATTTTGAAACGGAGAGGCTTCCAAACCTCACGTAAGCGACTGAAATTAGCTTGCTTCTCATCTAACTTATTTTAAGGGCATACTAGTGTTTGGGGGGAGGGGGAGGGGATTTTGATTGGGACTGGGACATATGAAGGACACTTAACACCCGATTAGCAAAAACTATCTCTTGAATACCGTAAAATACCTCTTGTAAGCCCCTCCCCTGCTCCCTCTCCTAAATCTCGCCGATTCCACCCCACCCTACCCCCATCAATATCACAATATTTTTGCATGTAAGCCTAAAAAGCGTTATAACAGTTTTCTTTGCAAATTATTCCAAAACTGTCTTATCTTTTTTTCAACAGATCTGGACGCGCGCCCGTGGGATTTCCAAGCAGAGGAATGCGCCTTGCGCGCATGCGTAGATCGCTTCAATAACCGGAGATACGGCATTGAAAATGGAGACCGCCTGGCAGATAACGCTGAGGAGGACGAGTATCAACCAGTCGATAACGACGTATTGAGCGTGCTTGGAGAAAAAGTCGAGCTAAGCAGTGAGTTCAAGAATAACTATGAACGTTGGCTTGACCGTGAGGTGTTTTCGGTGTCGATAGACTGGGACCAACTATGTACGTGCAACATGACATGCGTGGAATGATATCGCGTGAAAATTCAAGAGCGCCTAAGTAGAAAATCTGCAAGTTCTCTACAATCTACAGTTGATGTGAACTGGTCAGTGAAGAGTACCTCAGGAAAGCACTGCTCAAAAGGCTTTCATTTAAATAGCCACACTTTAGGATTTCCTCTTCAAACGGAAAAGATTGAACGACCTAGGACAGCGTTACAAACAGAACCACAAGAAAGTACTGCTCAGTAGTGTTAATTTGAATGGTCAAACTTTCGAATTCCATCCACAGACTCAAAAGTTAGAACCACCTTATACAGCATAATAAACAGTACCACAGGAAAGTACTGCTCAATAGCTTTCATTTGAAAGGTCACACAGAACCACCTTGTACAGCAAAATAAACAGTACCACGAGAAGTACTACTCAATTGCTTTCATTTGAATGGTCGCACTTTATGATTTCATTCACAGACTCAAAAGTTAGAACCACCTTGTACAGCATAATAAACAGTACCACGGGAAAGTACTGCTGAGTAGCTTTCATTTGAATGGTCACACTTTAGGATTTCATCCACAGACTCAAAAGTTAGAACCACCTTGTACAGCATAATAAACAGCACCACAGGAAAGTACTGCTGAGTAGCTTTCATTTGAATGGTTCACAGACTCAAAAGTTAGAACCACCTTGTACAGCATAATAAACAGTACCACAGGAAAGTACTGCTCAGTAGCTTTCATTTGTAAAGTCACACTTTAGGATTGTAGAGGTTTTCATTTAAACTCACAAGTTACAACCACGTGTCCCAAGGTTGGACTCTTGGAGTGAAAGGGTACAAGCCTCGTTCCCAGGCTCCTCGTCAGCTACGTCATCTCTTTCGATAATGACGTAGCAGAAGAGAGAGAACCCTGGGAACGAATTTGAAAGGGCATTGAAAGATCGACCACGTCTGGTCGCCTTATTTTTTCTCAGTTTTTTTTTTTCCTTTTCTTTTCTTCCTTTTCCTTTATCGTAAAGGTGTATTCTTTTGCTATGTAACTTGAATAATAAAGACGAAATGGGCTCATTTCGGTATTTTGAAATTCAAATTGTCAGTGACGCCTGGAGGACACAACCAATCGAAATGAATAGACATGTTTATTCACTTTCTATGTTCCTGTACTCTAGGCCTTATTATTAAGTTAAACGTTTCAAAGCGAGCTTGTCAGGACATGTGCTATCGCATCTTTCGGCGCTATTCCGATCGTTTTCCTTAACCTGCTACACCAACCTCGTTCCTAGGGGCTTCTCGGTTTACAAAACGACGATTTAAGAGGAGAAACCGCTCTTCTCCCGGACCGCCGCCATATTGAAAACCGAGAAGAACCTGGGGACGAGGTTGCCTGCCACACTTTCAATTCCCCAGTTGGGCGCCACTGTAATATGGATCTAATAGGGTGGGTACAATGCAATACATTTTTTTTCTCTCCCCATTTCACCAATTGCAGCCACTAACCATCTCCCAAGAGCGTGTACTATTTTGGCATGTCGCGATCAGCGCTGCAAAAGTCGCACGGAACAGTTGGTACGTCCAAATCGGCCTTAAAACCTGTATGGGCGGTTGTTGGGTTTCCCTGTGGAATTTGCATTCCATGTTAAACAACAAACTGTTAAGTCCGCGGTTTCAATTCACCAGACAACTACCGGTCCTCACAAATAAAATAGTTCGCTTCATCGGCACTAAGTCAAACCGATTAAGTCGAGAAAAAGCGGCCTACTATAATACACCTCCTCATGTTCAAAACTTGTACAACTACAATGCAACTATGACGCCAAGAGCTAGAAATATACCAGACATCTCAAACTGCTAGTTGCGTCACCTTCTTGTGCTCAGAGCCCGGTTGTTCGAAAGCTGATTAACACTAATCCTGGATTAAAAGTTAACCGAGGATTTCATTTCTCTGTTTAAAAATGTTTTCGAAAGGTCATTTATAGCTAGTAAGTCAAAACGGAAAGGCAGAAAACTTTGGAAAATTTTCAATTGTTGAGTTATTTAACAGGATTCAAAATTGACGCTAATCCTGGGTAAGCTTAATCGTGCTTTGAAAAACCCGGCCCTGGTTTCCCTTTTCCTACACAATTACATCAAGCTAAAAATATACCACATGTCGCAAACTGCCTACGACATAGCCCGATCTTACTACGAAGTTAGTCTCCTGGGAATTACGAACGTACGAAGCCGAAAAGTTCGGACGAACCCTCCCCCCCCCCCCCCCCAACCCCCCCCTCCCCCTACCTACTGCCTGGTCCCGAGGTCCCCTCGGTGGCCTACTTCCAAATAATTTGACCGGCTTAAAACATGTCTCGCATGAATAAAAAATTACTGAAACCATATAATTAGCTCGTTTTTCTTAAATTTCCCATATTTTGGGATCTGTGGCGGCTTCCAAATCTCGATGCTTTAGTGTTCTTTAGTGTTCTCTCCGTTTCAATGGTTTCAATGGCTGAGAAGGTGGGTACTGCTGCCGAAATGCCCCGATTGAGATCAAGACAAAGCATCGCTCCAATGCTGAGGCCCAAACTCCTAGAGAGTATTTCCAAAGAAACGTGGCAATTCCTTTACTTGATCATATTATCATGTGTATCGAAGAGCAGTTTTCGCCTTCGGCAAAAGTTGCCACATCACTACTTGGCCTCGTTCCAAGTGTTCTCTGTTCAAGAAATGTCAACCTCAGTGCAGCTCTTAATACTTACACTGATGCTCTCCCGTCCCCTGAGTTGTTCGAAATGGAACTTACGCGATGGAGAAGCCGATACTTAGCAATGGAACCGCAGTTAAGGCTAGCTTCATCTGCTGTGGCAATCAAAGATTGTGTTGCTGCCCTCTTTCCAAATATTAGCATTCTTCTCCAAATTGCCTGCACAATTCCAGTCACATCGTGCGAATGCGAGCGAAGCGCAAGCACATTGCGACGACTGAATAACAACATGCGTGCATCGCTTGTCCCATCTTGCGCTTTTGCACATTCACTACACTTGGACACTGTAGTAGACCGTTATGCTCGGCTACACCCCCGTCGACTTCAACTGGAAAATCTTCTGCAATAATGGTAAGTTTAATTTTGTGTGACACTGTTAACATAAAAGGTCCGTTTTAAGCGAAAAAGAACCCACCCAGGCAAAAACCAGCCTACGGGCATGATAGATGTGAGAAAGTTGTTCGAAAACCCTTGGGATTTCAAATGTGATATGTAATCTTCTACGGCGACAGAACTCTCGCGAAAATTCTTGGCTTGACATAACGGTCCCGGTTCCTCTCTTCGCTATAAATCCAAAGTCGAAGAAAAAAGTTCCTCAAGTTCCTGTCATATTTAATCGGCTTAATGCCCAAAAAGGTGCCGTGATAATTTTAACAGTGGTCATTTTAGATTTTAGCACCTCAAGCGGTACTAATCTACAGATGTTGATCCCGAAAAGATACGACGAGCACCCCTGGCATTTATATCATTAAATTTTTATGCCATTTTGCACGGGCTAATTTTTGTTTTTGACTGTAGTGCAACCAGGCCCTTATCAAACTCTTTCGCAAGTCTGAACACAGCCGAGATGATGCAAATTAAAATGCTTTGGTGAGAATAAACAGCCAGTTTCCCGCTAAGTTGTGACGCGTTACACGCGCACAGAACCCGGGTGTGTTAAATATAGGTCCAGAAAATTTAAACAAAACGTTCAGGCAGCAGTGCAAGACTAGAATGAACTCTGCCCCGTAAAATCCCGCGGATCACCGAACCCACGTGTATCACACATCACCATGACAACTGTCGTATCTTCGGTGAATCGTGAGAAAGGAAATCGGATACGGCGCGCAGGTCATCTCGGAACCGTTTCCGATGATGAAATCCGAACTCACCCGAGGTCGCCTTCCCTTTGTGGAAGTCTTCACCATTTCTTCATCCTCCTGTTCGCTATCACTGCCGCTTTCCTGATCAACCTCTGGTTGGTTTTCTTCTACACTGGAATAAGCTTCATAAGGATGGAATTCAAAGAAGTCAGCGGGCGAGTCCTTCCAATGCTCCACTTTCTTCTAAAGATCTTCTTGGTCAATTTTGGAGAACCTTTCTTTAACAATTGACTTATAAATATGGCTTCTTATAGTTGCTTTGGACGGGTAAAACCGTCGGTTGGTTTTTCTGAGGTGCTTGTTTCCCTCAACACCTCGCTTTGCACGAAGATCTTTAGATGTCTTCGTACCTCTTTTTTCCGATCTTGCCCCTGCACATACTAGCTCCTGGGTTTTTGGTACGAGTCTTCCATCGATCCGCTGATAAAGACCACCAGCCTATGCAAGAACGATAAAAAACAAAATAAATTAAATCTCGGTATGAACATGCAGAAAAGTTATGTTGCGATAAATAGCGTTTTCACGGACGCGAGATAGTTACACAACCAGGCATCTTTAATTAATTTGTGAACTTACATCTCCAGTTGGGTGCACGGTGTGTTCAGCAACGGACGGAAGAAGGACATGGATCCACTTTCCACTTTTCGCGGTGCCCTCCTTTATAGCATCGCGCAGCTTTTTCGATTGGTTTTTGTAACGCCACTCCGTCTTTTCTGGAATCTGAAAAACAGTGTAAACACTGCACTTAATTTAATAAAACCTAAAGATAGAGTCTGGGTTTATTCCCGCTAGTTTTGGTATTCACCTTGTAATCTGGGAATCTGAAGATTTCCCTTATGTGTACCTGTGCAGGAAAGTTGAGTTTTCTAGATCCGGCTTGAAGAAGTTTCCCGGCGCCATTTTTATCTCCTGTAAGTTAATGTTTAACTTACAGGAGTTTATGTGGGCTAACATGCATTCTTTATGCATTTTTGTTAGCAAAAAATGCGTTAGATACTATTAATAGACTTTTTAGTGAATTTGTGGGGACATTCCTGTTGCATTTTTGTTAGCACATTACTGTTCTATCTGTCATCAGTCCTACGTCACTACGGAGTTAGATAGATTTGTGTTAGATATTATCAATAAGAAAACAAGAGTCGAGTTGCATATTTTTTTAATACAGTGGTTTATTGACTTGACCTTCACAGTGAAGAAATATGCGTGTTAAAATTTCATATAAAATCTGCCACGCTGTTTGCCTATTTCAAAAATGTCTCGGAATATATTTTTTCAGTTAGGTAACATTCCTACTGTTTGTTATCTCTTTTTCGTAGCGATGATTTTTAAGGCGTACGATTATGAATTCTATGTTTTTTGGGGAACATGTTGCAGAATACTTTCATTGTATCGAGCGTCAAAAAGTGTAACGTAATGTAATCTTATCTCACCTAGTGTAGACTGTGCTCAGATATTTGGCACGCTAGAAGCGCGCTTGGCTAATATCCTTTACGATGTCCAGTCTGGTTTGTCAAACTGGTTGCTTCAAGACTTTTCAGTGGCATTATCACATTATAGCACTGCGTTTTAAGAAAGGGAAAACCGGAGAGTTTGAGGTAAGCTGACATTGCTGATTGAGAATGGTTGTATGCTGTACGTTTACAATGAAGTTTTGTTGAAATAATGTGTTTGTTAATTTCCATGTTATGTCGCCAAATGTCACCAAATATACAACTAAATTGGATTAAAAGATTCTCAAGGAGAAAAACAGAAGCAGTAGTTTGGAGAAAAAGTGCGGAATTAGAAGAATGGATCAAGTTGATTACGGTTAAGCAATTTTGATTACATGACATGCGGTCAAGAAATATTCAAAGTTTCGATTCTGGTGGAATTTTGTCATTATTTTGTCTTTTTAATTCATATTTTTCTGCGTTCATCACTTTTGGCTATTTTTTTCTTCCTATTTTCGGATGATAAAGCAAGCTAAAGCAAGCTCCTGGCCATAATCATGAAAACACGATATTTCTGTCGGGACAGTGTCCCTTTAGTTAAAAATGTCCTCGGTTAATTTACCTCATTTGCACGTTATAGAAGCTGACTAAATTAAACAACAATAGGTTTTAACGAACCAGTGCTTTCAATTTCCTTGTAGGTTGAAAAACAAATATAGAACTTTTTCTATAAGTGTGCTTGTAAAGCGATCATAAACAATTTCACGAACGCTTTTGTAAGATGTGAATAAAAGAATTTTATTTTATCAAGGGGACTGTTTTAAGCGACATTATTTTATTTTTAGTGAGTCATCGTACAGTGTACTAAACAAACCTGTTTTTTTTTTTTAGCCATATCATTAGAAATGATTAAGCAGAGTTTTGCAATACTGTCATCAGATTGATTTTCCAGGTCAAACAAACCAATGTCAAGAACAGTTAGGTTTCAGTGAGGTTCGGGGTTTTAGTTCATTTTTGTTTTTACTTTATTAGGCCTCATTTTGGTTCATTTTGGTCAGAAAGATTCGTGCCCAATTTAGTCTCTGCTTAAAGAGATAATTGTGGTACGGATAGTCCTTAGATTTTTCCTATCGATGGTTTTAATATATCTGGTATTCGAATCTATAGCTGTGAAATGGCTTATTTACGCGTCATAAGCTCTTAAAAAGAGGCAGGCCAAACACGATTCCCACTAGTCGCAGGAAGTATTTAAAAGCCTTTAAAATAGCTTTCCCAAGTAGGTTTACGAGGTATTTGTCCCTTGCTATAGATCACTGTTAGGATGTTACAAGTCGCAATTATCCGCTTTGCTCTATAATATTGACCCATTGATCTTTGGATAATTTCTCTAATGACAGGATCAATCCCGGAGGATTTCATGCCATAGCCATGACTATAATTATTTTATTTCTTTATGTATTCTCTACACTGTCCTGACATATATTAGGGCTTCTTTGGCTCAGACTCGTGTTGCAAAATAAATGGCAATCGGCTAAAGATTATGTTACCGCTGTGGAAATATTAGGATCAGTAAAGAGGCTGTGATAAGTGTCCACAGCCTGCGGCATGCAAGACTTGTGAGAAAGTGTTTCTTGATCACGGATAAGTGTCTATTAAAGATCCAAGAATGAAAATGCAATCATTTTCAGGAGTAATAAACTCCTGTCATGTTCCTATATTGGAATCACGACTTCTTGCAGGTAGTTTTAGCTCTTTAGTTTATTCTTTTGTTGAGTAGTGACCTGGTGCTAGACAGAACTTCCGGTGTCTTATCAAGGCATTGCGATCACTGCATCCAATAGTATATCCTCTGTACGCGAAGAACAGCTTCACTTGTAGAGTTGTACCAATGTATTTTGAATTCATTGAGACATACAAGAGACTACACTACGTATCTTTTGTACAACAAGCATGTAATTCTCGTGAAGTAATGTTGTGCTCCATGCGTACCATAATAATGGAGTAATTCCATAGTAATGGAGTAAATGGAGTAATGGAGTAATGGAATAAATAAAAAAAGCCAACCCGGTTATAGGCCCATCGGTAACAAAACATTACTCCGGTTATACCCATTAATTCCTTATTCCTTTCTTAATTCCATAACAGAAATTCTTTACAAAAGTTTACGCCTAAATGAAATTAACTCAAAGAACGCTTCTTTATGGCAATATTTTTGCTTGCCAGCCAAAAAAACCCTACGAAGTTACATAAGCCCAGGGCTTATAAGCAGCATTCTACGGTATAGTCTCTGTAAAAAAAAATCACAACGAAGTATAAAAAGAGACAGGCCAAACACGACTCCCACTAGTCGCAAAATGTATTAAGTAGCCTTTAGGATAGCTTTCCCGAGTATACCTGCAAGATATTTGTCCCGTTAGATTACATTAGGCATATATTAGGGTTTCTTTGGCTCAGAGTCGTGTTGCAAGATAAATAAGTTTATGTTATCGCTATGAAAATGTTAGGATCAGTAAATTTCTTTGTTCGTGATGCAGTGTTTAAGTCTGCGACGTGCAAGGCTTGTGAAAGAATGTTTCTTCGTCACTCTGAGATGTATAAGTGTGTAAGAATGAAAATGTCAAAGACGACCACGACAGCTCTAGCAACTATGTTTAGTTCATTTCTGTTCTTGGTATAACTGTTTGTTAACAGTGACACTGATTCAAACAAAAGTTAAGATGAGGGGATGAATACTGAGTAAGTTTACAGGAACTAGATTTCCACCTGAAACAGATTTTGACGATAAGATTGATGATGATCCCAATAATGAAAACAGAGAACAAAGTTGTAAAGAATTTTACTTGAAAGGAGGAATGAAACTTTTTCGCAGAATAAAAGCTAAATCATTCATTTAGTTATGTTTAATAAAATGGATGCTGAAGATTAATTGCAGAGAGCTCATGATGCTTATCCCATGTAAAAATAAGATTTCAGCAAGTAAAACATGTTATATTCGAAAGGAAAGAAAGGAGAACTCTTAAGAAAAAGCCATGGGAGATCCTGAAAATAAGGAACGTGATCAGTTAGATACTGTAGCTCCGTCTGCTCAACATAACGATGAGCAGGATATAAGTGAAGAAACACGGCAATACAGTGAACTGTTTGGTTGTTTTAACCCATGTTTAGATAACAATCACCAAGGGAACAATCTTTCAAGTAATGCTGGAATTTTTTCTACAGCAAATGATAATGAAAAGCTGGTAATTAATCGTATGGATGATAACAGTTATAAAGAACTTGTTCATTCTTTGAACAGAGAACAAATGGAGTTTTTTTACCATATGTTACTCTCTGTTAAAAACGACGAGAAGCAATTGACACTTTTTAATTGACACTTTAACCTAAATGTCCAATTGCAACATCAAAAACAATATTCGGACATAATATGACAGCATTGCATGATGGGAAAAACTTACAGGAGATAGCCCAGAGGGCACTTTGATTTCGATAGGCGTGGTCACCACCCTGCAGGAAAGGAAAGTTAACACAATAAACAATATTCGTATTCTCGGTATTGAACTGGAACTAGCGTGCAGTCGAGGCTCATGCGGGGCAATCTTTTCACATGCAAATATTTTTAATGATATTCCCCGCATTAGCCTCAACTGTAAGCTAGTTCCAGTTCAATACCGAGAATACGAATATTGTCTATTGCAACGATGTTACTAAAACGAGCCAAGGGACTGCTTATGGTTAAACTGGTTTTTAACCCACCGCTTGATTTCTCCTTTTCTCCGCCAGATGTGTCTCCACACCATGTTGGCAGTCGTAAACTTTGTGATTTATTACGACAAATGGCACGTGATCAAAACGTAGTCCACTGTCCTCCCATAACACCTTATGTTTCTAAGCTGATATATCTACATACAAAAGACGTTCGCGCGAAAATCTTCTAGCATTGATTTTTGTTATAAAACTTTTGCTACAGCTAGGTTATGAGTTATTCGTGTCAGAAATGCAAAAAAATGAGGGGGTCACCGACTTCGTTTTCGAGATAAGATATCTGAAAGGCGACCCTAATTTTGAAAAATTGGTCTTCCTTCGGGATGAGATCCCAATGTCTGTTAGTCTAAAAATATTGCAAATGAATCTCTAAAATGCAACTTTCTTTCCCAAATTTTATGCGAGTAGCTAGTCTGTTCAGCAAATTCATTCAACTGGTGACGTTTCTTAAAGTAAATTTAATCTTTAAACGACGGCATTTGCAAACTCTGACAGCCGCAAGTTGGCAGGATTCGATGTCGCGCGGGTAGAAAAATGGAAAAATTTTAAACTTCCTACATTGATTTTTTGTTAATTTTTTTCACAATCTGTCGATAATTGGCAAAGAAAATTATCTATAAAAAAAATCGGGGGTCACCGACCATCCAAGCGAGTTAAATCTATTAAGCAAAGTTAACGCAACGGCTACCAGCCCCTTATGTGCTTAGATTTCTTCTCATGCATGTCGTTGCGACATAAATTGCGCACGCAGTAAGGATGTGCCACAGGGAACGCAAACGCTTTATTAGCTATAACATAATCATTTAATAAAAATATTGTTATTTACCTGTTTTCCTGTGTCTTTTTGAGTCGTTTTGGAAGCGATTTGAATTAGAGCGAAGACGGTTGACTTGACCTTGCACGTTTCAAATATTATCTTGTCTGCCGCTTCGTAAATACGTCTCAAGTTTCCATTATTATTAACTTAACTCAAGTTCCCATTACCATTAAATATTAACTCTCCTCGGGGGAGAATCTCTGGTTTCAATTTAACGGCCACGAGGAGAGTTAATAGTTAATAATAATAATGAAAACTTGAGACGTAATAGGCGCGTCGGATTTACGAAACGGCAGACAAGATGACTTAGAAACGTGCAAGGTCAACCGTCTTCGCTCTGATTCAAATCGCTTCCAAAACGACTCAAAAAGACACAGGAATACAAGTAAATAACAATATTTTTATTAAATGATTGTTATAGCTAATAAAGCGTTTGGGGCCCCTGTGGATGTGCATAAACAATTAGCGCGAGCGTCCTTAAAACAGTTACATCAGTCTTCCTTATTAACCAGATTAACGAAATATGTTTACAACTAACTGGTCTTTTAGCGTAACATCATAACGAAAATCGACAATTCTATCAAGCATTCAGGAAGGAAAAAAGTTTTTGTGGTTGTAGTAAATCAGTGAATTTTCGGTTAACCTTTATTTATTTTTCGGCGAACCGGCGAGGGGACGCCAGCTCGCCTTGTTCGCCGTCTCGTTCTCGGCTACTCCGCTTTAATACATTGGCCAGCGAAACAGTGACCTAGACAGTAGAGAACATACTGAATTTTGCTTTCTTAGCTAGCCGGCAAAAGAGGCTTTTAGCTAGGGTGGGGTAGGCGGGTTATCTGACCCAGAGAGGGGGAGGGGATCTGTAATGGTATTAGTAACCATCGTCAGTTCCTAATACAACACCACGTTACAAATAAATCCATGCGAAAACGGCCACTTACCTGTATTTCCAAATCCCTTGTTTGCTTTGAAGCAAGAGTATCTGGTTGTTGTAGCCGTTTCATACTCCTTAAAGAATGAACTCTGCTGTTTTGACATCCTTCACTAAGCCTGACCTTTCTGAAAATTGCTTTTCAAACAAAGCACTCAGTGCCGGAATATTAAATTTGCTTCCCATCCGAACACAATATATTTATGGTTTTTACCCAAATGATTGCTAAAAAGGGATCCGCTAAAATGTGACACAGACGCAAATGAAGAAGTACGGAGAATTTTCGAAGGCTAATCAAATTGGTAACAAATTTCCCGCCTTTGCGTTGTCTGAAAACGGCTTTTCTTACTATACTATTTCCAGTATCTGACAGCCTCCTTTCGATCGAGAGATTTCCACGCGTTCGCGACGTCGCGAGGTAGCCAGTTTCACGGCCATCCGTGAAAAGGAGGTTTTTAGCTTCATTGCGAAGAGAAATATTGAAGAAATATTGAAGATTTAGTTAAATTTTTAAAAAATAGAATTTGTAGTTAATAATTGATAGGCGGACACCAAGTTAGTCTGCTAGCAACCTGGAGACCACGTGGGTATCGACTGTCCGTTGGTGTTCCAAAAATCATTTTCTTTCTTCTATTCCTTCTTTAAACCTCTTCAAATTTCATTCAAATTCGTGTTTACCCCCGCCTTAAGAATGAACTCATCCGTTTTGACATCCTTCAGTAAGCCTGGCCTTTCTGAAAATTGCTTTTCAAACAATAGAATGCCTTTTTTAACATTGTTTGATCGGTCCTGAGTACTGATCCAATGTTACGCAATGGATCGTTCACGGTATTTGCAGTTCCGTTTATTTTTAAAACAAAGCACTCAGTGCCGGAATATTAAATTTGCTTCCCATCCGAACACAATATATTTATGGTTTTTACCCAAATGATTGCTAAAAAGGTATCCGCTAAAATGTGACACAGACGCAAATAAAGAAGTGCGGAGAATTTTCGAAGACTAATCAAATTGGTAACAAATTTCCCGCCTTTGCGCTTTGCCCTTTGTCTGAAATTCAGTCAATTGAAACGCCTTTTCTTACTATTTCCGGTATCTGACAGCCTCCTTTTGAGAGATTGCCACGCGTACGCGACGTCGCGAGGTAGCCAGTTGTAATCGGCTCCGAAATTAGGCTCGATTTTCAGCCGTTTGACGGAGTTCGGTTTTCAGATCCTCCTCCCAACAAAACGTAAAACAGCTGGTAATCGAGCCTACCCCGTAACCGGCCATCCGTGAAAACGAGGTTTTTAGCTTCATTGCGATTTTTATCAAACTCTATTTGTTAAAAAAAATAGTAGCTTTTTCCCCTTTAAAAGGTAATTACTAAATAAAAATTACATTTAGAATGCTTCTGTTGCATTTTATTTCCCGGTTTGCGTGTCTAAAATGATAATTTATTGTTTTATCACGAAGCTAGGGCGACCTCGGATCGGGCCTCGGGTGAGTTCAGATTTCATCATCGGAAACGGTTCCGAGATGACCTCCTTCTGACGGATTGCGAAAACACGAGGAACTGTTTTTCAACAGATTTCCAAACACCGAGAAGTGGGTTGGAAAAACGAAGCGCAGCCGAGTTTTTTTTAACCCACTTCAAGGTGTTTGGAAATCTGGTGAAACACTTTTTCAAGTGTGTGATAAAGCTTCTCAAACGATCATTAAATGCGGGGAAAACGAAGGAATAAAATCGCCAAAATCTATGTAAATTAAGAAAAGATTTCAAAACCTCCTTCACGGTAGTGATTTCCTTTGTGTTCTCGTCATGAATTATTAATGAGTTTGAGATGTGCGCTTTCCCCCCCGCAGGCTACTTTGTCTATGGTTGTCTTGTGTTATCGCCGGAAGCAGTTGATTGACAAAAACATTGCGCGCTTCGTAAATCAGTAATAGTAAAAGTAGAAAAAAGCAAGTAGACAGAAGAATGAGCAATTATAAGTGCTCAAAATACGAAAATATGACTGTGGGACATGCAAAATTTGTAAAATTCGCGATTTCAGCTGTGAAAAAAATTTGACGGTCACAGCTGAGTGACTCGTGACTGACAAGTCTGATGAGACTGACATGTCACGTGTGACATTTTCTGTCCAAATTTGGTCTTAGTTCCTTTATATGGCAATACGGTCGATATATAACCAGCCGGCTAACGCGAATTTACATCAGATTTGTGAGTGCAGTGTCATTCCGTCGGTTTTGTAGCAAACTTGATCGGAGCGAGTTGGCTATTTTATCAGCTGTAAATTATTAATACTATATCGCTGTTTAACTCCTTAAATTTTCGAGCGTGTTCTACAATGGAACTTGCGAAGAAATGTCCGTTTTTGGCGCGTGTTCCTGCATCTTTCGTTCGCAAAGCGAGAGGGCCAGTATTGGTCTCCTATGCCGAGCGATGTCCAGTGATGTCCGAAGTTTTGCATAAGGAGAGCGAAGTTCCCGAGAAAAACTACGGTAATAGTTTCTCTTCTCCATAAACTCATATCTAATCTTTTGGGTCGAAGTAGTCTTTTTAAAAGTTGCTGTCAATATCTAAAAGTGATATACTTAACTGTACTTCAGCGTTGAAATTTAGATCGTGTCTTACAAGCCTTAATGATTGCATAAGCCTGTCTCATTTTATTCTCAATTTATTTTTACCACCAAGGGCGTCGCTACAGGTGGGGCAGGTGGGGCATTTGAAGACTACTTCCGATCTATTTACTTTGAAGCGCTAGACCTCATAATTAATTTCATACTCGACAGATTCAATCAACCTGGATACAAATTGTATTCCCGTTTAGAGTCATTTTTGGTGAATGCAGTTAACGGGAATGATTTTTCCAAGGATCTTGATTCTGTCTGTGATTTTTATGGAGACCACTTGGAGCGCAATTCGTTGCTGCCACAGCTACAGACTCTCAGAATGCAGCTTGGTACTGAGACAAATCTTGGATTGAACGATGTAGTGGCATATCTGAGAAACCTCCCCAGTGCAGCTGTTGATTATTTCTCAGAAATTTTTAACCTTGTGAAGTTACTTCTTGTTGTACCTGCCACGAATGTTGTGAGTGAGCGCTCGGCCTCTGCCCTTAGAAGGCTCAAAACGTATCTTCGAACAACTATGTCGCAAGAAAGATTGAATCTGCATCATTCTCCACGTTCACAAGAAAATGACTGACAAATTGAACATGGCAGATATTGGAAATCAGTTTGTTTCAGCATCAAATGACAGGCAAAATCGCTTTGGAAAGTTCGATGTCAATCAAAACTTTCTCAAACCATGTATTGAACGCTAAAACAATCTGAAAATTGATAATTTTCTACGAAAGTATTCAAGTTTGATAATTTTTTTGGCTAAGGTGGAAAAGGTCATTAAGTTTTTCTTACTTTGTTAACCACGATGAAATCCTGGTGTTTGCCAAATTTTATCGTTCAGATTGCACCAGATTGCATCCTAGAGTACTTAATTTTTCAACATTTCTTGGGAGAGCATGCTTCCGCGCCAATATTACACATTTTACCAGTTATGCCCCACCAAGGAAAAATTCCCGGCGCCCACCTCTGATCACAGGAGTAAAGACTCTTGGAGCAACAACCTCAGCCAAAGGTTTTTATTTGATTTAAACTTAATTCTATAAAGTTTTATTAGTTAGAAAAATAAGCTTAAGATTAAAACTGAGGCTACAGGCAGGCTTAAGTACTGTAAGCCAGCAGTTCAAAGCATGCACGAAATTCTAGCTCTTACTGTTTCAATCGATTATTTTTCAATAGTACAATAGTACGACAAACCCTCAGAAAATTTACTTTTGTGATTTAATAATGTCGAATCAAACTGTTCGTGTTACAGAAAACTTCTGATCACCATAAATATCAATGGGCAGTCACGCCTCAAAAACTTGATCCACAGGTTAAAATTGCATAACGTTACTTCATTAGAATGGTGAATTCATAACACTGACTTTTTTGAGATCGTCTTTTCTATTTTCCAGCTTGAACTATAGGCTTTAAAAAGTAACAGAATCCATTATCATTTTGCTTCTCTCAAGTCTATTTCTGACTTTATAAGTTTGAAAGCGGAATTTTCGAAAGTTGCGTGCCACTATAATTTACATAAGCTTACATATAAGCTTAAACTTACGTTCCTAGCATACGATTGACGTATTTCTTTATAATTTAGATAGCTTTCTTTTGTTTCCTTTTGTCGTTGGACACGGTTCAGGTATAATGTGTTCATAACGATGCTTTTTTTGTCAACATATTCATCATCTTTTTTTCAAGGTACATGTAGCCTTAGGCATTCTTGTGATATTGTCTTTTGTGTCGGTCATTTTGTGCGTTGTGCCCGCGGTATCAGAATTAACTGGGTTCAAAATAATACACTTTCGCAACAAACTCACAATCCCGGGGGAGGGGGGGGGGTACTCATATATAAGCTACATCCGGTGGGGGAAGGGTACTCATATATAAGCTACATCCAGTGGGCGGGGGGGGGGGGGGGGGGGGGGGTATTTATATATAAGCTACATCCGGTGGGGGGGTCCACATATATAAGCTACATTCCGTGGGGGGGGGGGGGAGGGGGGGGCGGTACTCATATTCAAAGCTACATGTATATGGGTATGTGCCGCTGTGAAAGGTATGGTTTTGAAACAATTAACATGTAGTCTGGGATAGGGTAAAGAAATAAGAGAGTTTTGGTCAAAAATAGGATATCATTTAATGGTAAACTGATCATTGCTATGAAGATAGAGTTTCTGGGAAATAGCGAGTCTGAAATAGGGAAGGGACTTGCTTGCTTGGTTAAAAAGTATTTGAACATCTTTGTTAACCCATCAAAAGTTAGACAAAAACCAACTGAAACCTTCTTCCACACAGGGCTTCTAGATACATGTAAACAAGTAGCCAAGATGGCTTCACAAGTGGGCCGTTTGGACCGTTTGGGCCGTTTGGGCCGTTTGGGCCGCTTGGTCCACTCCGATGGCGGACTAGTTCAAATAAAGCAAATTTTGTTTAGATGTCTTAGCTTGATATAAATATACAATTGTATGAAATGAGAGAGAACTGGATGAAGTAATGCATAAAGTGGGCGTGTCGACAATGCAAGTCTCCCAGGAAAAAAACATTGTTTTTTTGTTTTATAAAGTGGGCACGTTGTCATATATGGCAAACTTAATTAATGAGTTTTTACATGTAACAAGCACTGTATCAAAAGTACCGTAAATACAGTCATGTCAATAGCTCTTTTTCTAACGTCATCACGATTTTAAATATCTGAAAAATAATGAATGAACTGAAAATAGGATCCATCAAAAGATTCCCTTTACTGAATTTAACAAAAATGTGAAGTTTTGAAGAGATCTGCTTCAAACTTGAGGAAATTTAAAAAGTAAAAAACTGCTATTTTTTTACAAAGAAATGTATGACAGGCAGGCAGTGTACTGTGCCCGCCTGTACAAAAAGTCATGTATACGTATTTTCTTGTAAAAATCACGAGCTTCAAATTTTTATAATATTTCCGACAGTCTTCAGCAAATCTTTTTGAAACTTCACATTTAGGAATCTATTCATTTGTTACCCGGTTTTTCATTTGATTCAATATACATGTAGATGTACAAAATGCACATGTAGGGCTCGTGCTTCTCATATGTTTTTTATAATTTCTGCGTGCTTTTATAACTCAACAATGCGCTCGGTCACGTTTACTAATAATTATGAATTGGTATGTAAATTATACCTTTTGACAAAATAAAATCAATATACTGTACATATGTACAGTACTTTTGATTGTTTTTAATCAGAGCTTTTAGGAGTTTGGTTGGTAGTTTTGTTAGCTTCTCCTCTGAATGAGTTATTTTTCTTTTATTTTTCAGTTGGGAAGTGCCCATTTATGCACAATTCTGCTGTTGCCGATGTTCAGCCGAAGACAGAAAAGTTTATTGGCTGTGCATGTGACTATCAGGAGGGCTCTCCTAAGAAGGAATCTACTGTGGCAGCAGGTTTGTAGACTCACTAAAAGAAATAAACCTCTGGCACCCAAGGTAGCAAAACACGCTCTCTCTCTCTCTCTCACAGGCCGGTGAGAGTTTTGCAAGATTTTTTCGCTGGAGGTTTCGTAGTTCACAGTGCAACAACAAAACAAAAGCCACACAAAACAAAAGCGGCCATGTGAAAACGCCATTGTTCTGTATTCAAGAAATTAATCATTTTCTCGAAAATCCCAGCTTTTCGAGATTCTCGAAAAAAACTTTGAGTGTCTCGAAACTTGAAACTCAAAAAACATCGAGGATTGAGGATCGAGTTTCGAGTCGAGACTGTCAACTTTCCTTTGACCGGTACTGTGAACGTAACAGGCAAGTGTACCTTCTTAATAAATCTTAATTGCTGCCCACCAAACCTTTCATGGTTTTGTGTTTACAAATGTACTTGCAATGAATTCCATCCACTTACACTGTATTTACACGTTTTTTTTTTTTTACTATTTAGTTCCTTTTGGTATAATGTTTAGTTTATCTGTGGTTGAGGCACATGTACAGTAAACACTCTTAAGACAAACACATGGACATGGACATTATTGGCTGGTTTTTGTGTTCTGGCCGAATTTCACTCATGTTCATTTCTAACTACACTCTCTATAAGGCAAACACCTCTCTAAGATGGGCAGCTACATGTAGAACTGGTCCTGAAGGATTCTCAAGTAGAAAAAGTTGAAATAATTTGCAGCTTTTTCTGAAAACCTGGTAATTTTATTATGAAATCGCTTAATTGAGTGGTCACACTAAACATAGTAGCCTTCAGGTACATGTACATAATTTGTATTTACTGCCACTTTATTTTTGTTGTTATAGATGGCAAGTGTCCTTTATTTTTGTTGTTATAGATGGCAAGTGTCCTTTATTTTTGTTGTTATAGATGGCAAGTGTCCTTTATTTTTGTTGTTATAGATGGCAAGTGTCCTTTTTCAAGTGGAAAGCTGGTGGTTGATTCTTTGCAGAAAATCCACCCCACCCCTGCTATGAAAGTAGGAAATGTTTTCTCCCAGCCCACCGGGGTGCGGCAGATGGTGACCATGCCTCTGAGTGTCCAAGGTAGACTATTTAAGTGTTTTTTTTACTTGTCAATAACAAAGGGACCCGTAGTCAAGTTATCAAACCCGTAATCAAGTAGTCATACCCTCATTTTGAACTAATCTCAGGAGATTCTGCCCGTACGTTATTAAAAGATTTTTTTTTGGAATAGTATTCCACAATTAATCAGAGACAAACCATCTAAAAAAAAAGATGTTTAGAAAAGCACTTTTACGCTGGTACCTTGCTCAATACTAATGAAACATCATCTCTTTGACAATTTACCCAGCTATTTTTATAAGTTTATTTTATTTTTATAAGTTTATTTTTATCAGTGAATATTTTCATAATTTTTTTTTTACTAAAAAGTTTTTTATTATACTGACGTAACTTAAGGGGAACAATATTAGTTTATCTAGACGTGCCCCTCTCCTCTCCTTCCTATATACAATGTGACTTAATTGAAGTATTATCATCTGCTAAGGTTTAGAGAAATAAATAAATGTAAAAGGGCAATGGTACTATACATATATGTGTAAATGTATGTACATTGTAATTCTTCGGGGATTTTTTTCCTGTGTGGGCAAATGTTTATCTCTGCCAGGCACAGTTCGATGAACCTTTTATTCCCAAGAATGCCAAATACAGTGTATCAAACTGAAAACTAAAGAAAACTCCAAAATTACATTTTGAAAAATACAGTGTACAGTCAACTCTGATCTCTTAACAGACACCTCTATAAGACGGACACCTCTATAAGATGGACACCTGGTGTTGGTCCCTGCCGTTCATCAGTCATTTTACTGTAACTAAACCGGCTCTCTATAAGACGGACACCTCTCTAAGACGGACAACAGACAATTTGAAAAAAATACTTCAAAACGGAAATGTAGGTGCTGAACATGAACAAACGAGTCCACTTTTCTAATAATAATTATTATTATTATTGTTCCAGTTTGTTAGGTTTTGCTTAAGTAAACGACTCACTTTAAACAGAGTTGAAACAGACGTATGTGTATTCATTGTGAACAGCATTCAGCTTTATTATCTCAGAAATACTGGTGTCACGTTACCTCGACTCTCTATAAACCGGACACCTCTCTAAGATAAACAGTTGGGACCGTCTTAGAGAGAGTTTACTGTTTCGAAAAAAATGGTACCATGCAAAAGTACTGCCGAAGAGGTTTCATTAATTTTGAATGGTCACACCTTACGTGCATGTAGGATTTTGTCCACAGACTCAAACGTTAGAACTACATGTACATGTACATGTACACCACGTGTCTTCATAAGTGACTGTGGGAGTGAAACGGATTAAGGATTCCAGGCAATATTTTTTTTACTTTTCAGTAGCAGGGTGTATGCCAATCATTGATTACAATGCAATTTCATGATTGATTACATTTGGGTGCACAATATTGATTGGGCACCAAAAAAGGAAAACATATTATTAATAAAATAATGCATTGTGTGTTGTCGAAGAGGTAAATACATGTATGATCCTCTGAACAGAATTTAAGCAATATTGTATTCCAACATATTTTTACACTATTCTGTAACATCCTGAAATTCTAACTGATTCTCATCACGACATTGTACATATACTTTTTCGGCATTTTTCCCAAAAATCTATGTTGTAATAGTGACTGGATCATATTATCTTTGTTTAAAGATTTGGATATATTCTGGTTACTGTGACAATTGTCCTTTTGCTCGATAACTACATGTTATATGTAATTCTAATGTGTAGACTCAGTGATGCAGCAACTTTAAGACTTTGACCTGGCTTGAAAGAGCTTGGGACTACACTGATATCATACATGTGTGTATCACCTATGAGTCGCTAACAAAATAAAGTTGTTTGTCCGCAAGCACAAAGTAGATTCATAACAAAACCGTTTCATTGTTTATGTTATCCGTTTGATCATTGTATTAAATCAAATTGAAATGGCTATTTATTTAATTATAGTTTTAAATCCTTTGTAACGTTTTGATGAAACGTTCAACATTTATGCCTAATGTATCTGTTTCAAATTTTTACTTGGTTTGTGAAATCGTTTTAACTCTATTGCCAATCCATTTGATTATTTGGGAAACCATTCAAACGCTTTTGATGGCCGTTTGTTATCCGTTTCGTAACCGTTTTTTCAAGCCGTTTAACGGATACCCATTAGTGTACATTTTCCCAAATCAGATCACAAATTATCTGACTATTATCTCTGTGTTTGTCGCAGGTCCAGCTCCCAGCCTTGAAGCCTTCCACTCTCATTTTGATTACAACCAGTTCTTTATGGGTGAGATCGAGAAGAAAAAGAAGGACGATACGTATCGTATCTTCAAGAAAGTGAACCGTCTGGCTGAGACGTTTCCACATGCCAAGGATTACAGTAACTGCATTCAAGGCAAGGATGTTACGGTGTGGTGTAGCAATGATTATTTGGGAATGAGTCGACACCCAGAGGTTTTGAAAACTGCCAAGTAAGTTTGCTGTTACCGGTATTCATTTTAGACAGCTGTTTAGGTAAGAGACTTAACCATTAAACTCTCATGAGTGTCAAAATTCAAACTTCAGGTAAAAAATCCCAAATTTCAGTTTTTAAAATATCGAAAAACAAATGGTACCATGAAAAATTACTGCTGAAGAGGTTTCATTTGAATGGTTGCAACATAGGTTTTATCCATAGACTAGACTCAAAAGTTAGAACTGCTACACTACATGTCTCCATTATTGACTCTACATGTAATAGTGAAACACATTCAGACCCTGTCATCTTACCTAATACACTAATGTATCCCTAACAACTGGCTGCTTATACAGTACAGAACAGCTCAGAAGTATTTTGAGCATTTGCCGCTGTTTCGCCCAGATCAAACTGCAGTTTTGGACTGTAGTTTTGACCTCAGCAAAACCTTATCTGACCTCGTTAAAAACCCCGGTTTCACCTCATTTTTTGCAGTTGGAAAAACTGCAGTAAAAAACAGGATGTGGTAATGTTTGAATAGCATGTTGTTCCCTTTGTTTTGAAGTTCATTAGCAATAATAGGTGAAACGTGACTCACCGATGATTGCCCTACTAGCACTTGTGCAATTAGCATTTACCCAGGGTAAATAAAGGTCATTTTCGAAAAATATATTTATATCTATAAAAATATGGTCTATTTTTTTCCTATCATTTATCTATTTTTTTTTTTTTTGCTATTTTTCAACACTGGAAAGCACTATTTTAAAGCTATTATTTATCTATTTAAAAGCTATTATTTTGAAACAAAAAAACAGGGAAAAAAATAACCAAACATGTGAAATAAAATAGAACACAAATAGAGATAAAACAGGTTTAAAATAGATTTAATGAGTGTAGCATTTTGTAAAAAAATCGGGTTAAAACAGTTTTACAATAGTGATAAAATATGGTTAAAATTGGGAAAAAATACTATTAAAATGTGTATAAAATACACAATATCCTGTACAAAAACATACTTGAAGATGCCATGCGGTTACCTGGCAACCGCGCAACAAACCTGAATGACATCAGAGAAACGAAAGAGGATGATAGGAGCGCATGTGGTAGTACTTCATGTAAGCTAATATAGGAGCATGGTAAACAAAGATGGCAGACGGTATGCGAACCATCGAAAGGTCCTTTTATCAACATTTTTGGTTTTGAAGAAGATGAAGTGGAACAGCGAAAAGCCTCATACACAAAATGAGATGCCGCAGTGCACCCTCCCCCAAGCTTCGCGAGGTTCTGTGAGACGCATGTTTCTAGTTTAACAACTGCATCGCTAAAATGGAGGTTGGGTGCCTGAGACATCCAGGAGCTTCCACTATTGGCAGCCAGCTCCTAGATGAAGACTGCCTCCATGGTTGGCAAATCCTGGCAACCCAGCCATGAGCCCCCACACAGTAAGAAGACCAGGCACCCGTCACACTGTCGAGTGTAGCATTTTGTGAAAAACTCGGGTTGAAACAGTTTTACAATAATGATAAAAAATGGTAAAAAAAGGGAAAAAATTCTATTAACATGTGTATAAAATACACAATATCCTGTAAAAAAAACATACTTGAAGATGTCATGCAGATACGCGGCAACCGCGCAATAAACCTTGAATGACGTCAGACAAACGAAAGAGGATGATGGGAGCGCATGTGGTACTACTTCATGTAAGTTAATATAGGAGCATGGTAAACAAAGATGGCAGACGGTATGCGAACCATCGAAAGGTCCATTAACCAACATTTTTGTTTCGAAGAAGATAAAGTGGAACAGCGAAAAGCCTTATACACAAATTGAGATGCCACTAACGTTTTGACCCGCAGTGCACCCTCCCCCAAGCTTCGCGAGGTTCTGTGAGAGGTATGTTTCTAGTTTAACAACTGCATCGCTAAAATGGAGGTTGGGTGCCTGAGACATCCGCGAGTTTCCACTATTGGCAGCCAGCTCCTAGATGAAGACTGCTCCCATGGCTGGCAATTAAATCCTGGCAACCCAGCCATGAGCCCCCACGCAGTAAGAGGAACAGGCACCCGTCACACTGTCGAGACAGTGGAAAGAGGGAGGGAAGGGGTGGGAGAAAAGCTGCCTGGGCGATGAGCTACCACGCTAAAGCAATGGTAAAACGCTAGAAGAAACGCCTCCTGTACGCCACGCTACAATCCACAAGCACGTGAGTTCGACACATGCGCATATGTGCTAACACCGCTCACTACCAGGGAACGCAAGCACTCTGTTGTTAACTCCGTTAAATTGCATATAACTGCAATTAACAACTGCATCGCTAAAATGGAGGTTGGGTGCCTGAGACATCCAGGAGCTTCCTCTATTGGCAGCCAGCTCCTAGATGAAGACTGCTCCCATGGCTGGAAAATCCTGGCAACCCAGCCATGAGCCCCCCACGCCATGCCGAAGGACCTCCGAGCGGAGCGACAGCCAGCTCGGAGAGAATGGGGCTCATGGCTAAAGCGAAGCCAGAGCCCCAAGAAACAACGCCCAAGTCCAGAGGCACCCAGCTATTGAACACAATTAATTAAAGTAAGCCTCATACCTGTTAGGATATCTACCAGCTACCGAAAGGATGGTGTCCACGGGTGTGCGCACGTATAAAAGATAGGCTTCACTCGACCAGCCGCCCATGGTCTTAATGAGGTGGTCAGGAACGCCTCTCTAGGCGGCCGTAGTCGCAGCTTCGATTCTAAAGCTGTGACCTGAGAATTTCCCAGGAATGCCAGCTGCCTGTAAGGTGGATTGCAGAAACGAAGATAGAAGGGCCCTCGAAAGAGGACGGCCATCCTGGAAAATGAAGAGAGGCCTCACACCCGGTCCACAATGATGAAGGTAGCTTGTCAATGCCGATACAGGACAGAGAGGTGCAAAGCCACGGCCAAGGAAAATGAAACAGCCACGCCGAAAAGGATCAGTGTTAGCACACTTAATGAACACTCTAAAGCTTAGAGGATTTGATGAGGAATCGACTTGAAGATCGGCTGCAGTCAGGTGTATGGAGGGATCAAAAGAACTTTTCGTCGTGAATTCTCCTACTCGAAGAAACCCAGAGAAGCCAAGGCAACAAGCCGCCCACAGCATGACATTGTCCCAGTTAGATAAATCCAAGGACTGGTGTAGAACAGCCATAAGGTCTGTAGTCACAGGCTGGCGCTGAGAGAGATTTGAACACTGGTGTCGTTTAATCCCCCTTAAGAGACGCTGAAGTTGAAGACAATTGGAGAGTGGTTCCGGATAGCCATAGTCAATGTGTAAGGAGCGAACTGCCGACAGATAAACCTTAATAGAAGAGTGATGAAGGCGACCTGCTAAGTGGACACAGAAGCGCAGCAAGATTTGTTCGCTGGCAGGTAGGAGAGGGTGACCAAGATCAGAGGGATCTGGCGTTGAGCTGAGCCATAAACATGACGAATAGAAGGCGCAAGGCCATTAGCTAAGTAGAACTGGCACTTTTCTGTCAAATCACGGGAAGTTGGGCCAGCAGTGACGGCGGTATTGGTGTTGCCATGTGAGCTGCATGTGGTGCTAGATGATGGAAACGCTGGAAGTCAAAACGAGATAAGGCATCAGCAACAGAATTATCCCGCCCAGGTGTATAAGAGGCGGTAAAGGCAAAAGAGTTACGAGCTGCTACGAGGGATAAGTAGCGAAGAAGTACCATCATGTTTGGATCCTTTAAGGTGCCTGAACGTAGAACGCTGACTACCGCCATATTATCCGAACAGAATTCCACCCGTTTTGTGGCCCATCTATGGCCCCATAGCGTAGCAGCGACAACCACAGGAAAGAGTTCCTTGTAGGCTATTGACAAAGGTTGTTGAGCGATGGACCATTTTCCAACGAACCATTCATGGCCAGAAATTGCACCACACCAAGAGCTCCAGCTGCGTCTGATGACACCGAGAAATCGGGTAAAGGTGCCCATATTGGAGAGAGTAGAAAACTAAGTTCGTCCCATGAGATGAAAAATTCACGTCACCAAAAAAGGTCTAAGTGGAACTCTCGGTTGAGCCGGATGTGATGGACGTCTCGCCGGAATATAGACAATGAATTAATCATTCGCCGTATAAAAGTACGCCTCTGAGGGATGATCTTACACGCGTGATGGAGGGTGCCAATGAGAGATTCCAACTCCTTCCCGGTACAATGCCGTTTGGCAGACCAGAATTCCAGTAGGGCAGCTATACGCTCAAACTTGTCACTTGGAAGATGGGTCTGGAGGGTGAGGGAATCCAACTCAATACCAAGCACAGTTAAGCAGGTAGAGGGCCCCTCAAGTTTGTCCGGGGAAGAGGAATACGCCAGTCCTTAAAGAGCTGGACGCATGTATCAATGTTGTTCTGGCAGACGGGAGAGTTGGGAGGACCCAATGTATCGAAGTCGTGAGTCAAGATAGTGCAAGAGGAAATTCAAGCCGTAGTTGTGTTTGAGGATCCACCCTAGCAAATCTGCAACAGACGAAAAAATGAAGGGTGCTGAATGTAACCCAAAGGGGGGGGGGGGGGGGAAGCCATATCGATGAAGTAATTGTCCTGCCATTTCATGCCAAGCAAATAGCGGTCCCCTGGATGAACTGGAATGTTCCGATAACCACTCTCAACGTCAAATTTTGCTGTAAGTGTACCTCGGCCGAGGGACATGATCCCACTAATAACATCATCTACCTTCATGTACTGCACGGAAAAAGGCTCTTTTGAAATGCCATCTTGACGCTATGACCCAATGGACTAGATAGATCTAAAATAAGCCGCCACTTTACAGGTTGGTGTTTTTTCGGGATCACTCCAAAGCGATGGACATGAAGGTTTGGAATTGGAGAGACGGAGAAGGGGCCTGCTACACGACCTTTCTCGAGCTCTGAAAGTAGGTACTGATCGACCACCGATGGCTGAAGGGATGCTGATGGCATGTTATGAACTGCGGAATTTAAGGACACCGCCGAAGGGTCAAAACCGAGACGAAAACCACTTGTGAGACCCGTAATCACATAATCCACTTTGAATTGATCGGGGTGAGAACGAAGTTCACACCAAAGTTTTTGTGCATCAATGGGAGTAACCCCAGAAGGAGGGACCAAAAAGGTACTGGCAACCAAACACGCGCTGGAAAGGGGGGTTTGAGCTGAGACTCCCTGGGGCTGGCTGCTTACTAGGGTAACTTGTGCTGAAGACGCAACAACATTAACAGGAACAGGAACCAAACTATGTAAAGGTGAAAATGAACGACAAAACTGTACACAATATACAATACTTTATTTTCACATTTCCATGACATTTTAGTTACAAGAAAATATATATCTAGCTAAACTAAAATTATTAAAACAATAGGACGAATAACTAAATATAAATACCATTTGAGGAAATGCCTAGCGTCTAAGTTAACCATACAGAAAGGCTGTGTCGTAGTGAAGCCAGGCCATGCCGGAGAACTGGCGAGCGGTCTGCAAAATCAAGAGCTTGTACAGGGTCATGTTTTGCCATCTAGATGGGTAAGAGCAACAAAAGATCCACATATACACATTGAAGGCTTCCACCCAAGTTACGATGTCTGTAATCTCTCGTAACCTCTTCTTGGAAGTCATGAACAGGTTTCCATTCAAGTACGATTGGGGCTCGAAATCCTGGGCCTCGACGTTTTCGGGTAGCAGGTCCGCCAGGTCGACGAATTGCCCGGCCTTTATTTTTGTAACCAGCTTCTCCTGGATGGGCGAATATCCTGGGCCGACGACAAAAGGCTTGTGCAGCAAAGAAGCGACCGAGTGAGCCAAGGTGGATGTAGAAGACGCTGGAGAGAAAAACTGGACGGTGACCGGAAGCGCTCCGCTCGAGGCACCGAGGGAGCCAAACAACGATGGATGTGACAGGGACGAATTACTTAAGGTACAGTAGGTGGAATCGAACGAAGGTACAACGATGTTACCTGAGGGGAACCCTGCAGCAAATCCTGGCGAAGGATTAACGGAAAAGGAAGACGAAGGTGTGCTCGACGGCATGCTTCCCAATGCAGTCACATTCGACGCCGAGGGTTGACTTGTTTGGTTTTGCACAGCCGCTAGAATTTGAGGCAGCGAGTCGCCGAGCGCTCGAGAGAAAGCTTGAGAATGATCCTGAGCGGTCAGTACGAAGGACGGAGACGAGGTTACCGGAGCCGAAGAAACCACGGAACTTGCCACTGAAGAATAAACCACGGAGGAAGTCGCCGAGGAATCCAACATGGCGGCGGCGCTGTTGTTAGTTAATCGCCCCCGAAAGCTGACTCATCAATAGAAAACAAGCCAACGAAGCGCGAAAAAAACGCACGAAGAACCTGTAAAGCTGAAGAACTGCCTGGGCGATGAGTTGCCACGCTAAAGCAATGGTAAAACGCTAGAAGAAAAGCCTCCTGACGCCACGCTACAATCCACAAGCACGTGGAGTTCGACACATGCGCATATGTGCCAACACCGCTGACTACCAGGGAACGCAAGCGCTCTTTGTTGTTAACTCCGTTTAACATTTAACTGCATTTAAAATGAAATTTAGTGGCTTTATTGTTTTAGTTCTCCAAAGGTTTAACACAAGTTTGATTGTGTTAAATTAAAAGTAAATGACATTTATTTACTCTGGGTAAGTGCTAGTGGAGCAGAGCATTTAAATAACAGAAACAAATACTTCAAATTGAACATAACATCCTAACTGACTGGAGGCAGACCAGTTGGCTTTTCTACAAGCATGACCGAGGAGTTGAACTGGGGTTTACCGTGAAAAAAGTCTGGTGCTCTAACTGCTCACTCTACCACACAGCACTCTTCTGAAAATCAGCTTATAGTTATGTAAATTCTTAATTTTTGCAGGGAAACTCTAGAGAACCATGGGGTAGGAGCAGGCGGCACCAGAAACATCTCTGGAACAAGCAGCTTTCACGAGGCCTTGGAGAGCAAGCTGGCTGAACTGCACCAGAAGGAGGCTGCCCTGTTGTTTACATCTTGTTATGTAGCTAATGACACCACTCTGTTTACACTGGCGCGGCAGCTACCTGGTAAAGACACATTTAGCAGAGTTGTGACAGTGTTCGATCTTAATGTTTTAACACACTTCATTGTAGTCCTTGGGCAAGTGAGGTTTAAAATCATACTGTCTGGTCAACAGGCATCACCTGGTAGCCAAGCTCCGAACTGAATTATGTCTGAATACTAAATTTATAAGTGGGACTGATACAGTGTGTATTCATTCAGACTCAAGTAGAGGAGATTGGTATAAAGAAATTTTACAGAGTAGTCTTTTTAAATGCAGCACGTTTGTTTACTCCCAGGGGGTTGTGGGGCATGCTCCTTCAGAAAATTTTGACTATTATTTTTTATTATTTTTTTAATTCTTATCCGAATGTTAGGTACTATTGAACCGTGGGGAAATAACGCAGTATAAATTCATTGTTATTATTACTATTATTATTAAGTGTTTAGTTGTTCTCAAAAATGTTACTAGCCCAAATCCATATTCTACTAGTCCTGGACCAGTGAACTATCGCTAAGGTCATGAAAGCACTGAGTGGATCCAAGTACTGTTGAACCTCTCCGCTTATAGACACCTCCATAATATGGACACCTCTCTCTTATGGACTCTCTCAAAAGTTAGATTCACCTTGTACAGCATAATAAACAGCACCACAGGAAAGTACTGTTGTAATAGCTTTCGTGATTTGAATGATCACACCTGTAGCAGTGGTGTTAATCTGTTTCTTTAACTCTCATTATTATCACAGGTTGTCTGATATTCTCTGATGCTGGCAACCACGCTTCCATGATCCAGGGCATAAGGAACAGCGGCGCTAAGAAGTTCATCTTCCGGCACAATGATGTGGAGCACCTTCAACAGCTGCTGCAGCAGGCAGATCCCAATGTTCCCAAGATAGTTGCTTTTGAAACTGTGCATTCCATGACGGGTGACGTGTGTCCTTTGGAGGAGCTGTGTGACGTCGCCCACGAGTATGGAGCTTTGACGTTTGTTGATGAGGTGAGTTGTTTGATTTTCAGTCAGGTCTCTGAGTCATTAAAACCTTTTAATTCCCAAGAGTGTCAAAAATCAAAATATTTCAAGAAAAATCCCAAATTTCATTTTGTAAAATATTAAAAAACAAATGGCACCGACCATGCAAAAGTACTGCCGAAAAGGTTTCATTTGAATGGTAAGACCATAGGATTTCGTCAGCAGACACGACAGTTAGAAAGTTCTATGCACAATACATGTACATGTCTCCATAATTGACTCTGAGAGTGAAAGGGTTTATTCAGAATACCATCAAAGTACTCTTTAGTGTGGATTTTGCCAATTTTCGTTAATTCCATTTGAAAAAGTTCAAAACAACAAGTGTATGGCATACACATCCTAGCTACTGTTCTCACTATGAATTAGCAAGCTAAATTATTGCTTGTACATTTGATGTGTACCAGTAAATATTTATTTCATACAGCACACCTATCTAACGTAGTAAGGGTGGTGTACAAATGTATATGAAAATCATTTCTTATTAATTGTAGAATTTAGTTTGAAAATTGTTCTACTCTTCTCTAGGTGCATGCAGTGGGTCTGTACGGCCACAATGGTGCAGGTATAGGTGATCGCGATAACATTCTGGAAAAGATGGACATCATCACTGGAACCCTTGGCAAGGCCTTTGGAGTGATAGGCGGGTACATGGCTGGAACTGCGGCGCTGGTTGACAATGTCCGTAGCTATGGCTCTGGGTTTATCTTCACCACTTCCCTGCCTCCAGTCACTGTGAATTCTGCAATAACATCCATCGGCATTCTGTCTGGTGATGAAGGACGTCAGTTGCGCAGTAAGCAGCAAAGTGTGGTGCACACTCTGCGCAACAAGCTTGTGAGTGCTGGGCTGCCTGTGGTGTATGCCCCAAGCCATATTATTCCTGTGCATGTAAGTACTGTTTCCCCCACACCTGCAGTTTAGATTTAAGAGCCATCCATGCTTTATTGTACTTTTAATGAGTCATTTTCAAACTTTGAGTAGCAGATGATCTTAACTGGCCATATTAAATGGCTGGTTGCTGGTTTTGGTTTTACTTCGGTTTGGTTAATAAAGTGACGCGAGAATATTAGCCAATCACACAGCGCAGCAATGCAAAACCAAAGCAATCGCGAAATTGCTTTCGACACTCAATTGAAAACTGCTCTTTTTTGGAGCTTTAGCAAACCATGCACGGCAACAGCAGCGAGAACGGCACAAAACAATAAGTTTAATGAGAGAAAACAATGCCTCTGCACGTGGGTTTTACATTTTAGTATATTTTTTGCCGTTCCCTGCATAACAACAAGGTCAAATGATCAAATCATAGGTTTTGTGGAGAAAGTGAACACACGACGGTTAATTTTTCCTTTCTCTATTTGAAGTTGAAAGCCATTCCTACAAATTCAACTCCGAGACAATTCAGTTACATTTAATAGACAAACTAAACAAATTGAAACAACTACAAAATGGCTTCAAAGAGTGCAAATTATCTTTCAAGTGAAGTTTTCCTTGATGTTAACGACGTGGTTGCTAAAGTTCCCTAATAACAGTCCTGCACCTCTAGTCAGGTTTTGATTGTACACCAATGAACAGTGTACTCAACAGTACCACAGCAAAACACTGCTCAGTAGCTTTCAGTTGAATGATAACACTTTCAGGTTTCCAATATTTTTCTAATATGCTTTTTAAATAAGCAAGTTGGTGGAATTGAAAGCGCCTTGGCAAAAATAATTAGTTTTTTGTGCTGTTAATGTTAATTTTATTTCTGTCAAATTACCCGGGATTCAAACACGCAATAGCTCCAGGGCCAAAATCCCCAGTCCCCCCCCGGCCTCTGGTTCCTGACCCACAGCCCCCAGCCCACAGCCCACAGCCCCCAGCCCCTATTTGAATGGTCACACCATAAGATTTTGTCCACAGACTTAAAAGTTGGAACTTTATTGTAATAACATGTCTCCATGATTGGCTCTGGGAGTGAAAGACCTCCCCACCCCCACCCCCAAAGTACTCTAAATACTGATTGAACCTGGATTCGCCCCTGTAGGTTGGCGATCCTGCAAAGTGCACAGCTATCTCTAATGAGATGCTCACTAAGTATGGCATGTATGTCCAGTCCATCAACTACCCCACAGTGGAGCGTGGCAAGGAGAGGCTGCGTATTGCGCCAACCCCCCAGCACACTGAGGAGATGATGGACAAGTTTACTGATGCTCTGGTGAAAGCATGGCAGAACAATGGCATGGAGTTCCTCACCCCAGTATGCACTACCGAGTGTGACTGCCAGGATCGCTGCATCACCTACAAGGAGCTCGACTGCAACAAGTATGCCTCTCAGGTCGGCGCTGCCTAGATCTAGATCTCTGGCGAACATTTGCACTCCGAATGTACCCTGCAGTTGGCTTGTGTGGTTCTTATTTATTTATTTATTTATTTATTTATATGTTTATTTGTTTATTTGTTTATTCATTTCAATTTAATGGAAACTTACAAAAATACAATAAAAGACAAAAGAAAAATGCCACAAGGATAGTCCGTAAAAGAGTCCATACTCTGACAAACTATCTAGCAATTAAAAAATTCTAAATCTAAATATTATACAATAAATATATAATATGGATAAAAAAAGATATATTCAAATATATTATGTAGATTTACAATTATTCGGCTTATTAGTGTTCGTTAAGAAATTTGTCACACCACGCTTGAACCTTGAGATACTAGAAGCTGATCTAACGTGAAATGGAAGCGAATTCCACAGGTCTACAATACGATTAAAAAAAACTAAACTAAACTATAACGTGTTTGTTCGGGCATAGTTTTTCTATGCATATTCACGCATAATGGAACAAGTCTGAATTGTTAACAATAACAGTTATCATGTATTTTCAATCTGGAATTGAAATTGCAATAATCACTCGTTATAATCATATCATTGTGTGTCTTGTTTGTGTGCTGTTTGGTTTCCTGTTGACCCTTTTATTCCCAAGAGCGCCAAAAATCAAAATTCATTTTTATAAATTATCGGAAAACAAATGGTACCATGCAAACGTTCTGGCAAAGACGTTTCATTTGAATGGTCACACCATAGGATTTCCAATTCGTTGACAAACTCAAAACTTAAACCTGGTTTTCACTGGCAACAATCAGTATATGCAAAAGTGGAGGCAGAAGAATTTGCGAAGTGAAAAGTGAAAACGAACATTGGCATTACCATAAGGTTGATCCTTATGTCAATACTTGCGCTTATGCTTATATTGGGCCAGTTTTTCTTGGACAAAAACGCTGTTATGCTTCCGCTAATCTTGTGTCACTAGTAAAGACCAGACTTTTAAAACTACATTACCTGTACATGTCTCTTGACTCTGGAACTGAAAGGGTTTAGTAAAGTGTTAACTATACTCCTGTCGAAACCAGTAATCTCGGAAAGTTTCATCACTTTTTATGCCCTAACATTTCTTTGCTTACTCATAGTGGTCTATGATCGTTGCATCAAAACGTAACCTCTTTTCCATTCATGTTAACATATCAATGCACAATTCTTTATTTTTTTCTGAAATCTCTCTGCCACTGATGACTCTCTTTGGGCTGGTCGCGCTGGTAATCTGTAGGCTGATTTTTGTCAACTGGTCAAAATATTTATCACTCACGCTAATGCGTCAGGCGTTTGGTTGAATTGTTCCATTTTCTTCCTAATATTATGTGAAGTTCAAAATCAAGAAAGGTCCTAATTAAGCACCATAAGAAAGTACTGCTCGAAGCTTTTAGTAGAATGGTCACACCCTAGGATTCCATCCACAGACTCAAAAGTTACAAACACCTTGTACAGCATAATAAACAGTATCACAGGAAAGTACTGCTCAATATATTACTGCTTAATAATTAATTAATTAATTAACTTGTTTGATATTGTTGTTATTTCGGGCGCACTCATCCATGAAAATCGTTGGGTCATAACATTTTTGGCTTTAATGCGATGGCGTTAAAACTTTGGGAAAACTTATAGCTATTATCCATCAATGATATGAAAGAGTTGGATTTAACAGGGGCAAAATAATTTTTAGTGATATTAGAGCTTTGGTGGACCTCACCTTTTGAATAAAATTGCACCCAGTGAATAAAAATTTAAAGCTCTAATATTACTAAAAATATTTCCCCCTGTTTGATCGAATTCTTTCATTTCATTATAGTATCATTATCTGGATGATAGCCGTAAGTTTTTCCAAAGTTTTAGCGGAGCTCTCCGCTCGCGGAGACGCATACTCATAGAACCTTTGCCAGTCATTTCTCATGGTCGTGGCTAGCGAAATGTTTTGCGGGCGCGCGTCCGCAACATGCGTGTCCGTGCGTCGGAGTGTCGCGCATAGCTAGCTTGTGGGCGCGTATGACGTCGCAAAACATGCGCTTATGACGCCCCACAACATCCGAGATCTTAGCAATTTTGAAACCAAAGCGAGGCTTTGTTTTTCGCGCGGCTAAACGGCCGAATGTCGCTTCAGCTCGGTAAACGGTTTTGATATTTCAAATTGAGATTTGGCTTGCGTTGGCTATGATCTTATAATTGGTGTAAAGAACTCATGCAACATGTTTTAACCAGTCACAGTATACAACCTGGTTTTTTAACTAGTCCATGCCTTTTGCGCACTTTTACGTGCTTGTTTTCCAGCGCTTGGCACCAGTTACATGTTTTCCCGCGCTTGGCAGCGGTTACATGTTTTCCATGACATAAGGTTTGACTGGGGGAATAAAAGGATCGGACAAGAGTATGCTATTATTTTGCCTTGCTTAGTTCTTCACCAATCAAGAGCAATACTTTGCAGACATTTTTCTGTATTTAGGACTAGTTGCATTTATCTCTGCGCCTGGAACACTTTGCATCTTTTCCCGCGCTTAGAATCAGTTGCATTTATCCCCGCGCTTGGCACCGGTTACATGTTTTCCCGCGCTTGGCACCGGTTACATGTTTTCCCGCGCTTGGCACCGGTTACATGTTTTCCCGCACTTGGCACCGGTTACATGTTTTCCCGCGCTTGGCACCGGCTACATGTTTTCCCGCGCTTTGCGCTGGCTACATGTTTTCCTATGCTTGGCACGGTTGCACGATGATGTGAACATTTTATTATGGTTTCAATTACGATTAATGTGGCTACTTACGGCAGTCAATGAAAATTAATATTCCTTTCTATGAATTTTGTAATTAATGTAATGAGGCCTCGCTTGCTAAAACAAGAGGTTCCAGGAGTCTTCTTTATTGGGGACTTCTCGCGTAGCTTCAAGCTTGATCAAGTAGGTTACAAGGCTGCAAGATTGGTCGATTGACAAGACTACAAGATTTGTCGACCGGCTAGACTACTGACTACTACTGAATGACTGACTACTGCTTAATGACTGACTATTGATACAAGCTTACCTATATAGTACTTTTGTAGACATGTTTGGGTTCGCGGACCGTGGGAACTTTTAATACATATCCGGTGGCCTTACCAAACGAGTAAAAGAAACATCTATACGGCTGCCGATGACAAGTACTAAAGATCCAATGGAATACTAGAGCTAAAACTGTAAAATCGGACTAGACACCCAAACAAGAACCTTAGTGTAGGTAAAATCCAAGGTCAGCATTAGTTCCCAAGCATGCCTACTTAAAGAACCGACATTCAAGTTAAACAAAACAATAAAGTAGACGACACTAAACCTTCAATAACCTTGAACTGTGAACGAGAATTATAAAGAAACCCTAAACATAAGAGAAACCTTAAGCATAACAATTCAAACGACTAAATACTTCACAACATTCCTTACTTAGACAGTCGAGAATAACAACGGCATACTTAGCGATTAGGTAATAAGCTGAAATTAATCAAACGCCATTTTGGCTTCTTAACATTAAATGCTCTTTAGAAATAACATTAAGGGTTAAACAATAATTGAAGTGGTCATTTAGTGCACGAAAGCAAAAATATATGTTAAGATCCTTGTATATTCGTAGTCGATTTTCTCAATTTCATAAATATTTCTGCACTCCTTCATAGTATTGAACGCAGTAAAATATCCCCGAAAATCCATCGCATCAAAATTAAGCAATTTAGACTATTTTCCCCTCCTTAGCATTGACACGCTTCTCCCCTCTTCGCGCATAATAAAGCACAACATGGTAGTATATCTAGATACACGCAAAATATCCCTCGAAAAAGAAACCTTTGACTAATTCTGATTGATCTAATCTTTGATGAAACCTTGACTAATCTTTTACTAATCTTTGACTATTCCTGAGTCCTGCCTTATCATTGACTAATCTGCGCTAGTGAACGGAAACGTCAAGTTTCAAAATCTTTTATCAGCTGTGCAGCTACTCGAGATAAGAATATAATAGTAAAATAGTAATTTAATATATAGTAATTGGGACCACTGTATTATTTGAAGTCATTTAGGAATATGAAAACGCCAAAAATAAAGGTAGCTTAGTTTTTCAGTTCAGAAAATATTCAAATAATAATCCAAACTGATTATTTTTTGTATAGGTATGGTATTGTTAACTTTACAGGATTAATTGATCATCCGTCGATGATGACGTCATATGTCATTTATTTGTAGAACCGACATCTTGAATTCTAGAAAATCAGCTCTATTGATCCAAAGTTAATTTTTAAATAAATAGACTGGAAAAATGCAGATACCAAATTAAAGAAACGTACCACAAGAAATGAATTTAAAAGAAAACTCAAGATTTTTTCAGACGGCATGCCCTTCAAAAATTGGTTGTCATGGCCAAATCACGTGCTGTACGAAAAAAAAAAGATAATTGCATCTCATATAGTAAGAGCCGCTAAAGAAATTTCAAATTTGAGAGGGGTGGAATCCACCCCCGTTCCTCGTATGCCCGTTGCAGCTCTCGTAAGGTCTCACATCATTGGTTTACAACCCTTAGAGCTAACAATAGAACAAACAACACAACAATGGACCCTAACCCTAAAAACAATAGCAGCTGTGTTTTACCTGGCCAATGAGATAGAGGTATCGAAGAGCTGCAACCCTACTGGTATGCCCGAGGGGGTTAATAAAAATTCGCCCCTACCGGATCACAAAATGAAACGCGCTAGGTTAATTCGATAAAAGACGCACTGCGTCCGAAATGCCAAAAAAAAAATGCTTTTATTTCTTAATTTGCACTTTCATCGCTGAAAAGCGTGCAAACGTTGTTTACCCCAAAATCTTTGATGTATTTGTCAGCTATTGGCTCAAGTTTCTAATCAATATTCATGAAACAATCGCAGCTCTCGCCGCAAATCAACAAGGTCGAGTTCGCGTGAAGATGTCTCGCAAGTCGCTAAACTTTTTGGCGCTCTAGAGGCAATTTGAAAGACTCCAGGAAGACGTACCGCCACGGGAAAAGTCGCCCCACAACTCCAACCTAAGGTAAGAGTCGCTTTGCAAAAAAAGTTCATTTGTTCAGTAAAAGACTATAAAATTTTGCTCGATGAAGTGAACACGTGCGTTGAGCTTCTCTTCGTCTTACGATATCTCTGCGCCCTGGTATAATTGCGTTTGTATTGCAATAAGCTGAGAAGTTGTCTCCAGATGCTAACCTGACTGAGTTCGTTCAAGCTGCATATACTTTCAAAAGAACATTTAAGGTGGTTCGATACAGTTTTCTGGAGACCATACCAACATTTTTCAATTGGCTTTTAAGCGGCCTTCTCCAAGTCAGATCAACGTGAAATTTTCACCACTAACTGGCTTTGAATTGAAGTTTGGCAAGATATATTTTCTGGTAAAATCGATATTACCATGACGACGATAAACAGGAAACTTAGAAATCAGTAAAAGTGAAATTTAGCGCGTTTAAGATTTCGCATTGAAAATCCCACATTGGCATCTTAAAATGTGGTATATGGCATATATATTTTGCAAGAATAAACAAATTCTGTATGTTTGAATTAAAATAAATCGCAATAACATTTCAAACCTTACTATTTGTGTACTGGTATTAAATTGATCGAGAGAGAGAGTGTTAATCACACTGGTTTTGTGAAATTACTTAATTACTTAATTACTTGTTTACTTAATTACTTGTGAAATTACTTAATGATAATGCCGAAAAGTAGCTTGAAACTTTGAAAGTTTTGTTTACTTTCTCTTTTGCGATCTTGAGAACTACCTTTTTTCCTAACATCGCTTCATGTGCAATTTTTGGGTAATTTTCGATTTAATGGCTTTTGCAAAAATCTGAGAAACGGCTCGATGGATTTTTTTAAAACATTCACTGTACATGCTTGCCGATGTGCAAAATATTATCTGAAAGTTTCATTGGCATTTATTTACTGAAACGCCTTTAAATTTACAGATTTTGGAAAAGCCATTAAAATCGAAAATTACCCAAAAATTGCACATGATGCGATGTTAGAAAAAAAGGTTGTTCTCAAGATCGCAAAAGAGAAGGTAAACAAAACTTTCAAGGTTTACAAACATAACATCAAGCTACTTTTTGACATTATCATTAAGTAATTTCACAAAACCAGTGTTAATCTCTCGATCAATTTAATACCAGTACACAAATAGTAAGGTTTGAAATGTTATTGCGATTTATTTTAATTCAAACATACAGATTTTTTTTATTCTTGCAAAATATATATGCCATATACCATATTTTAAGATGCCTATGTGGGATTTTCAATGCGAAATCTTAAACGCGCTAAATTTCACTTTAACTGATTTCTAAGTTTCTTGTTTATCGTCGTCATGGTAATATCGATTTTACCAGAAAATACATCTTGCCAAACTTCAATTCAGTTGATCTGACTTGGAGAAGCCCGCTTAATGGAACTGTATCGAACCACCTTAAGTAATGATCCGCATAAGAAGGAAAGTGCTGAACGGCAATGCACGGTGGAATGTCAACTATTTTTATTGTTACAACTAGTGATCTCATTGGCTTAAACTCAAAAACCGCTAAAAAAGTTAACGTTCCAGGTGCATAAAGTCTAAATGTTTTAAGGTTTCAAGTATTTTGAGACCCAATCGCACAACATGCATTTTTTAAAAGATATTCTATTTGGGGAACTTCATTAAAGAAGCAAAATTAGCAGCTATTGTCTTCTGCTATTCTGATTGGTTAAGCACGAACATTTCCTAAAATATATTTGATGCATTTTTTATAATGAAATATAATTATGAACCATCAGCTCCTCCTCTATTCTTAAAATCAAAGATATTCTATGTGGAAAAGAGCCATTGCCACAGAACAATGAAGTTTACTATAGTTCTTATGTGAAGCATTACTTAATAGTTCAACTTTAGGAGTTTAGGCCCTGAAACAATCGTTGAAAAATGATTTTGAAATTCCTGTTCGAAATCGTTTATTCCTTCATTGTTACCATTTATTTTGTTTAACTGTTCATGAAAACCACGTATAATGTACCAAATATTAAACCTTAGTCGTCTGTAAAATAACAAACATTGGACATTTTATCTTATCAATTTCAGAAACTTCAAAGACTATCAAAGTCAAGAACATGAAGGGCTGAAGAAACAATTCAAGAGGACAAACTGGAATGGATGAACCAGGAGTGATCTCTTCACAGATAAGAACTTTGTTTAGTTCATATACTTTTTTGTTCAAATAGTGGCTGAACACGAGCAAACACTTTAGGGTTCCTTCTGTATGTACCGGAGCACAGATTATGTAAAACAAAAGGAACAAAGAACGACAATAATACAAATGCAAAACAAGACCAAAAATACAATACCTCACAAACACCGGTACCGGTACATGCAGAAAGACCCCACTTCAGTTTGTATCAGTAGTAAATGTATTGATACTGAGGAAGAGCGAATTCGGATCTGACAGCTAATTGACTAAATCTACTCGTCAATTGACGTGAAAAACCCGGGGGGGATTAAAGTTTTCATTTTCTCGAATCGTGTACTGGCTGCTAATTGCCTAAACCGTCAAATCAGCACAGGTTTTGCACTGGGAGGAAGGTTTTAGGTAAAACTCATTTTTTGACAATTTTAATGGAATCAATTGGTAATATATATTTAAAAACACTTGTAGCCTGTCAGTTGCGTCCTTACATTCACACGTTCCCTGCATCAACTGATTGACAAGAGAACAAAGGCCATTACAAGTTACGTTCTTTCTTTTTCATTTGTTATTTTCTTTAATCTACGGAAAATCATTCTCAGTCGCGCATGCTAAAAAATTATTAGGAAGCCATTTCGTGAGATTGAGAGCTTGCGTCCTCTTGTCGATCGTAGTATATTTAGGAGCTTATTTTATAAAGCCCTGATGTCTGGTGTTGAGGGAAGCCGGTATTTTCGATGATCAATATAGACCTTGTATTAAAATGGTTTAACTTAGGAATATCAATAGTCTGTCGAGTGTGATCTTCCGGTTTAGTGTCGTTCTGAAAAGAACTGTTGTTGTTGACGATGACTGATTTTCGAAAACCTGAGCTGAAGCCATCTTCAAAGTCATGTGGGTTTTAGGGTGGCTCAAGTGGGTTTTTGAGTGATGATACCTTTAAACTTTGAGAAACTTGTGTATCACCATAAACAATCCAACGGAAAATCGATTGTCACAGCTCTACAAGTAAAAGATCAAAGTTTCAGATGGGTTACATTTTATGGAAATCGGAGTTGCCATAGCAACGTAATGACGTCACCTCCCATTTTACGTAAGACCGAAATTCTTGTCACCAAGAGATACAGCAATTTTGGAAAATGCTCTCTGCATGTTCGACCTGACATACTTGTCTTAAGGTTTACAAAATTTTACAGATTTCTATGGAGGCGTTTTCGAAAAAATTTCGTGTGAAGTTTTAATTCAACAAAAACGAAACAATTTTGAAATGTTATTAAAAATTATGTCTACAAGGCTTGACGAAATAATATTTTGGTCTAAAATGAATTTCATCCCATACAAAAAGCTTGAGTGGAAATCTCTGCGCAATCGTCCATTTCAATTTTATAAACATTGGCTTGAATATGAACTCGTCTTGAGTGTTATTTTGCGTTTTTATAATTTTTAAAATGGTCACGAATTTAAAAGCGATAGACGAATTTTGTTAAAACTTAGTCCTTATGAAGATTAATTAATATTTAATAAAACTGCCAAGTCTCAAATTCATTAAAATGTTCTAATGCTGCCAATTTTCAGCCTCAACGTAGGAAAATATAGCGCTGATTTTCATGCTAGTGGTTTGTTGCTGTCAATATGCGTCTCCATTGTCTCGAATCGCCATGCAATTGAAAAAAAATCAATACATAATGAATTCATAAACACGTCAATGCTTTGTTTAAATGAATTCATGATGTACTGAAAGTTACAATTCCACGGCGATTTGATACAATGGAGACGCATAATGAAGCAACAAGCCACAAGCGCGAAAATCAGCTCAATAGTTTCCTGAGTTGGCGCTAAAAATTGACAGCCTTAGAATGTTTCAATGAATTTGAAACTTGGAGATTGTATTAAACATTAATTAATCTTCATGAGGACTACATTTTAAAAAAATCATTCATCGCATTTCAATTTGTGACTATTTTAATAAGTGTAGGGTCAATTTTTGATATAAAAGCGAAATCCAGGCCAGTTTATATTCAAGTCAATATTTCTGAAAATCAAACAGCGATTTCCTTGAGATTTCCACTCAAGGTATTTGGATGGTATAAAATTCATTTAAGACCAAAATAATATTTCATGAAGCCGTGCGGACATAATTTTAATTAATATTTCCAAATTGGTTTGTTTTGGTTACATTTAAACACCTTAAAATTTCACTCGAAATTTTCGCGAAAACGCTTCCATACAAATTCTTAAAATTTTGCAGACCTTAGGACAAGTACTTCAGGTCAAAGATCCAGAGAGCGTTTTCCAAAATTATCTCTTAATCTCAAGTAATTAGGTAATATGTAAAACAAGGAATGACGTTATAACGTTGCTATGGCAACTTCGATTTCGATAACACTTACCTCATTTTATCTAGTACAGCTGTGGCAATCGATTTTCCGTTTGATTGTTTATGGTGGTACACAAATTTATCAAAGTTAAAAGGTATCGTCACTCAAAAACCCAGTCGAGCCACCTTAACCCTATTCAGACTGGGGGGTGGGGGGGGGGTTCGAATTCCCCCCCCCCCTCCAGTAATATTGCGATAACTCTTACACCGAAATAGCTATGAGGCTGAAATTTTCTGACTTTTCCTAGAATTTATCTAGGGTCATTTTGGTATCCATAATATGCCAGGGAAAAAAAAATGTCAGGGTGATCAACCATGTTGCCATGGCAACCGGTTTTTGACATATATATGAATTTGAAATTTGAAATTCATTTCAAAATATTAAAATATGGTGAATTTTTTTATTTTAAGATCTTGTTCTTTGACTTATAGTACATTTTCTTGTTAGAATAGTTTTTACTTGGGACTAGTTCTTGAAAGACATCAAAAATTTTTAACATCAATATTTGGGGGGGGGGGGAGGGTAGGTAAATTTATGCTCTCTTTTACTTATAGACAAACATTTTGTACTATTTATTAAATAACGCTTCTAAGTTCATTGTTTGGATAATAGCCATTAGTTTGATACGTGTTTTATACATTCTGATCCTTTTCTCTATTAGATATTTTTTAAATTTTAATTTAAACAAAAAAAAATCCAAGTTTTCAAGGGGTGCTCCGTTAATTTGTTTGCCAAAATTGTTACCAAGGGAAACGCTGTGCAAATTTTTCCAAATTTTCCCGCAAAAATTCTTGGTATATATAGGAAGAAAAAAAATTGTCACACCTTTTTATTAGTTGAATAATTTTACTTAATTGAACTAACATTTATACTTTATAAAAGAGACAATAAAGAATACAATGAAACCGAAAGAACTCTTTTATTTATTGTTGTTGACTTCTACTTATTTATTAAATACAATATTACTGAATATTTTTTTTTAAAAAGGCGCATGCGTATTTTGGGCGCCTGTATTTTTCTAAGTCTTTTGGCGGGAAAATTTTAGAAATTTGAACAGCATTTATCATGGGAAAACATATGTACATGCAAAGTATTTGAACAAATTTAGTAAAATAAGCTTTTTAGTAATAACAGAAGCTCATTAGGTGATAAGCTTCTTGTAATAAGCAATCGACAATAATTACAGTTTTTCAGAAATCGCCGAAAAATTATTCACTTATAAAAGAATTGTACTGAATAGTCCGATTTTTTCCCAAAAGTAAGAAGGTCTAGTTGTATTGATTGTTTTGTTTCTGTTTTTGTTTCTGTTTTTGAAAACCTTGTCCATGGCAAGTTTTCGTGGTACAAATTGCTTATGACTGCTACAAACAACACGTGAATATTTCGTGAATTTGGAAATATTAACTTTTACTTTTCAAACAATCATAGGTCAAACAGCAAATATATGTTTGTTGTAAGCAAACTTTGTAGCATGTAAATTGTCTTGAAGTACTTATACAGTGCAACACAGATATAACGAATGTACTTGAACGCAAAATGTTGAACCTTTATACCCATAAAGTCAATGAAAACTATAAAATTGCTGATCGTTAATAACCAAAACTCTTAATAGGGAAAAACTTACGTAAGACAGAAACGAAATGACCCCCCCCCCCCCCCCCCCCCCCGATCAACATGAAAATATTTATGGCAAACTGACAAAGGGAAGCAATAACGGGAGTTGCTTTGACTGTAAATTCCTTGACAACGGTTTTATATTTATAAAAAAGTAAAAACTTGAAACAAAACTTTGTACCTGATTGATTATCCTCGCAGTAATTCAATGCAAGCAACACAATAATTGAGCAGTTTAAAAAAAAACATTCAGGATTAAACTTGACACCTTTTACATTGTTTTCATTAGCATACAAGTTTACGTAGGGAATGCAGCGTGCTAAATATGAATTGACTTTAGTTAGTAATCTATTTAATTTTAGCTCTTTGCGTATAATGTTTAAAGTGTATATGACAGACATTTTGTATTTGCTTGATGGAATCTACATGGCGTTCTGATAAGAAAATAGAAAAGAGTTTTTTCGATATCTATTTTCTTTTCCTTATTCCAGCCGTCTAAAAACGTGAAATTTCACTTCCGGTGGGTTACAAAACCGCGCAAGAAGAAAGACTGGAAATAGTACGCTGTGACGTCAATACAAGAATGCCGGTGTCGCGGTTTCTCGGTTCCTCGCATTTCCAGTCGTTCTTCTTGCGCGGTTTTGTAACTCACCGGAAGTGAAATTTCACGATTTTTAGAAGGCTAAATACAGTCCTTGAATTACTCTGCTTGTCGTCTCTGTTTTTGTTTATTTCCTTTCTGTGAAAAGTTGCAACAAAATAAAACCACCCTCGGACACAAATGATGAAATGATAGAAAATGTTTAATGAGCTAAAAAGGGTCCTCGTCGATTTCTTAAAAAAAAAATGGCTCATTTTTGCTCATTAACAAATTTCTATTGTTTCAATATTCAGAGGGGATTTGCTCCGCTGTGGCCTTGAAAGGGAAATTGCTAGATTCCATAGCTCAGAAGGAGGTCGGACACCTTATCGAGACTTATATAACGGAGTAACTGGTTAGCTTTCAGTTGAGGTTAGGGTTAGCAGTTTATATAGTTAAATTTAGGACTATGCAGCCCGAGAAGCTAGGTGGTACAGTGGTACGATAGGCTATGTAAGCCTAAGCCTAGCTGAGGTCACAGGTTCAATCCTGAGTGGGGATTCTAGATTTTCTTTTCTACACTTAAAAATTTATTGAAAATAAAATTGTAAGTGTCGACATTACGTTATATAATTCTCAATAAGTGTCCGACCTCCTTCTGAGCTATAGAAGGTAGACTCTACCTATTGAAAGTTGCACAGAATGATCACTTGCTCCCACTCTTTCTAACATGCATAAAATTACCATGATAAACCCAAGGGAACCTTGGGAATAAACGCATGAATATTGAAACAATAGAAAATGGTTAATGAGCTAAAATGAGTCCTTTGATTGAGCTGTGGCCATGAAAGTTGCACAAAATGATCACGTGCTCACAGCCCTAACGCGCTTAAATTTAACATGCAAATCCCATGGGAACCTGGGCAATAAGCGCATGAATATTTAAACAATAGAAAATGGTTAATGAGCTAAAAAGGGTCCTCTTCGATTTTTGAAAAAAAAAAAGAGCTCATTTTTGCTCATTAACTATCATCTGAGGGGATTTGCTTTGCTTCTTCCTAGCCCTGAAAGTTGCACAGTGATCACGTGCTCGCATTCTTTCTAACGCGCATAAAATCATCATGCAAATCCCATGGGAACCTTGAGAAGAAGCGCATGAATATTTTAACAAACAAACTGCCCGCTAATTAGTCAAAGACTAGTCAAAGATTATAGATTAGTCAACGATAAGTAAAATTTTTTGGACGTTAGGAAGTTTTTTTAGGAAGTGTGTAATAGCAGACGTTGTTTCGGGTCCGTGTTTCATGCGTAAAGAGATGGAAAAAAACGTATTTTCTAGTAGGCTACAAAGTGTATGTCGCAGATAAATTTAATTTTTCACTAGGTTTTTTCTTAGTTCTAGTTAGGATTAAATTTTGGCCGAGGCGAGTCTGGGAACAATAATAAGCAATAATACGATAAAATATGCGTCACTTTTCATCGTGGTCCTGGTGGCGCAGTGGTAAGGACAGTGGACTACACATCTGAAGGTCGGGAGTTCGACTCCAGGTAAGTGCACACAAAAAATTCTATTTCATAATTTCTCAGTGATATTAGTAAGTAGAGCATAAAGGGGGGGTGAGATGAGAACTAGGGAGGGAGGGTAATAGGATAAAGTGAGGGCGGGGGGGGCATGAAGATGGCAGCAATGGAGGGGAGGTAAGAGGAGATCTATGGAGGAAGATGAAGGGAAGGGAGAGGAGGTCAATGGAGGAAGATGAAGGGATGGATGAGAATTAGGGAGGAAGATAGAAGATAAGATGAGAATCAGGGAAGAAGAAAGAGAGAGGAGATCAGAAAAAAGAGAGAGAAAGGTAGACAAAAAGAAACCGATTTTTTTTTTCGGCTTTTTTTTTCCCCATAAAGAAATCCCTTTTCAGATATTTGATAGAAAAAAATTACCTAGTTAAAAAAAATTAAAAGTTGTTTTTCGGGACTCTTCTGCGGTTAAAAGCGATTTAAATAACTGGCCTTCTTCAGGAAATTAAGAAAATAACAGTCAATATGGCGGACTGAACAACAGTTTGCCATATTGACCTTGATTTTCTTAATTTCCTGAAGAAGGCCGGTTATTTAAATCGCTTTTAACCGCAGAAGAGTCCCGAAAAACAACTTTTCATTTTTTTAACTAGGTAATTTTTTTCTTTCTCGTTTTATAATCGCTTTTAACCTCAGAAGACCCCCCCCCCCACCCCCCCCCCCAAAAAAAAAGCACACACACACAAAAAAACAAATTTTTCATTTTTGAAGAATGAGAGAAAGTTTCAGAAATACAATTAAAAATAACTATTAAAAAATTTTAAGTACAACAGTAACAACTTTTCTAAGGCCCAGTTCCGCTGTCTACATAAATGTGATTCCACTCTGGAAAAATTGGATCATAAACAGCACCATACGAGGCACCGTTCAGTAGTTTTTAATTTGAAAGGATTTTATTCACTTGCGTTATATAAACTGCAAAAATACAACTAACTATAATATATTTATTCCCTGTTTGTTTACACTGCAAATGGGACTTTAGCTTATTGTACGATCTACTCAACACATAACAAATACAGCAAACATGGACACCTTGACAGTTAATTTATCTAAGGCCCGGTTCAAACGTAGAACTTCACATGTGCCGAACCTAATGCAAATGAGAAAAATCTATTGTTCTTGCTCATTTGCATTAGATTCGGCACATGTGAAGTTCGACGTTTGAACCGGGCCTTATTAAGGACGAGCGCTTAATTTTTAAATTAATGAATAAGTGATTAATTGTATTTTAATAACTTTAACACGCTGCAGTAAAATATAGTTAGATTTGTCGCTTTAAATGTCTGTAAAAAATATACCATTTGTGGAATACAAAACAATTTGGCATCCCTTAGGCCCAGTTCAAACGTCGAACTTCACATGTGCCGAACCTAATGCAAATGAGCAAAATCTATTGTTCTTGCTAATTTGCATTAGGTTCGGCACATGTGAAGTTCGACGTTTGAACTGGGCCTTACCTACCGACCCAGTTATATAATGTTTTTACCCTTCTAACAAAAATACTCCTAAATCATACATCTTACGAGTTCTACTTATATTATTATTGGTCATTCTAATCACCTGCATTTTGTTGTCCACCAAAACAATAATATATTGCATTAATTGTCTTTGTCAGAAAAACCTTAGCTTCCAAGTAACAACCGGCATTCTTTGGCCAATCCAATCACAAGATTTAAATACAAAGTCTCCTTGCTTATTGTCATCACACGGTTTCTAGCGAGAGACAAGACTGCATACCTCTGCATCTTCTGTCTTCATTGTGTCACGCACAGCCATTAAAAGACGCGTTTTTTTCTTCTTTGTGAAAAGTAGAAGCGTGACCTTAAAAGAAACACCAGACTTTCCGTTACTAATCGTCATGTTACACAACGTTTTCAATGCTTAATTATTCTTTGTAGAATATTGAGACAATATCAAGACAATAATGAACCAAAATTAAACCAATATTGAACACCTGGTTCACAGCAAACGACAAAAGTCTGCTTGTTTTTTGCTGTTTGCCGACAAAAAGTACGTGAAAACTCCTTACGTATAAGTAAAGAATGGCAGCTGCTGTGACCACCGTGCCATTTGAGGGAAACAATTACACGATTCTAAATTGCTAAATCTCTCTACTATTCCTCAGTTGATTATTTCCTTAATTCCTATCGCCTATTAATGTATTAATATTGAAAAAATTACATGTTGATCAATAGAATTTTGTGATACACCTACTTCTATTGGATGATTGTTTTTATTCTTGTCACCTGTCTGGTTGACAATGTATTGATATTGTAAGGAGAAATTTGATGTTGATACAAATTATTTACCACCAGTATGTAATCTTGTGGCGTGCTTTCAGCTAAAGCCTTGTTTGTGACTTAAAGAATATTGTAAATGGTTTGAACCCAGGAGTATCAGTCTGTTGTTTGTGGTCGTCCGGGTGAGTGTAGTTCTGAAAAGAACTGTTGTTGTTGACAATGACTGACGTTTTGACAAACTAAGCGGAAGTCATCTTCAGAGTCATGTGAATTGTGAATGGTCAGTTAATGTTATATACGTCTGGTTATAACTGTCATTGGTCAGTTTAGCCGTGATGTTATTGGCTGTAGAGACTCAAGTCAGTGATAGGTGCGTTTCGATCCGTGTATTGTTAGTGTAATTTCTGTAGTCGTATTGTTAGTCAAATTTGTCAGTGAGTTCAGTCTATTGTTCGTCTCTTTTGTTGACAAGTCGTTTGTAAGCCGCAGGTAGCTGTTGGCATCTGTTCAGTGGTGTCTGTTCTAAGTTAGTAAACCAACTTTCTAGAGTGAGTCGTTTGTAGTAGTCCGTACTGTAGGTAACGCATTCGGCAGAGTCCCAGTCAATTCTGTGATTCGTGCGTAAATGGTGTTCAGCAATGTGATTGTTGAGGTCACCATTTTTTGTCGCCCGTTTGTGTTCAGTCAGTCGTATGTTCAGATTCCTGCCAGTCTCACCGATGTAAGAGGCCTGGCAGTCGCAGCATTTGATCTTGTATACTGCTCCTTGTCTGACGTTAGGTTCGTCCGTGTCTTTAACGTTTGTGAGAAGCTGTCGTAAAGTAGTACAGCCGTCAGCAGTCGAAAGTTGGTAACGTTACGGATTTTAAAGTGTAATATGACACAATCTTAACTATGTGGGGTGTAATGTAACGCAAACGCCGCTATGTGGTGTGAAGTAGAACACAATGATCGCTACATGGGGTTACAATTGCCGCTAAGTAAGGTCTCATGTAACACAATCGCCGTTATACACATGCGTTGTAATCTGCTTTTAAACACAGTCCCGGCATCACTATATGGGGTTTAACGTGACACAATCGCTGCTTAGTAAGGTTTTATGTAACGCAAATTGCAATTATATGGGTTGTAATGTAACTTTTCTATTATTACACTGTAGGTGTAATGAAGCGCAATCCTTAAACTCACCCTAGCTGTTCCTGACGTGACATCATCAAAACACTTGTCACACACTCGTACAGGTTTCTTGCTCGATGTGAGTGGCGCATTTTTTGCTGTACAATCACCACAGTACATCAACCTGTAAGAGACAAGAGACAGTATGAACATTCACTGGATACTGATCAGTTTCTGTATTCTCATCACGTGTCAGCTTGACAATGTATTCACACTGTACAGAGAAATTAGACCAAAATATCTTGGAAACAGACAAAAAAAGTATGAACGAATTAATTTTAATTGCAAAACCCTGCTTATTGAAAATTCTCAAGCAGAAAAAGATGGCTTTAATTATTGATAATGGATAACTGGATAGGTCTGGATAAGATGGTAAAAAATGGAAACTGACAATGAACTACAATTTCCGAAAATCGATCGATTCGTAGCCTTAAACCCCCCCCCCCCCCGGGGGGGGGGGGGTACTCCTTTATATAAGCTATAAAGATATATGCGGCCCTAAAGGGTATGGTTTTCAAGCCGTTTCGGTCTGAAATAGGGTATGTTTTGCGTACTCTGGTCTGTAATTGGGTATGGGTTTTAGAAAAAGCTACTTCTTTCATCCCTTGAGAAATGCGGTTTGATTAACATCTGAAGTAGGGTATTGATTTAAGTGTCTGGTCTGAAATTGGGTATCGAATTTTGAGTCAAGTCTGAAATTGGTAGGGAAAATCGCATATTTTGGTCTGAAATGGGATAAGGATTTTAAGAAGTGTGCCGTACATCCCCACCCAATTTTTCAGGGAGTATCCCCCCCCCCCCCCCAACCCAGAAAACTTGAAAAACAGCCATTATCAAGGTAAAAACAAAACAAACAATGCCTAACAGAAAAGATCTAAACTAAAAACAAATACAGTGTCCTTCTAATTTCACACTGACAAACAAACTTAAGGAAAAAATTGAAGACAATTAAGAAATTATAACTGAAAATTAAATGACCGACACTGCCAAAATTGACATTCAGAAGAAAGACAGTATCTCTACTGGTAATTAAAGAAACATTTGTAAAGAAGTCAGACATTTTACCAATCAGTTGTAATCCCTAATATGACATAAATCGAACATGGCTGAGATATTTTTCCCAAGACACACAAAATGGTCCATGAAATTCAGTGAGATATCCCTTATTGAAAACAGAAAAGTAAGCCTTTCTAACCTTTCTTTCTAGTCTTTTTGCAACCTGAAATTCTTACTGAAAACTGACAAACCATGTTAAATTGCATGCCCTAACGGTTTTTACAGAGAAGTCGTCACTGAAAATGGACATGTTAATAGGCATGATGGCTTATAATTTTGACTGAAAACTTAACACGGAGTATACGATTTTTACGAATTAAGTAATGCTTCACATAACAACTATAGTAAACTTCATTGTTCTGCGGCATTGGCTCTTTCCCACATAGAATATCATTAACTTCAAGAATAGAGGAGGGGCGGATGGTTCATAATTATATATCATTATAAAAATACAGAAAATACATTTGCATCAAATATAATTAAGGAAATGTTTGTGCTTAACCAATCAGAATAGCAGAGGACAATAGCTACTAATTTTGCTTCTTTGATGAAGTTCCCCAAATACAATATCTTTTAAAACTTGCGTGTTGTGCGATTGGGCCTCAAAATACTTGAAACCTTAAAAAAAATAAATAAAAATTAGACTTTATGCACCTTGAACCTTAACTTTCTTTGCGCTTTTTTAAGTCTAGGCCAATGAGATCACTAGTTGTAACAATAAAAGAAGTTGGCATTCCATCGTGCATTGCCGTTCAGCGCTATCCTTCTTATGCGTATCATTACTTAATTGATCCACAAATGAATTCCTTATTACTCGTGGCAAAGCACACGAGTTGTAAATCCGGCTTTGACTTTTCTTATTACTCATGCGCGAAGCGGCATGAGGTAAGGTTTCGGCTCCATTTTTCTTGTTATTTTTTGTGTCACGATTTTGCATACAAATTTATGCACGCATATTTTAAATTGTGCACTTCCGGTTCATAGCTTTGCCATTTACACTTCCTGTTTAGTGACTTCCGGCTACTCTCACTTCCGGTAAAACAGCATTTCTTAAGTGTCACGACAGCGTCTCCTACAAACCTACTTACATTACTAATGTTCACGTTAGGTATATATAAGACTTAGACGAATCACTGGCTTCATTGTGGTACAGTCTTCATTTACAAAAGTAAACAACGTGGTTTTGCAGGAACGATGACTGAATGAAAGGAGTAACTCCTCTCCATGTCGGACATCTTCTTATCATGTTTAAAATATATCGTAAAACTTTCTTACGCATGCGCATGAGTATAGGCTGCTTGGAGCCCCTTGTATTTTTTTCGTGTCACATTAGCGCATGCAAATTTATGCACGCATATTTAAGTCTATGTCGACGACTATATGGCTTTCGGCCATGAAATACATACCGTAAAATCTCTCCGTGTGTTGACTCGAGAAGCAAGATAAAGAACTACAGCGTACAATTGCACATTTTCAAGACAATTCAAGGCGTTCATGGATGGATAGGACTGTTTGATATTGTGTTCGCCGCTTATTCCTGTGGGATTTTTGCTTTGGCAAGTTCTGTGTTTTATATATATTAAACTTTCCATTAACTTAGCGATCGGGCTCCGCTTCGAGCTTAAGTGTCAGCTACTGAATCTAGTGAATGCAGTGTCGTCTTACTTTTAAACCCGTGTATACGTGAAAGCATGATGAACGGTTTATCGGCAACGATGTTTAAATAAAATTCACTCTCTCTCACTCACTCACTCACTCGCTCCTTCCATTAGCTGTAAACTTAGTGAGCAAATGCTTTCTAACGAACACGTTTCGTAACAGGAATTAAACGTGAATCCAATGATAACAACGAGTTCGACTCTCCATAAAGCCCTTTTTTTTTCCTTTTTTTCTTTTTTTCAAAATGAACATTTTGAAAGTGATTCACTTTTCTTTTCGTTCGTCAAAAATCCTTACGTTTAATTTAAATATATATATATATATATATATATATATATATATATATATATATATATATATATATATATATATATATATCGAACCGTGTCAGTGTGAAAACGTAAGCTTACGGCAACATTGCGTTACGCGTTACGCGTTACCATTTCTTCTTCTCGGGTTGGCTCTTAGGAGCCTTTGATTAGACATAATTTCAAGCTTATATTTCTCCGTAAAAGCACTCAATTCACTCGGGAATTAATGCTGCAATGAGTTAAAGGCGCCACGAGTTCAAGCTGTGTACAACTTCTTGTTGGCTTTTTACATTTGGAATTGTTAAGAAAAATAGGTCCGCAACGCATACACGTGTCTACCCGAAGGTTACGCATGTTTATTTGCTTGACGCGTTCTTTGGAAGTTTTTATCACAGACATAGGTATGCTTAAGGGCAGTAAATGATCTGCTATTATCATTTGCAATTGGAAAATGAAACTTACCTACTCCTACTAACTTTTGACTACTCTTGATGAAAAACGTGAAACAATTTTTTTGCCAATTCTCTTTCTTCCTTGCTTGATTCTGACATTTATAGTTTCCTTGTATCCTGCATCGAAATGAAACCAAAATATATCAATAAATGGCATCACGTTTTAGATACAAAAAAGGCAGACATGAATTTTCTTTTTTTACTCGTGGCGTTATACGCCAACGAGGTATGCAATGAGTAGTGTTTCTCGGTCACATTTTGTGTTCTCGAGTGTTTGTAGTTAGATAGCAGTGACCTTTGGTCAGTTTATTAAAAAGCTACGTGATAGTTTGTACTTAGATAGGAGTGACCTTTGGTCAGTTTGTTAAAAAACTACGCGATATCAAGTGTCGGCTACTGAATGTAGCATAATCTCGTACCCAGATCTCCCACGGTCAGCACAAGCACGAGTGAGATTTAATGTAGCATTACTTTTCAGACAATTTTATGTTTTTCCGTAAATTAAAGCACGAATGCACTAAATAATTCACTGGGTGTAATAAAGACGCCACGAGTTCAAGCTTGTGTACAGCTTCTTATTTTTTTATCAACTGAGTTAATAACTGGGGTAAATAAGCCACCCTAAAGAGATTCAAAAGTAACGTTTCGAGCGCTATAACCCTTCGTCAGATCCCTAGAACGAACCACAAAGCGCTGACGCTTCACAAATGGAATGGAATGGAATGAAATGAAATGAAATGAATTGGAACGGGATGGACTGGAATAACAAAGGGCTAGCGCTCGAAACGTTACCTTTTGAAGCTCCTTCCAACGGCTAATTTGCCTTATCAACTCAGTTTTCGTTCTTTGTTTTTAAACTCCCACTACAGAAGTTACAGAAGATATCTACAAAAGCTCATCAATCAACTTACCTCTTTAATATACATTATCATGTCGAAGATGATGGACGCTCTGCTATGATTTCTCATTTCTCTGTTTAACCTAAGAAAGAAAAACTATCAGGTAAGTATACGTATTCGCTGGGTAATGTGTCTATTTAAACTAAAGAATCGTAGCCCGGAAGTTAAACGGGACTGAAGCCGCCACCCACACTTTCTCTGGTCCAAATTTATTTCGAGGGAGATTTGTTGTCTTGATCTTATAACACTGGTATTTACCCATTTAATTTTTCCAGTAACGGTTAGTCTCTTTTATTTCTTCTATTGATAGTCGTGAGTGTGAAACGGCACGCGAGTGAATCGCGCCAACTCATTGGAGGTGATTCTCGGAGAAGAGTTAATTGTCGTCTATTCATTTCCGCAGAAAAAGTCGATCATCGCGCGAGTGAAACACGCGGGTGGGTCACGTTTCCTCTTTACAGGCAATTTTTCTTTGCGCTCTCGCGTGTTTTTCTCGTTCGACTATCCCTGAGAGTCATATGAAACTATTCGTTGTCTTTTTCAGACACGAACCCATATTCGACCTACATCTAATCATGAAATGTTTTTCTAAATCTCACCTCCTAAAACAATCCATGATGAGGTTGATGGTTTCTGCCACATTCTTTGTCCATTCCGTACCATACCTATAATATATATTTATATTTCTCTTAATAAGTTTTTTAACTAGGGTTTTTATTTTTTTTTTTTTCAAAAACTCATTAGTAATTCATGAGCATATCAGCCAATCCGACGACGCAAACCGATCACGTGTATGAGCCTTTATACCTGGTAATCTACGGTCATTATGAAAAGCCTGGTGGCGGCTTTGATTTCAGTCACAGGGGAGTGCGGGGCTGAATGGGCAAACAATGCAATTATCGCTGAATTTTTAATGAGAATGATTTTAAAATGACCGTGGTATTTATATTAAGATCACACGTCATCTTTATATAAAGGTTACTGATATGGGTAGTAATTGTTCAGGATTCTTAGTGCAACAAATGGTGATTTTAATATTTTTGTGCAGTACTGTTTTACGAAATCTGGTCTTTCGCCATTCTATTTGGAATCTTCTCAACAAAATAAATAACCAACAGTTTAACAAGTGAGCCGTTATTTGAATGACACCAGCGCCCTCGTGTAAATTGCCAGGTAAGCGACTGGTTTGCAGATGCAAGCTGCTTATTTCTACGCGTTCTCTACCTCTGAAAAAAAAATTGCCAGCCGTTTTATCTACCGTACCTGACAACTTTAGTATAGCATTTTTCATTAGATGTTTTCCCTCAGAACTCGTCGAAGACGTGGCACATGTGTTGTATGCTAATCAGTCTAGTCTACTTGTTTTTCTCGTATGCTAATTTCCTCTTTGCACAAAAGCGCAATTGTTTTAATTCCGAAGGGACACGCTTTTGAAAGAATGTTTTTGAAGCCGTTCAAAAAATCTCGCAGCACGTGTATTATCAGGTGTAAAAACTCTCGGCTACGCCTCGAGTTTTTACACCTGATAATACACTACTGCTCGTTATTTAAACTATACTTAAGTAGCATTTTATAGCCTGCGCGTCCAGTGTAAATTGACCAGAATATAATGGCTATTTCGCGTCAGTATGTGTGAATAAGTCAGACCACATACAACGGTTATATCAGTAATGCACGGATGATTGGAAGCAATTAAAAAATATGGCGGCTGAAATTTTAGTTGTAGACCAACAAAGTAAAGTTTTAATAGCGTCGAGTGTAAACTAAACCATCCGCCGCCGTTTTAGCGATTGCTTGAAAACAACGCAAAGTACATAAACGTTTCAAAGTCGATTCCTCGTCATTCATCCACGTGTTGACAAAATAAATCTTCACTTCAAAAAATGTTGTGGTCTGCAGGCTGAGGTAGATGACTTTGTTCTTCGTCTCGAACAACATTAAAGTTATTAAAGTTTTGTTTGCAAACTAGTATTATCTGTCAACATGAATATAACTCTTTCAGCCTTCTTCGCTTTCCTCGTGGGAAGGTTGGAAGAAAAAATAAATAATGAATTGTTAATTATCTACGCATTTGCAATTCAAATACGAATTTATTTTAAAAACATTTTTCCACAGCTCTACGTGGAAGCAATTACCCATGCATAAAAAACATGTTTCCATATACAAAATGTTTAAGAAAAAATGTGCACAGTTTTAGCAGGATGGAGCAATATAATAATTTCCGGTCAAAATTTACCTTAGCTTGGCTCCTTTGGCTACTACACACTTTTTCTTTGTTATGTTTAATTCAATGTATAGTTAGCTATGTTCTTACTTCTTTATTTTCCTTAAAGGTGGTCAGACACGAGGGGACATGTAGCAGGGACATGTCGCAGCGACATGTAGCAGCGAGAAAAAATTGTATAATACACACTGAGGGATATGTAGCAGGGACGTGCGGCGGGGACATGTAGCAGGGACAAAATCACAGCGCTTGCACACCAATGAAAATGTTGCGGGGACATGTCTCAGGGACATGTTGCAGCAACACGTCCCCTCGTGTGAACTGATAGTTTCATAATTGTGCAACACCAATTTTGGGGACATTTTGTCCCCGCGACGTGTCGCACGGAGTTCAACTTGTTGAATTTCATGGGACACGTCGCGGGGACAAAATGTCCCCAAAATTGGTGTTGCACAATTGTGAAAGTATCCGTTCACACGAGGGGACGTGCTACTGCAACATGTCCCTGAGACATGTCCCCGCAACATTTTCATGTGTGTGCAAACGCTATGATTTTGTCCCTGCTACATTTCCCCGCTGCACGTCCCTGCTACTTGTCCATCAGTGTGTACTACACATTTTTTTCTCGCTGCTACATGTCGCTGCGACATGTTCCTGCTACATGACCCCTCGTGTCTGACCACCTTAATGTTGTTATATTATAATTAAATAAGTGTGAATAAAATGAACTTGAATTTGAAGTTTTAGCTGCATTCAAAAGCTGCAAGCGTAGACACCCTTGATTGATAAAGACTGCTAACTGAACATGGTCTAACAACACTTGTTTTATAGGCATCACTACCATCACTAGGCATCATCCAACAACGTCACCAGGCATCATCCAAGTATACGTAACTAGACATCATCCAGCATCACTTGGCATCATCCAACATCACTAGGCATCATCCAACATCACTAGACATCATCTAACATCACAAGACACAATCCAATATCACTAGGCGTCATCCAACGTAACTAGACATCATACAGCATAACCAGGCATCATCCAGCATGACTAGGCATCATCCAACTTAATCCTATTCAGACTGGGGGAAGGGGGACTTTTCGAACCCCCCCCCCCCCCCCCCACCCCCCTCCAGTAAAATTGTGATAACTCTTACACCGAAATAGCTATGAGGCTAAAATTTTCTGACTTTTCCTAGAATTTATCTAGGGACATTTTGGTATCCATAACATGTCAGTGTGATTAACCATGTTGCCATGGCAACCGGTTTTTGACACATAGGTTTTCAAAATATTAAAATATGCATGGTGAATTTTTTATTTTAAGATCTTGTTCTTTGACTTATAGTACATTTTCTTGTTAGAATAGTTTTTTCTTGGGACTAGTTCTTGAAAGACATCAAAAATTTTTAACATCAAATATTTGGGGAGGGGAGGGGTAGGTAAAGTTTTGCTCTCTTTTACTTATAGACAACACTTTTGTACTATTTATTAAATAACGCTTCTAAGTTCATTGTTTCGATAAAAAACATTAGTTTGATACGTATTTATACATTCTGATCCTTTTCTCTTTTAGATATGTTTTAAATTTTAATTTAAACAAAAAAAAAGGAAATCCAAGATGGCGGATCCAAGATGGCGGATCCAAGATGGCGGATCCAAGATGGCGGACAATAATTTCAAAATTATAGTTTTATCGCCTTTTTTTTTTTGCTTTTTCTCGCTTAACAAGTGTGTCCTTGTTTGTATTTATTATGTTTTAATATTAAAAAGATGATTTTACAGTTATATTTGATATTTTAAGTATCTGGATGGAAAAATATCAAAGAAACGTCGGAAAAACAAAAATGACGTCATTGTGACGTCATAACTGGGTGTGGCAGGTCAAAACTGGGTGTGAGATTTCATTGTATGGAGTTGAACATTGTGTGAAAATTTCATGGTCCTGGCCTTACTGGTTCCAGAGATATAAAAAGGGGGGGTCCGAGGAGCCCCCCCCCCCCCCCCCCAGTCACAGATTGCCTAAAAAAGCCCAGTCTGAATAGGGTTAACTGGGCATTATCCAACGGTACTAGACATCATCCAGCATCAGCCATCGTAACTAGACGTCATCCAGCATCACTAGGCATCATCCAACATCACTAGGCATCATCCAACTTAACTAGATGTCATCCAGCATCATCCAACGTAACTAGATGTCATCCAGCATCACTAGGCATCGTCCAAAGTAACTAGACACCATCCAACATCACTAGGCATTATCCAACGTAACTACACATCATCCAACTTGCTAGTGGATGATGTGATCATCATGATGTCATCATGTGATCATCACTAGATGGCCAGTGAAGCTGGATGGTGTTCAGTTACATTGTATGATGCCTAGTGATGCTGGATAATGTCTAGTTACTTTGAATGATGCCTAGTGATGCTGGATAATGTATAGCTAAGTTGGATGATGCCTAGTGATGTTGGATGGTGTCTAGTTACGTTGGATGATGCCTAGTGATGTTGGATTGTGTCTAGTTACGTTGGATGTTGTCTCGTGATGTTGGATGGTGTCTAGTTACGTTGGATGATGTCTAGTGATGCTGAATGATGTCTAGTGATGCTGGATGATGCCTAGTGATACTGAATGATGCCTAGTGATGCTTGATAATGTCTAATTACGTTGGATGATGCCTTATGATGCCTAGTGATGCTGGATAAGTCTAGTTACTTTGGATGATGTCTAGTTATGTTGGATGATGCCTAGTTATGTTGAATGATGCCTAGTGATGTTGGATGAAGCCTAGTAATGTTGGAGGATGTCTAGTTACATTGGATTATGGCCGGTTACGTTGGTTGATGCCTTGTGATTCTGTATGATGTCTAGTGATGCTCGATTAAACCTCGTAACGTTGCGATTATACCTCGTAACGTTGATGCCTAGTAATTAATGTGGGATAATGCCTAGTTACGTTGGATGATGCCTAGTGATGTTGGATGATGCCTAGTGATGCTTGATAATGTCTAATTACGTTGGATGATGCCTAGTGATGCTGGATAAGTCTAGTTACGTTGGATGATGCCTAGTTATGTTGAATGATGCCTAGTGGTGTTGGATGTCTAGTGATGTCTAAGACACCCGTTTTGATGTTTATCTACCTTCAAGTAATAAAATTTACCTCATTTTCAAGTCAGTGGTCACGGAGGCAGAATGGTGTAAAGCGCGGACTTACAGCCGAATGACCCAGGTTCGAATCTCGCTCGGGCCGTTCTTTGTTTCTTCTTTCTTCCTCGGACTGAACATTATGAAAGTGACGTACTGTACTTTTCTTTTTGCGTTTGTCAAAAATCCTTACGTTTAATTTAAAAAAAATAGAACCGTGACAAAGTGAAAACATAAGCTTACCGCAATATTGCGTTAAGCGTTAGCATTTCTAATTCACGGGTTGGCTCTTAGGAGCCTTTGATTAAAAAAAAAAACTAGGGGACATTTTTTAGGCCATTAAACATCTATTGTTTCGATATTCATGGGTTTACTCCAAAGGTTATCTGGGGACTTGCCTGCTAATCTTAGGTCCGTTAGAAAGAGGGCAAGCATATCATCATTCTGTGCAATTTTCTAGGACACAGCTCTTGTAAAAACGGAGCAAATCCCCTCGTTATATTGAAACAGAAGGAATTTGTTAATGAGCAGAAAAAGGAGCAATTTTAAACGTTCCAAGTTGACTTTTTGTAGCTCATTAACCATTTTCTATTGATTCAATATGCATGCGCAATATGCATGCATGCGTTTATTCCAAAGGTGCCCTTGGGAGTTGTCTGTATATTTTATGCGATCGACAAAGACTACGAGAATGTCGTCTTTGAGTAAAACTTTCAAGGATACAGTTCTTGTAGAAACGGAGTCAATCCCCTCTGATTATCGAAACAATAGAAAATTGTAAATGTGCAAAAATGAGCCTTTTTTCAAATATCCAAGTTTAGGGGCGGACCATTCGAAATCTTGGGAGGGGGGTGACAATTACAATAAAAAAAAATCCTGCAAAGGAAAATTGTCTCAAAAAAAAAATCCTGTATGCAGTTGACCATAAAAAAATAAAATCCTGCACGCTAACTGGCTATATATACATTTATTTATTTATTTATTAATTTATTTATTTTAAACATATGAGAGTACAATATGACATGCTTTCTGGTAGTAAAATTCATCAAAAAGCAACTTCAGGTTGAGTCAAATGCTGTCAAAAACTACCTGCCTCAAAGGTCTATCTGGTACATGTACCCATATCTTAATATAACCAAAACCTTGTTTATGTACATATTTGAAAACACTGTAAACATCATGAAATATGTAACCTGCTCCACTACACGCAAGCATTTTTTTAATACATCACAGATTGTCATCACACGATTTCGTCGAGATTATCCCGATTTTGCTTGAAAAGCCCGAATCCCGACCAATGTGATGGGGATAGGAAAAATCCCGATTTTGACATCCGGTTCTTCGTCAAATTCTCATAATACTTACTATACAAAAAGACGAAATTGCGTATACTTAACTCTGATATCCAGATAAACTAAAGAAACAGCAAGAAATATAAAATGAAATCGAGTACTTGTATGTGGAGCCACACCAAGAGACGGAAAGCGACGAGAAGCCACATCAATTTGCCAAACATTTTTGACAGAAATTGTTGTCTCAGAACACTAGAAATGGAGTTTCAGAGCATCAAGATTTCAAAATTTTCTGGTGTGGCATGCCCCCAGACCCCCCAAGCAGCTCGCGCCTTCGGCGCTCGACCACTCCAGCATCTCAATTCTTATTACTCCCCATTTTTATGCAAAGGTTCGACAGTCTGACTTAAATCTACTCGCCAGCGTTTAATACCAACAACGGATTGGGCCAAGTATAAAAAAAAATGGAGCTTGCACACATTCATAAAGAAGATCTCAGAAAAAAAATGCAGGCTTGCACCTCCCCCCAAAAAAAAATCCTGCAGGAAACTCAGGCTGAAAAAAAAAATCATAACTGAAATTTTTTTGACCTCCCTCCCAGGATTTCTAATGGTCCACCCCTTACCTGTTCCAGCTCATTAACCATTTTCTGTTGTTTAAATATTCATGCTTTTTCTAAAGGTTCCCTTCGGACTTGCCTGCTAATTTTATTCGCGTTAAAAGGAGTGGGAGCACGTCATTGTTCTGTGCAACTTTCAAAGATACAGCTCTTGCAGAAACGGACCAAATCCCCTCGTTATATTAAAACAATAGAAATTTGTCAATGTGCCAAAATGAGGAATTGTTTTCAAAAATCCAAGTAGACCTCTTCTATTTAGCACATTAACCATTTCTATTGTTTCAATATTCATGTGTTTATTCCAAAGGTTCACTTGCGACATGTCCTTTCATTTAATGCGCGTTAAAAATAGTGCGAGCATGTCATCAGTCTAGAACTTTCAAAGATAAAGCTCTTGTTGAAACAGAGCAAATCACCTCTGAATATTAAAACTTTTTTAATGATCAAAAAATGAGCCATTTTTAAAAACAATCGACATGGACCTTTTCTGTAGCACGTTAAACATTTTCTATTGTTTCAATATTCATGCGTTTATTCCAAAGGTTACCTAGGGACTCGCCTGCTAATTTAAGAAAGAGTGCCAGCATGTCATTGTGTTAAACTTTCAGGAATAAAGCACTTGTAGAAACGAAGCTAATATCCTCGTTATATTAACCCTATCCAGACCGGGCTTTTTTTGACCGTCTGGGACCGGGGGAGGGGGGCTCCAGAAGCCCCCCCCCCCCCCCCACCCACCTATGTAACTTTGGTGTCATAACGATAACGTCATATTGACGTCATATAGTCGATTTTATTGGCTAAAACAGTCTGATCAATATTTTCTCAATTTTGAATATATAACAACAATACTTTAACAGCTACCTATTTCATAAGGGTTATGTTTACTAATACCGTTTTTGTTGTTAACAATAACAGTGACGTCATTGTGACGTCATATACAATGAAATAACCAACTGAAACGTTCTATAAGGCATATCTCTGAAACAAACGGTAGTGTTCATACCAAACTTTCACATATTGATGCAGGAGTAAAAGTTAATGAATTCGTACACTTTGTTGCCATGGTAACAGCATATGACGTCATAGAAGTGATGTGTACATTTTCTTAAAAACTGGAACAGGTAACTTTGCAAATTATGGCTTTTCATGTACCTAATGAATTCAAAAAAGCTTTCTCAAGTAAAAACTACATTTTTTATGATATTTTGACAATAAATGTTTAGAGATAATAGAATTACACAGACAGGTAAATGAATTTCCCATTTTATTGTCCGCCATCTTGGATCCGCCATCTTGAATTAGTACAAACGTTTATTTCAGTAAAAACACCGAAAAATAAAGCAAATGGACTGCTTAAGCTTAGTTTATTGTGGGCAAATGTTTTATAATTTAAAATATGAGGAATATAAGGAAATTACAGAGAGAAAAGACCTTTAGTAAAACTTCGATCCGCCATCCTGGATTTTGACATTTCATATTCCACACTTTCCTAAAATTACCGTTAATTAACCTAAATTAATAATCAATTATACATAATTTGATCAATTATCGCTAAATTAAGTGGAAAATATTAATTCAATAAGAAAACTTTGAAATAATCTTGATTAAAGCGAAAAATGCTAAATTTGTAAAACATAGTTGTAAAAAACGGTTGCTATGGAAACGTCAATGTCGGTGGACGATAGACGCTAACGGGAAAATGTTTCCAGATAAATTTTAGGAAAAGTCACCACATTTGGTGGTCATTGCATCGACCCGTTTTGAAATGACACAACTTCAAAGTTCGAGCAGACTCCAAAAGCACCCCCCCCCCCCCCGCCCCCCCGGTTCTGGATAAGGTTAAAACAACAGAATTTTGTTAATGTGCAAAAATGAGCCATTTTTTCAAAAATCCAAGTGGACCTTTTCTAGCAAATTAACAATTTTCTATTGTTTCAATATTCGTAAGTTTATTCCGAAGGTTCCCTTGAGAATTGCCTACTTATTTTATGTGCGTCAGAAAAAGAGAGTATGTCCTCATCCTGTCCAACTTTCAACGATACAGCTCTTGTAGAAACGGAGCAAATCCCCTCTTAACATTGGAATAGAAATTTGTTAATGATCAAAAATTAGTCATATTTTTAGAAATCCAAGTGGGGCTTTTTATGCGCATCAGAAAGAGCGAAAACTCATATGTAAAACTTTTAAGGATACAGCCCTTGTTGAAACGAAGCAAGTTGCCTTAAATTTTGGGATTGAAACAACAGAAATTTGTTAATGAGCAAAAATGAGCCTTTTTTCAAATAGCGAAGTGGACCTCTTATAACTCATTAACTATTTTGCATCGTTTCAATATTCATCCGTTATTTCCAAAGGTTGGGCTCAATAACAACAATGCTTGTCATGTTGGAAACCGTTTGGCGAGAAAAATCAGCCGTACTATCTAAATTTTTTGGTCAGTGTCGACTTCAAAGACTCACAATTTCAGCAGAGCCTACAAGGGAGGTAAAGAGGCGCTGCTAGCAGGGTCTCGTCTGAGGAACTCCAGCAAAATAGCATATTGACCTTGTTGCACTAACCAGCTCTTAGAAGTTGTTCTGACATTTGAAAAAAAGAAAAGCGATAACACACACACTTTCCTGATCTGGATGTGTTATGACATCAGTATGACATTTTTGCACTGGTTTCCTTGTCTTTTTTTTCGCGGCAAGGAAAAGAACTTCTCAGACAAACACGACATCGGTTATAGCCTTTGTTGCAGTGACGAGCTCCTGGAAAACAGAGAGAATTTATCGAAATACTTTATCCCCCTTTTTGTGGCTGAACATGGTGTTTGAATAATTCTCCAAGATTCCATAGCTTCAGTCTTCACTACAACATACGCTATAGGCAGTAAAAAAAATAACTTTATTTTTTTTCCGTTCCAATACTTCTGAGCTGAAATGATCATTACATCATTTAAAAAATGGTCGTTTAAATTAAACACAACAAACTTGTATGAATGGCCAGGATGGAAATGAACTACAACTTGAAAAAATTGGCCAATTTTTTTCAAGTTCGTCACGAGAGTTGTGGAAAAATCGCAGAAAAACTTATTATGGTATGTTTTTCCTTGAAGAAATCACTCGATATTATCTTCGTGGTGTTCCAAAAGCAATTTTAAGTTTGAGCAAAGGTGCTCTGTCATATATTTAGCGTATTTTCACCAAAACACAGCAAAATCTGCGTGACAATCCCCCCGTGTACCATGTACTGTGTATGCATTAGCGCGTAGCGTGTACCATATACCATGTAACGTTTACCGTATACCTTGTAGCAAGTACCGTGTCCCGAGGGTCACGCATCACGCAGCAAGCATTACGCTTTACGCATTGTGTATAACGCATAACGCATCACGTACAACGCATCATGCATCACAGTGCATGCATCACGCATCATGCATTTCTCTATGCAGGGCAGGGTCGACAAGCACACTGAACTATCAATGCGGTTTCCCCCAAGACAGCCGCATACCCATGTAAGCATGCATCGCGTATTTTGTACCGTGTATCATGTAACGTGTCCCTGTACTGTGTATATGGTAGCATGTACCGTATACCATGTAACATGTACCGCATACCCTAAAAATTGTGTCAAGCATGTTTGAAGTTAAAGGGACACTGTCACCTATTTTTATTATCACTTTGAAAAGCCAAAAAACATATTTGTTTCAATGGAAACCTTAAAATAATGGTCCAGTTTTGTTAACAAATACTCTACCAGTGCAGATGGCCAGGATGGAAATGGATTGCGACTTGAAAAAATTGGTGAAATTTTTCAAGTTCGTCACAAGAGTTGTGGAAAAATCGCAGAAAAACTTATTACGGTATGTTCTTCCTTGAAGAAATCACTTGATATTATCTTCTTGGTGATCTAAAAGCGATTTTATGTTTGAGCAAAGGAACTCAGTCATATATTTAGTGTATTTTGACAAAAAAACACAGCAAAATCTGCGTGACAATGCCCCTTTAAAGTACATTTTTAATCCTGCCCTAAGTGCTATAGGCAGTAAAAGATATAATTTAATCTTTCCGTTCCAATGCTACTGAACTGAAATGATTTTTACATTATATTTAGAAACTGGTCGTTAAATTAAACACAGCAAATTTGAAAGCTCTTCTCAGGAAGGCACAATAAAGTGTATGTATGCATGTATATCTAACGGCTGGATTTGTTAAAACATGTCTCTAGAAATGTCAAGTGCGTTTTAACAATTTGACACAAGGCGAATGAAAAACATGCATTTAAAAGTATCTAGTTAGGGCTTGAAATGACATTTTAATTACTGGCAATTACTCACGACAAGTTGCTCTCGGCAAAAGTGACATCGCTTTGCAATGAAATTAACAACATTTGGAAAGTACACAAATAATGACCTTTTAGCATGTCAAACGATACGGTTCATAGCAAAACGTTCACCCAAGATAAATCAGTCTAGAATTCGCCTTCCTTGAACCAAGAATGGGTTATTTAAGGCACTATTGCTTTAACTAAACACAAAAGAAGCAGTTTTATGCCTTGCACAGAATATACTAAGTAGCTCGATCGACATACCTGTAAGTTGATAAGCAGTCATTTGTCAACACCAACTTGAGCAAGCCGGAAATCACACAATAAGACTCTTTTGCGGCAGTAAAAAACTTCCAGGAAACTACCCACAGTCTTTCCAGGTTTCTCACAAGCAAAATATCATCAAATAACTCGAAAAAAGTCACGCTCTTGGCAAACAAACATTTTTCTTCAAAGTAATTTTATTCCAGTTCCCGGATGTAAACTCGCGTTTGACAGGGCAACACACACTTTTGAGCAAGCCGGAAATCACACAATAAGACTCTTTTGCGGCAGTATTATGTATTACGCATCTGCATGCATCACAGAACAGGCATCATGCATCACGCATTTGTCTATGCAGCGCAGGGTCGACAAGCACCATGAGGTATCATTGAGGTTTCCCCCAAGACAACCGCATACCCATGTAAGCATGTACCGTGTACCATGTACTGTGCATGCAGAAGCGTGTAGCGTGTACCGTATGCCATGCAACGTTTACCGTATACCACGTGCCGTATACCGTATACCTTGTAGCAAGTACCGTGTCCCGAGGGTCACGCATCACGCAGCAAGCATCAGTACGCTTTACGCATTGTGTATACAGTCTTTTGATTAAACGTTGTCACATATCGCTCTCATCCCTACGCGACCAGACCGAAGGGGAGCATGGGTGAATTAAAATGCACGATTAATTATTCTCTATCGCGTTTACAATGGAGAACAAAACTCACGTTTGTCTTCGCGTGTTACGCAAAGACAACAAGAGTCGCTTCAATACATATTCCGTTAAGGACGTTCCGTGTTTTAATAAAGTGCAGCTATTGAATGTGTATTGATTTCTCTCCATAATCCTTTTAGGTCTGGTCGCGTAGAGATGAGACCGATCAATGACAACGTTTAATCAAAAGACTGTAACGCATAACGCCTCAGGTATCACGCATCACGTATAACGCATCGTGCCTCACAGAGGATGCATCACGCATCATGCCTTTTTCTATGCAGGGCAGGGTCGACAAGCACCCTGAGGTATCAATGAGGTTTCCCCCAAGACAACCGCATACCCATGTAAGCATGTACCGTGTACCATGTACCATGTACTGTGCATGCAGTAGCGTGTACCGTGTACCGTATACCATGTAACGTTTACCGTATACCACGTGCCGTATACCGTATACCTTGTAGCAAGTACCGTGTCCTGAGGGTCACGCATCACGCAGCAAGCATTACGCTTTACGCATTGTGTATAACGCATAACGCATCAGGTATCACGCATCACGTACAACGCATCATGCAGCACAGAGTATGCATCACGCATCATGTATTTGTCTATGCAGGGCAGGGTCGAAAAGCACCCTGAACTATCAATGAGGTCTCCCCCAAGACAGCCGCATACCCATGTAAGCATGCATCGTGTATTTTGTACCGTGTATCATGTACCGTGTCCCTGTACTGTGTATGTTGTAGCATGTACCGTATACCATGTAGCATGTACTGTATACCATAAAAATTGTGTCAAGCATGTTTGAAGTTAAAGGGACACTGTCACCTATTTTTAGTATCACTTTGAAAAGCCAAAAAACATATTTGTTTCAATGGAAACCTTAAAATAATGGTCCAGTTTTGTTAACAATTACTCTACCAGTGCAGATGGCCAGGATGGAAATGGATTGCGACTTGAAAGAGTTGGTCAATTTTTTCAAGTTCGTCACAAGAGTTGTGGAAAAATCGCAGAAAAACTTATTACGGTATGTTCTTCCTTGAAGAAATCACTTGATATTATCTTCTTGGTGTTCTAAAAGCGATTTTATGTTTGAGCAAAGGTACTCTGTCATATATTTAGTGTATTTTGACAAAAAAACACAGCAAAATCTGCGTGGCAATGCCCCTTTAAAGTACATTAATCCTGCCCTATCGCATAAGGTGATGAACATGTGAACATTTTCAGCACAAGTCTCTGTAGGTAGTTAAACCCAGAATGGGTTATGTAAGGCACTATTGCTTTAACTAAACACAAAAGAAGCAGTTTTATGCCTTGCACAGAATATACTAAGCAGCTCGATCGACATACCTGTAAGTTGATAAGCAGCCATTTGTCAACACCAACTTGAGCAAGCCGGAACTCACACAATAAGACTCTTTTGCGGCAGTAAAAAACTTCCAGGAAACTACCCACAGTCTTTCCAGGTTTCTCACAAGCAAAATATCATCAAATAACTCGAAAAAGTCACGCTCTTGGCAAACAAACATTTTTCTTCACAGTAATTTTATTCGAGTTCCCGGATGTTAACTCGCGTTTAACAGGGCAACACACACTTTTGAGCAAGCCGGAAATCACACAATAAGACTCTTTTGCGGCAGTATTATGTATTACGCATCTGCATGCATCACAGAGCAGGCATCATGCATCACGCATTCGTCTATGCAGGGCAGGTTCGACAAGCACCCTGAGGTATCATTGAGGTTTCCCCCAAGGCAACCGCATACCCATGTTAGCATGTACTGTGTATCGTGAACCGTGTATTGTGTGCTGTATAGCATGTACCGTGTACCATGTACTGTTTATGCAGTAGCGTGTACCGTGTACCGTATACCATGTAACGTTTACCGTATACCATGTGCCGTAAACCGTATACCTTGTACCAAGTACCGTGTCCCGAGGGTCACGCATCACGCAGCAAGCATTACGCTTTACGCATTGTGTATAACGCATAACGCCTCAGGTATCACGCATCACGTATAACGCATCATGCCTCACAGAGCATGCATCACGCATCATGCATTTGTCTATGCAGGGCAGGGTCGACAAGCACGCTGAACTATCATTGAGGTTTCCCCCAAGACAACCGCATATCCATGTAAGCATGTACCGTGTACCATGTACTGTGCATGCAGTAGCGTGTAGCGTGTACTGTATACCATGCAACGTTTACCGTATACCACGTGCCGTATACCGTATACCTTGTAGCAAGTACCGTGTCCCGAGGGTCACGCATCACGCAGCAAGCATTACGCTTTACGCATTGTGTATAACGCATAACGCATCAGGTATCACGCATCACGTACAACGCATCATGCAGCACAGAGCATGCATCACGCATCATGCATTTGTCTATGCAGGGCAGGGTCGACAAGCACCCTGAACTATCATTGAGGTTTCCCCCAAGACAACCGCATACCCATGTAAGCATGTACCGTGTACCATGTACTGTGCATGCAGTAGCGTGTAGCGTGTACTGTATGCCATGCAACGTTTACCGTATACCACGTGCCGTATACGGTATACCTTGTGGCAAGTACCGTGTCCCGAGGGTCATGCATCACGCAGCAAGCATTACGCTTTACGCATTGTGTATAACGCATAACGCATCAGGTATCACGCATCACGTACAACGCATCATGCAGCACAGAGCATGCATCACGCATCACGCATTTGTCTATGCAGGGCAGGGTCGACAAGCACCCTGAACTATCAATGAGGTTTCCCCCAAGACAGCCGCATGCCCATGTAAGCATGTACCGTGTACCATGTACTGTGCATGCAGTAGCGTGTAGCGTGTACCGTATACCATGCAACGTTCACCGTATACCACGTGCCGTATACCGTATACCTTGTAGCAAGTACCGTGTCCCGAGGGTCACGCATCACGCAGCAAGCGTTACGCTTTACGCATTGTGTATAACGCATAACGCATCAGGTATCACGCATCACGTACAACGCATCATGCAGCACAGAGCATGCATCACGCATCATGCATTTGTCTATGCAGGGCAGGGTCGACAAGCACCCTGAACTATCAATGAGGTTTCCCCCAAGACAGCCGCATGCCCATGTAAGCATGTACCGTGTACCATGTACTGTGCATGCAGTAGCGTGTAGCGTGTACCGTATACCATGCAACGTTCACCGTATACCACGTGCCGTATACCGTATACCTTGTAGCAAGTACCGTGTCCCGAGGGTCACGCATCACGCAGCAAGCGTTACGCTTTACGCATTGTGTATAACGCATAACGCATCAGGTATCACGCATCACGTACAACGCATCATGCAGCACAGAGCATGCATCACGCATCATGCATTTGTCTATGCAGGGCAGGGTCGACAAGCACCCTGAACTATCAATGAGGTTTCCCCCAAGACAGCCGCATACCCATGTAAGCATGCATCGTGTATTTTGTACCGTGTATCATTTACCGTGTCCCTGTACTGTGTATGTTGTAGCATGTACCGTATACCATGTAACATGTACTGTATACCCTAAAAATTGTGTCAAGCATGTTCGAAGTTAAAGGGACACTGTCACCTATTTTTAGTATCACTTTGAAAAGCCAAAAAACATATTTGTTTCAATGGAAACCTTAAAATAATGGTCCAGTTTTGTTAACAAATACTCTACCAGTGCAGATGGCCAGGATGGAAATGGATTGCGACTTGAAAGAGTTGGTCAAATTTTTCAAGTTCGTCACAAGAGTTGTGGAAAAATCGCAGAAAAACTTATTACGGTATGTTCTTCCTTGAAGAAATCACTTGATATTATCTTCTTGGTGTTCTAAAAGCGATTTTATGTTTGAGCAAAGGTACTCTGTCATATATTTAGTGTATTTTGACCAAAAACACAGCAAAATCTGCGTGGCAATGCCCCTTTAAAGTACATTAATCCTGCCCTATCGCATAAGGTGATGAACATGTGAACATTTTCAGCACAAGTCTCTGTAGGTAGTTAAACCCAGAATGGGTTATGTAAGGCACTATTGCTTTAACTAAACACAAAAGAAGCAGTTTTATGCCTTGCACAGAATATACTAAGCAGCTCGATCGACATACCCGTAAGTTGATAAGCAGCCATTTGTCAACACCAACTTCAGCAAGCCGGAAATCACACAATAAGACTCTTTTGCGGCAGTAAAAAACTTCCAGGAAACTACCCACAGTCTTTCCAGGTTTCTCACAAGCAAAATATCATCAAATAACTCGAAAAAAGTCACGCTCTTGGCAAACAAAAATTTTTCTTCACAGTAATTTTATTCGAGTTCCCGGATGTAAACTCGCGTTTAACAGGGCAACACACACTTTTGAGCAAGCCGGAAATCACACAATAAGACTCTTTTGCGGCAGTATTATGTATTACGCATCTGCATGCATCACAGAGCAGGCATCATGCATCACGCATTTGTCTATGCACAGCAGGGTCGACAAGCACCCTGAGGTATCATTGAGGTTTCCCCCAAGGCAACCGCATACCCATGTTAGCATGTACTGTGTATCGTGAACCGTGTATTGTGTGCTGTATAGCATGTACCGTGTACCATGTACTGTGTATGCAGTAGCGTGTACCGTGTACCGTATACCATGTAACGTTTACCGTATACCATGTGCCGTAAACCGTATACCTTGTAGCAAGTACCGTGTCCCGAGGGTCACGCATCACGCAGCAAGCATTATGCTTTACGCATTGTGTATAACGCATAACGCATCAGGTATCACGCATCACGTACAACGCATCATGCAGCACAGAGCATGCATCACGCATCATGCATTTGTCTATGCAGGGCAGGGTCGACAAGCACCCTGAACTATCAATGAGGTTTCCCCCAAGACAGCCGCATACCCATGTAAGCATGCATCGTGTATTTTGTACCGTGTATCATGTACCGTGTCCCTGTACTGTGTATGTTGTAGCATGTACCGTATACCATGTAACATGTACTGTATACCCTAAAAATTGTGTCAAGCATGTTCGAAGTTAAAGGGACACTGTCACCTATTTTTAGTATCACTTTGAAAAGCCAAAAAACATATTTGTTTCAATGGAAACCTTAAAATAATGGTCCAGTTTTGTTAACAAATACTCTACCAGTGCAGATGGTCAGGATGGAAATGGATTGCGACTTGAAAGAGTTGGTCAAATTTTTCAAGTTCGTCACAAGAGTTGTGGAAAAATCGCAGAAAAACTTATTACGGTATGTTCTTCCTTGAAGAAATCACTTGATATTATCTTCTTGGTGTTCTAAAAGCGATTTTATGTTTGAGCAAAGGTACTCTGTCATATATTTAGTGTATTTTGACCAAAAACACAGCAAAATCTGCGTGGCAATGCCCCTTTAAAGTACATTAATCCTGCCCTATCGCATAAGGTGATGAACATGTGAACATTTTCAGCACAAGTCTCTGCAGGTAGTTAAACCCAGAATGGGTTATGTAAGGCACTATTGCTTTAACTAAACACAAAAGAAGCAGTTTTATGCCTTGCACAGAATATACTAAGCAGCTCGATCGACATACCCGTAAGTTGATAAGCAGCCATTTGTCAACACCAACTTGAGCAAGCCGGTAATCACACAATAAGACTCTTTTGCGGCAGTAAAAAACTTCCAGGATACTACCCATAGCCTTTCCAGGTTTCTCACAAGCAAAATATCATCAAATAACTCGAAAAAAGTCACGCTCTTGGCAAACAAACATTTTTCTTCACAGTAATTTTATTCGAGTTCCCGGATGTAAACTCGCGTTTGACGCTTTCGCCTTCAAAACAAATTTTTACTAAGTCTTTGGTCGGGTCAAAATTCACCAACAATTGGGCTGCCGTTTAATAGATATGACCCGTAGAGGCTACTTTTTGAGGCCAAATACTTGTTACCGCCAAGAACAAAGCGCACAATATCATAACCTTTTCGTCTTGGCCCGAGATCAAAAGTGTCACCCGTGTAGCCTGAAAAGAGACGAAATACAGTAAGATATAGGACGAGGACAGACTGTGCCAATCGCCAGCTTTCTTTCCCTCACGAGACTAAATGATGTCCTCGGGAAAACTTTGTTCAAGGCAGCCAAAAGCAAATCTACTGAAAATAACCGACCAAGAAAGCCGCGGATTTCTAGCGTAGCGCGCACCACTTCGAAACGTTTGATTCTGTCATAGTAGAGAATCATGGGAAGTAACTACAGTCTTTGCACTTGGAGGAGAAGGGAGGTTTTTTTCTTTTTTTTTTTTTTTTTGGGGGGGGGGGGGGGGTTGCTGGGTTTAAGCCAGTTTACAAACTCATGACCGGACAGTCTACTGCAGCTTTTAAGAGGATATGTAGTAAAAAAATAATGATAACAGAAACAAGCAGACAGTAAACAAGAGTTGACAAAGGAATCTCAAAGCAATTAAAGGGCCGAGAGCATAACCAGCCTATGTGACTTTTTTACTTTTTCTTGCTCAGATTTGCCTTATTTTATCGTACAACGAATATCATAAACCCTTGTCGAATTTGCACGAAACGTAAGGAATTTGACTAATTCCACCTGAAAAAAGCAGAGTTCAGGCCCTCCAGTGCTTTGATTGTACATTCAGAGCGTAGTTGCGAAGCCATTTCAAAGCAGTTTGGCCGTGAGAATGCGCGACTGCAATGCTTCTGACCAGTGCCAACAACCTGAACGAAAATACCGTTATTTACGCACGCTTGGCTCGCTTATATGTCGTGAGCTCACTACGGCAACACATCGCCTCTGTAGCGTGTGTGTAAGCCAACGTGTACGAGACCCGTCCGGTGATTGAAAGACACCATTAAGTCCGGAAATTCTCAAGTCTCTAGCACCTGTCAAAGAAACGAGTCGTGTTTCTTGTCCTTCCTTGTGTCTGAAGTGCCATTTAGCGCTCACTGGAATCACTTCGGATCAGGAAAAGGGCAGCGTTGAGAGTTGTGGGCCATTTCCTATCCCGTGCCGTGGTCGAAATGCCCGATATCCGAAGTGTTTTCAGACGGAGTATTTTGCAATAATTTTCGGGCGGGAACTCCATTTCGGTTTTGCCGTAGGATTTCCCGATATGCTTTGCGACAGTGGTCGGGCACTTGAAATACAGCTTTGGGCAGCTCGAAGTGAGTTCTTGCTGGCCGGCCGAAAGATGTTTCGCATTTGGAGTCTTTAATACAACATTAAAATCGATCTAAAAGGATTTTCAATCGAGATACGCATTTTGAGGCGTATATATCTACCTTAATAAAACTTAGTCTTGCTGTTTTGAAATACTGTTGATAAGAACTGATAAATCAGTATTACCAATTGGGAGAATGAATTTTCTGATTTAAGTTCGAAAAAAAATTATTAGACTTGTTTTTATCATATAAACTCAATTACAATGTTCCAGTCAGCACAGAAGAATCTATCACTTCACTGTTGTTTTAACCAATGTTTACATAAAAAATCATCAAGGCACAATCTTTTAAGTAAAGATGGTAATTAATCGTATGGATGATAACAGTTTTTGAGAACTTGTTCAATCTTAGCCTGCGTGGCAGGCGTTCTAAGGGGAAGGGGAAGGGGGAAAATTCGGGCGCGCGAGAACGCGAAGGGCGCGCCCTTCCCCCTAGAACGCTTGCCACGCAGGTTAGTTCAATCTTTGAACAGGGAACAAATGGATTTTTTTTACCATATGTTACTCTCTGTTAAAAACGACGAGAAGCAATTGACACTATTTTTAAGTACTGGCGCAGGTTTAGGAACGACAACAATAACACAATGTTTGTATGAGGCTATTGATAATAAACCAAGTGAAAATCCAAACAAAATTGTCAAAAGAGAGAATTGAACTCACGAAACCACACACTCTAGCCTAAATGCCCAATTGCAACATCAAAATCAAAATTAGGACATAATATGTCAGCATTGCATGATGGGGAAAAACTTACAGGAGATAGCCCGAAGGGCACTTTGATTATCTGATATACTCTCTCATTAATAACTGTTTTTTCCTTCTTTTGTCATAACTATTATCTTTGGTAAAATATTTTTTTTGTACATTGTATATTATCTGAGCTGGAACTCAGTGTAAATTATAATTTTGATGTCACCACCCGCTGTGATTAGCCTGATGTGCCATTGATGCTACAATAATGGTATAAAACAAATGACCAGTGATTGTTGAACAAGTTATGGTCATTGTCATGACAGACATAACAGGTTACCATAGTAACAGTATAACCTGTTAAAGACACCCTTAGTGTGAGCTACAAAACATGAGCTTAGTGACCCCATTTTTTGTTATCGAACTATAATAAGCATGTTAAGATACAACTTTTTGCAAAGTTTAAAAATATTTGTAGGAATGGATTAAGAGCCACCCTAAATTTTGAAAATTTAAGGTGGCTCTGAAATTGTTAAACAATGATGGGGCATTAAATATTATTTGTTTGATAACATTGTACCATCAACTGAATAAGGGTGGTAAGTATTAATCCATCAAAATGTCAGACAGTTCTGGAAAAGAAACTGTTGTCAGTAGGGGTGGAACAATTCATATTCCTTGCGATTCAATTCGATTTCGATTATTGCCTTTCGAAATCGAATATTTCGATTCGATTATGCAAACTTTTCTTGCGGATAGTTTTAGACTTATCTGTTGTACTGTCTTTAGCCGGAAAACCATAATATTTCCACACAGCTGATCTAAAAAATGCAGGCAGAATCACGATTGCTTGGTCGTTCGTCGCCATGTTTGAGAACATGACAATGAGCGTGTTGCACATGGTTTGCCTTATTTGGAAATTCTCAAGGGGTGGTAGAAAGGCAGCAGTTTTACCGGGCAACACAAAATGGCTCACAAACTGCAAATGCCTCTGCTCATCAATCAAAAATGCTGATTTTAAAGAGTTCTGAATTTTGATTTCACAATATGATAACTCACTGAGGGCACCCTAGAAAAGGTGTGCAAAAATCGAACCAAAATCGAAACATGGAAGCAAAGAATCGTGAATCAAACCGAATGGTCATAATCGCGATTAATCGAGAATTTGATTAATCGTTACACCACTAGTTGTCAGCCACTTCAATATTTATTACTGATATTTAATATTCAGTAACCTATATTGATATTTAATATTCAGTAACCTATATTGAAATTCTAATTAAAATATTATCATACAAATCCTTATGTTGGTTACAGCATTGTGATAATGTAAAGAAATTGTTTGCAGAACAACATGAATTATTCTGTTAATTCACAATGATAAAAATCTAACTTCCGAGAAATTCAGCCATTGAAATTATGACTATCTATTTTAGATTGTAAACAGGATCAAAATCTGGAAGTGTTCCATTTGTTGGATTTATGCCATAATAATAATAATAATAATAATAATAATAATAATAATAATAATAATGATAATAATAATAATAATAATAATAATAATAATAATAACAACAATAAACTTTATTAACATGTCAGTAAAATATCTAGCAGAGGGGGAAACACTCACCTAATAGGGGACACATAACTAAACTTTAAAAAAAAATTAAACTGAACTAATCTAAATAAAAACATAACTACAAAATCTGAAACTGTACATGTATAAAAGATTAAGATATAAATATTTATAAAAGAATGTGAGACCCTAACTCAAAGGCTGTTTACACAACAGAAAAATGGGTACGGACCCTAAACTCCTTCGAGTTAAACGTCTCCTTACTTTATTGTTGTTGCCTTTTTTATTACATGTCGCGCGTATTGTGACGTAGTTAAATTACATAATTTATGACACTCTCCCGGGCCGACAAGTTAAGCTGAATAGTACACGTTCATGCTTAAAGAGTAAGAAGAATGTCTTATAGTGTTCGCCTCAAAGTCAGTGATTATTCTATTTGTTCCTTGATTCTCTGTGCTGCCTTCTGAGCGGCAAGTCGTATAGGAGGACGTTGTATATCATTTTCAGGAGCTTTTTCTGTGTTTTTGTTACTCGGTATGTCACTCCCATCTGACATCTCTAATGGATAAAGTTTCTCTATAGGTCTTGATAGTTCCTTTCCAGAGCTTACTCTCAGAGATACAGATCGTGTGAGTCCATCTTTCCCCGTGTGCAGTCTAGTAACTACACCTATTTTCCATTGGTTTCGCGGTGTGTTATCGTGTATGAGAACAACATCTCCAATAATAACTCCCCTTTTGTGTAATATTCTCTTTCGACAAGTGTGATGTTCTCGGAGACTTGTCAGATATTCGGTTTGCCATCGAATCCAAAAGGCGTGTATTAGTGTTTTCTGATACTGAGCTCTTTTTGTAAGAGCTTTTGTTGAAATCTCAGATGGAATATAGTCAGGATCTGCTTCATTTTCTTTAGCATTCGTGTCTGGTAATGCTAGAAGACGGTGTCCACATAAGAAATGTGATGGCGTCAGAGGAGAGGCATCGTTGATATCTGTATAAGAGTATGTTAAGGGACGGCTGTTTAGCACCGCTTCTACTTCAGTAAGTATTGTGTTTAATTCAATCATGTTTAGGCAGGCTTTCCCTAGAGTTTTCTTTAAACACCTTTTCATTAGGCCAATAAGTCGCTCGTAAAATCCTCCCCACCACGGAGCTCTTTCAGTGATGAATTGCCATGTTATGTTGTGATGAGCGAGGAACCTTTGGGATGAATCCGTTTCAAGGATGTGAGTTTTGATTGTTTGAAGTTCTTGAGCTCCGGCTTTGAAAGTTTTTGCGTTGTCTGAAATGATACATTCCGGAACTCCTCGACGGCTTATGAATCGTCTGAATGCTCTAAGGAAGGCATCGGTGGTCTGATCTTCTACTAATTCAAGGTGTACGGCTCTTACTACTGCACATGTGAAAAGACATATGTACATTTCAGACGAAGTTTGATTTGTTTGGTCGCGGACATAAAGAGGGCCTGCGTAATCGATCCCTGTAAATTGAAAGACTTGTGATTGTTTGACTCTTGATTGTGGAAACGGTGGTGTGGGTACAGAACGAAAAGGTGGTCCTTGGACTTTTCGGCATGTTACGCATTTTGATATGATTCTTTTTAAAAGTTGTCGACCTTGAGGTATCCAATATGTCTGTCTGATTTGAGTTAATGTTTCTCGTACTCCACCATGCATGACCTGCTTATGCATAGATTGGACGATGAGTGTAGTTAAGTAGTTATCCTTTGGTATGAGGATAGGAAATTTTGTGTCGTGAGGCAGATCTGTATACTGTAGTCTACCACGACAGCGTATGAGATCTTCATCGTCAAGATAAAGATCGAGTTGTCGTATAATGGCAGGTTGTCTGGATTTGTCTTTGCTCTTCAGGTATGAAATTTCTTGTCTGTAGATTTTGTGTTGAGTAGCTTTTAGTAAGATATTTCTGGCTTCCGCGATATCATTCGCTGTAAAAGTTTCACTATATACTTCACTTTTTGTCCATTTTCTCGTGAAGTTGATAACTCGGGCTGTGACTCTGAGTAGACGGACTAGGGTGCTGTATCTTGTTATGTCAATGATGTTAAGTATATTCGGATCTTCTTCAACGTTTGTGACAATTTGCATTTGTAGGCTTTGAAGTTCCTCGTGAACTAAATTTTGGGGATGTGGAGGCCATTGTTCCTCTGGTTCGCTAAGCCATGGAGGTCCTTCAAACCATAATCTTTTCTTATCGTTGAATACAATAGTGCTAACTCCACGGGTTATCAAGTCAGCTGGGTTCATAGATGTCGGGCAAAATCTCCAAGTTTGGGATGACGTGATTTCTTGTATCTTTTGAACTCGAGTTTGAACGAATTATTGTCGTTGTTTGTTGGAAGATAACCATGATAAGACAACTGTAATAGGTTCCACAAAGCCGAGCGGGTCAAATAATTTTGACGCGAAGCTTAGTGCTGTTCGTTTTGTTGTATTTGCCATAGCATCTCTTTCTCTGATCATTTTTTCGAGTGAAAGTGAAAGCGTGTCACTTGTTGAATTCCAGGTGAGTCCCAAGATTTTTGTCGTTCGGGCTGCTTGTATATTATCTTCTTGTGCTTTGCGATTTAGAGCTTCTGAGTTAGAAGTCCATTGACGTAGATTCATTCCTGCTTCTTGTAGGTAAATTCGCGATAACGAGTAATATTCCAAGGACTTATTTTCGCAATCAGTTCCGGTTATCCATATACATGTTCTCCATGAGGTCTCGTGCTACCCAGTTGTCCTTTTGACTTAGGTGATATTGTATTGTTGCGTTCAGTAAAAAGGGCGAGGGTGTCGCTCCAAATAGAACTCGGCAAAATCTGTAAGCCTCCAAGTTGTTTTTACGGACAACTGGTTGGTTTACATCTTTAAGCCATAGGAATCTTGTTGCGTCTCTGTCTAGGGAGTTCAGTTCGATCTGTAAGAAGGCTTTTCCTATATCTGCAGAGAAGGCCTTTCTGTGTGTTCTGAATTTTAAGAGAATGCCTGTTAAATCTTGCATCAGATTTGGCCCTGTGTGTAGACAATCATTGAGGCTTGATGATTTAGGTGACGTTCTGGCAGATGCGTCATAGACTATTCGCATTTTTGTTGTCGCGCTGTCCGATTTGAAAACTGGGAAGTGAGGCATGTAGTGCAAAACACCTTCGTGACGATCAAGGTTTTGGACTTTCTCTATAAACCCGATGTTAAGTTGCTCAAGGAGTTGATCGTTATACTTCATTATAAGTTCTGGGTCTTTCCTGTTTAGACTGTTTTGTAAGCTGTTCAGTCTTTTCTTGCTCAAATTGTAGTTTGTTGGCAGATTGTGTTTGTTGTCCTTCCATGGGAGTCTTACATTATATCTGCCGGTAACATTGTTGAATTCAATGGTCTCTTGAAAACGTTTCTGGACTTCTGTTGCCTCAGTGTCATTGCATTCGTCTGGGATTTTGCTTATCTCCCAGAACTTAGCGAGAGTTTCGTTGAGGTCATCGTTTCTTGTGGGCTGTGCATCAGTCAGTTGACATAATGTGCTGAGTGTGGTTTCTGTACTGTAGTCGTCGCTGGGTACCGGTCCGGAGAGAAGCCATCCGAACTCGCTTTGTGTTGCTATCCATCTCCCATCTTGTGATTTCTTTGTGTTTCCCAGAATGATCTGGGCGTAGTTGTCGTTTCCTATAAGTATATCTATTGTGCGATCACCTTCTGCGTTTAGTGGATCGGCGAAAGTGAGAGCTTTGAATTCGACAGGAATTTCCGTGTGTTGGGTGCTTGAGAGTGGTGGGCAGATGGTTGGCGTGACTAAGGCTGTTATTTTGACCTCCTTGTTTACCGCGTTTAAGGTAAGTGTTATGACATCGTAGGATTTCGGAGTACCTTTGGTTGAACCAAATGTGGTTACGTCTAGTACCTCATTCTGGGTAGCTTTCAGCTGTAGCTTATTCTTCAGGCATTGCGTAATGAATGTTTTTTGTGATCCGGTATCGATAAGGATACGTGCCTGGCATCTCGTAGTTGGTCCGCTTGCTGTGACCAGTGCAGTTTGCATTATTGTAGTTGTGTGTGTCATTGTACTTGCCAAGGCTGTGACGTTTCTGCTGTTTTGTGGGTCTTCTTGTTTTTCATATCTTTCACTTGAATCTCGTTTAGGCTCGCTTGGTTCACAGATCGACGTATGATGTTTTAGTCCGCAATTTAGACATCTTCCTCTTGAACGACATTGAAATCTTGTGTGGCCTGATCGGAGGCAGTTAAGGCATTTATTTTTCTGCGCCAATATGGTCTTTCTCTCTTTCGCCGTTTTTACTTTCGAACATTGGACGTGGCGATGTTTACCTTCGCAATATATGCATGGTTTTAGCTCGAATCTCCCGTTTGTATTGAAGCCTTTTGGTGGCGGATGTTGCGGATGTATAGGGGGCGATCGAGTGTTTGTGAGTAAGGCGCCAGCTGTGGGTATGAGAACGTCGTCAACGACTGAGCTTGGATCGTTTCTTGCGCAAGTTGACTCTTTTCTCTCGTGTCTATTTCATGCGAAAGCGCTGTTCGTAAATCATTCAGGGAACAATCTGCCTGCGGATTTGTTCTGAATATTGTACAACGTAATTGTTCCGGTAATTTCTTTAGCAGTATTGGGATTAGCAGACTGCCATATGAATCTGTCTGGACTCCCAGCGTTTCTAAGGCACGAATGTTGCTCTCGCAGCTATCGTAAAATTTTCGTAATTGCTGCACATCAGCCGAGGGTGCGGTGATTTTTGAAAGCGATTCCATGTGCGCGTTGATTAGAACTTGTTTTCTTCCGAAGCGTTCTTTCAGCATTTCAATGGCTTTTTCGTAGTTTTGTGACGTCATTGGTAGCCCTGAAATTGCGCGCGCTGCGTTACAGGTTATCAATCCTTTCAAGTAGTTCATTTTGTCAATATTGTTCAGTTGATGATTGTTGTGTACTGCGTTACTGTAACTATCCCAAAACGTAAGCCATTCGAGTGGGTTTCCGTCAAATGATTGGATTTGTAGTTTTGGAAGGTTGATGTGGACTGCTGGTTTGGCTTGGAACGTACTCACCGCATGCTTGTACTCGTCTGTCACAAATTCTTTCAGTTTAAGAATCCAATAATAGATGTCGTCTTGGAACGTCAATGCTTGATCTGCCTCTTCGCTTATCTCTTCGTCCTTTTCTAGTGCGCTCAAGATGGTGGAATCCATAGCCTTTATTTCGTCCAATCGTCTTGAGAGTCGTTCTGCAATTGCCTTCAGTTCTGTGATGTTTGTAGCCTCAGTATCGGCCATAAGTCGCTCCGCGCGTTTGATGTCTTGTTTGCAATGTCCTTTGTATGCCCCTCTGACTGCCTTGTGGTGTTTCAGTTCTTCGTTGCTCATTCTTACAATGGTCCCGGCACCAATGTTACAACTGTTTACGTTGTAACAACAAATAATAACTCCTTCGAGTAAAACGTCTCCTTACTTTATTGTTGTTGCCTTTTTTATTACATGTCGCGCGTATTGTGACGTAGTTAAATTACATAATTTATGACAGTCAAGAAAGGAGTATGGACCTCACATTTTCGCCCATGTATGCGTACCATATCATTTGGGATTGGTCCGGACCTGTGTTTACTCAGGTTTTGGGGCCATAGAAGTCTATGGCCCCAAAACCAACAGTAGCCTCATTTGAAATAACGAATGCTGACTGGTTTTGACATTAGGTGAATCTTCACATGCAAAGCAGGCAACAGTTGACGGCTTGACACATCTGACCTGTTTCTATTCGCTCAACAAAATTTCACCACTGAGTATTTTTTTTTTTGACATAAAGAAGCTCTGCATTTACAAAACTCCGAAGAATAATTCTTAAAATGCTAGTGTGCTGGTACTGACAGAGAAATTTTCACCGAAAGTGAAGAAAATTGCCTAAGAAGTCCAATCCACTGAATTCTCTGAAACCAACAGCAGCCAACAGTTGTGTATTTCACCTGTGAACTTTTGACCTATGTAAGTAAATGAACCAATCAACATTTATTATTTTGAATGAGGCTACTGTTGGAAAATTTCAATAATTAATTTCAAACCTGAATTTTCTATGTATTTTGATTTCAATAATGCAATCCGTTCCCAATTAATGAAAGTCATTCCCAAGTAATAAATGGTACATGCTGAGTATTTTGACTGTAAGATATGTACAATTATGAATAAAAAATAAATAACTCTAAATTAATGTGAACAATTATACAATAATGAATAAATAATATATGAGATATAGAGATAAATAAATATGTAGGTAAAACTATTCAATACCTTATAACCCCCAAAATGAGCCTGTAAAACAGGCTAGCATAGACTTATACACTGTACGTAAATATTTCGATTCCTTTATAGCATAAAATAATTTTACGCCAGATCGCCTAAAAAGAGGGGCGACATTATAAAGACAATGGTATTCAAAGGAGACAAAAAGAACGCTATATTTAATTAAGCTTATATGATTTTGTAGCTTCGAGTACAGTACACAGTATTGGGAGATTCAGACTCACCGTTTCAGTTGTTCTTAGCATTTTAATATTTGATAAGTCTCCAGAAATATCTCTAAAGTCTGACCACGCCAGAACGGTGCATCCGGAAAGCTTTTGGACCTGTAGCCAACCCAGTAGCCATGCATCTCGTCTCTTTGTATTGAGAGCATTTTCTAAGGCATTCCTTGGCCGCCATTTGTTTACTTAGTAACCGAGCCTAACATATGGGCATTAACCCGGCCCTCCCCTCGAGGAAAACGTCACTTGAAAAAATAGGCAGTCTAGGATCGCATGTATCTACGGGATTATTTATAGGTCATCTACTTGAGTTATGTAGGAGTAGCTCTATAATGCAAACAAAGAGAAGAATCAACTCCAACTGATCAGCAAGCCAATTTTAACTTTTCCTGCATTCCAAATATTTATTATGCTGTTGTGTGTTCACAGGCGGCCCAAGCTCGCTATCAAATAACAGGGTTCTGACTCTTGTTGTGTAACAAAGATTCGATTTATAAAGGTTTGTATGGGAACGCAACGGTATTGCATCAAAACTTAAAAATTCGAATGTTATGTGAATAAAATTGACTTACCCTGTTGCTGTGTTGTATTCTTTGTTATTTGCCTGCTCCTCGGGGCGATTTAACGCGATTTCGGCGAGCTATCGTTATTTCGGTTTTCCACTGCTAAAAGAAAGACAAGGCCGAACACTGATTTCTGGAGTGCCCGCCGATCGAAGCGAATAAATCCTCTGAAAATAATCCTGTCGACTCAATTCGTCCGCAGAATCAAAGAAGAGATGTTAAAGTTCCATGTCAGTTCACTAAACACGCAAATCTGCCCTCAAACGCCTTCGCTACGAAAGATTTATTTCGAGATTGTTTCCCCTCACAAATTCGAAATAGCCGCGGCCGCGGACTGTTTCACGATTCGCATAGTATGTTGGGTAACTATAATTAGCCCGACCGGGGGTGGACAGCATCAATTTGTCGACAGCCAAACCAAAATGCTCCCCGGGTCCCCTCGTGACTGCTGTGTGACGATACTATTCAGGTGGGTTCTTTGTTTTATTTCATTTGTTGGCGGTATGACCACGATGAAAGCGCTTTAATGAGGTGTGAAAACAGTGAAAATCTTTCGAGGCCAAAAACTCGAAGTTGTTTTTGCGAGAATGGCCTCGGTTCAAATGAATTAATAAGGTATGTAGATTTGTCAGATTTTCACGAAACTCAGTTGGCCAGTATGTTTGCTGGATATTTATGCACCAAAGTGTGGGGGGTTTTTACGAAATTCCAAATACTTTTCTCGTGGCGCCCCAAAGTGCGACGCACATAGAATAATTTTCTATTGTCCAACTTCAAAGTAGATTTACTCGGGAACCAATGAAAATATCGAAAAAGCCTCACACACTTTGTTAGGCCATTAACTCTCGAGTGACTCGGACCAGTTTGTTTTGATTTTCACGCTAACACCACGGAGGCTGGTAATTCAGTGAAGCAAACACCGTCGGTTTTGCGTTTGAGGCTCACGCGCGCTTAACTAAAGGCAAAACAGGAAAATAATTGCTGTTTTCAGAATTTGCAATTTATTAGCTTTACAGTGATGTATAGTTTTCTGGGGTTTCGTTAAAGTTAGAGACATTTAGCTATAGGTTTTTCACGTGAACGGCAAACTGCAAACGGCAGTTTCAGGTTAGGCGTTTGGCGTTTGGCGTTCGAGGTATCTCAACGTTTACCGGTTTAGCTAGAGGTTTTCACTCGCTCTGTGTTGATCGCCGCCATATTGGATTTGCTTCCTGTGCAAATGCTTGTGTTTCGAGAGAAGACAAAATGCTCAACATGCACTGTTTCGACTCAAATTTCTTCTCTATATCTAGACATATAACTAAGTTACATATTTGTACCGTCAATACGTGAGATAACTGAAAAGAAAAGCAAAGAAACCTTGAGGGAAATTACAAACGTGAAAACCTGCCTCCTGCCGTCGAAAACGTGCATTGAAAACCTCAAACGTGAAGTCAGCGCCTGGTTACGTGACTCCTAGACGTTGCGCGTGTACGAAAGATTTTCGGGATTAGGCACCCTCGAAGGTTTACACTAACCTTAAATCGCTCCGAGGAGCATGCAAATAACAAAGAATACAACACAGCAACAGGGTAAGTCAATTTTATTCACATAACATTCGAATTTTTAAGTTTCGATGCAAAACCGTTGCGTTCCCATACAAACCTTTATAAATCGAATCTTTGTAACACACCGCTCATAAAGCAAGGGTCACGTCCCGGTTATCTGATAGTGAGCTTGGGCCACCTGTGGTGTGTTTTGCAAAATCCTTCGATCGTCATGGACGCCAAACAAAAACTTCGGTTTGGGCACCGATTTTCAGCTTGAAAATGTCCACAGACTGCAACAAAACCTAAAATTAAATTTTGACGAACAAACACTCGACACATTGATCGAAAGCTGCGTCTCACTGTCGGAGAAAAATAGCATAAAATAGTACCAAAAAGTGAATTTTTAATCACCAAAGGCTTCGGCAACACGTGAAGGTGAAGCAGGTATATACTTCATGGTAGCAGCCCATATAGTCACCCAACCATACACGAGATCACGTTAGAAAAGTAGATTGGATTGGTTTCGATTACTATCCGAAGATTAGGATTTGTTCCGATTATTATCCGAAGATTTGGACTACTTACGGGCCCGTAGATACAAGGGGCGGATCCGTGCGGATAGTTCCTTGGTATTTTATAGTGGTATTATTTTGTCCATGGGGGCCTGTGGCCTTGTGTTGAATTAAGCATCTTAATTTGAAGAAAAAAAATGGATTCTGACTACAACAACACGAGAGATTCAATGTGAAAGTTTATTTAGGATGCGTCAGTCAGTCATCTGATGCAAATTACATTAACAGTATACAGCCTTACGAATAACAATGTTTCTAATCAAAAGCTGCTAAGAGCCAACCCGTGAATAAAAAATGGTAACGCATAACTCAATATTGCGGCAAGCTTATGTTTTCACACTGAGTCAGACACGGTTCGATATTTCTTTCAAAATTAAAGGTAAGGATTTTTGACAAACGCAAAAAGAAAACTACGGTACATCAGGCTCAGGAACTCAAAAAAGCCCAGGCCGAACAGAGTTAACCCATTTCAGACCGGGCTTGTTTTGATCTTTTTGGACCCGTCCAAAGTCTGAGTGCGAAGTTTGTGGTTTGGCGCTGTGATGAAATTCGAGAAATATCAGTTGGCTGGCGAAGGTAAACACAACACTGCAAACAACTACAACTGAAACAACAAAAATGGGATGTTAAATGCAAGTCATACAAAAGATACTGCATTTTGCATAATGTGCTCCAAGGGACAATGGCTTGGTTCTTATCTAAGTTGTAATCTTGAAACAGGAAGAAAAATCGCTTAAAAACGATGAAAACTCAGAAATACCAACTGAAGAGAGAAAATAAAGGCAAATAATGGACTAATAACGGTGTTAATGAGGGTAATGATGCCGGCTTAATTTATTGATATTCTTTAATACTACAAGCAGCTGAAGATAAAGCAGCGCAGTTGTGGTAGCAAAATATGAACGCTTATAGAAATACTACAAGTATTCTTTATTCTGAACTAATTCAGAATAAAAATGGGTGGCAAATTTATCTGTTGCACTTTTTGCCATGCGTGGCCTTGGACCGATTTATATTAAAGCAATGCATGTGGACAGCTGGAAAGAATTCGTCATCTAGTGAAATATGGCGGCTTCCAGCTATTTCCAGGCTCAGTACTGCGTATATCATCAGTAAATTTTCATTATTGTAGCACTTTAATATGTTAGGTGTACAATACATACTACTTTTAGGGAGCAGAAAATGGGACGATTTTTTTATTTTGGTCTCTCATCGCCAAAAACAAAATTAATCCGATGGGACGAGTAATAATTTTGAAAAATTGAAAACTTGTTTACTCTTTTAGGAACTGTCAATCGTAGTGTTAGTAAAAAATAGAGCGGTTTTGAATTGAGTGTCGAAAGTAATTGCGCAATTTCTTTGGTTTAACATTGCTATGCTTTGTGATTGGTCACCCATCGGAATAGCCAGCTGACCGCTTAATAGAAGTGTTCTAAAATTTAGCATGTTATGTGGCAATAATTGAACTAGAATACAAAATTTGCTCACATGATGTATATTTTAATGCTAACAGCAACAGTAATCCAAAATGTGATAAATAAAATTAAGTTATTGTATGTCCAAGGAAGTTCAGTAATGCCTGGCTATCGGATTTTATTTTCTTCGTAAGGCAAATCTTTGTTATAAACCACTTTATCAAACGTTTTGTCACCACATTCAACATAAAAGGAAAAAAATAGTTATGGTTGTCTGTTATTTGAGATCGTGTAGGTTAATCTCGTGAAGCAAGTCACTCACTTTGATTAGTGCAAATGAAAGTTCTTCCTGACCTTTTAACTAGGTGACCGTTTAATAGAGGTGAAATACAATCAAATTCGCCAGTTGGTAAATCTAAACGGTGACCGCGTCCGCTTAATAGGGGTCAATATGGGGAGCATTTTCCGGGGATTTGATAAAATTAATGATCGCTTAATAGAGGGTGACCGCTTAACAGAGGGCCGCTTAATAGAGGTTTGACTGTACAAATGCTATTTTGTTTCGTTTCTCTCTTCCAGTTACTTCAGCGGTTCCACCTAGAGTATCACTATGAACCATTGGAGTTGTACCAGAAGTTGATAACAGTTCCGGATAAACCGGTTAAAATCAAGTTTGTCGACCGCCTTTGAATGCCTGCCTACAAGTGACGCGTAGAATAGAATCAATATTACAGACTAAAAGTATAATAAACAGCCCCGCAGAAAAATGCTGCTCAGTAGCTTGCGCCCTTGAGGATTTCACCAACAGACTTAAAAGTTACCACAGTTAAGAAAAGCTGGAAAGCTTTCATTTTATTGGTCGTACTTCAGGATTTCATCCACTAACTCGAAAATTACTGCTCACTGGCTTTCACTTTCAAGAATGGTTCGCGTGGCACATCAAAATTGTATTTCACAAGCTATTAATTTTCAAATGAATATCGTCGAAGAAACGGAAACTGTTCTATCAAATTCTGCACTCGTCGAATTTGTTTCGTAGTCCACTCAACATTTTGCCGCGTCTGAGAGGGTACTGGGTCGACAATTGAAGCGCAGTCGTACAGATATTTCTTTGTGCACGTAATATTCAGGAAGTCGCAAATCTTGGCCAGCGTTTCCCGGGTGTGCGTCATCGCATCTATGCTTGCCACGTTATGTACGCGACCCGGAAAGTTCTTCTCTACTTCGAAACTCCCTTGAGCTAGTCTGCTGTAACTGGTAATGCTGCCATCAAGTTCACGCGAATAATTCACCTGAAATGGTTAACAAACAAGATCAGACAAAAAGTATACATAGAGAGTTTAAAGGGGCAATGTCACGTACGAAACACCCGATATAGCGAACCGCTTTATAACGAAGTCACCGGTATAACGAACTCCTATATAACGAAGTCCCCGGTACAACGAACGATATTCTTCAGCCCGGCGAAAGTTACAGTAAACTATATGGAACAGACCCCCGATATAACTAAATTCTCGTTATAAGTTTAGTCCAGGGATCAGTTTTAATTTTCCATATTGAGTATGAAGTCAAAGGATTAAAACAGTAAAACAGATTTAAAACGACCAAAACATCTCAGCGTGACATAAATATGCATTGTGTGAAACGAGACTGTCTAGACAACTGGATGACGTGATTGCACTGAGGAATTAAAAAAAAAAAGTTTACTCTAGCAATCATCTTTTAACGCGTAATAAACTGGGAAATTAAAAAAAGTTTACTGTACCAATCATCTTTTAACGCGTAATAAACTGGGAAATTAAAAAAGGTTTACAGATGATGGAACGAGTTAATTTTTTCATATCTGTCCCCGTATAATATATATCGCTCAACGGTTCGCGTATTAACGAGATAATAAAAAGATAACTCCAAAACTGGAAAATTCACTCTGCCAATATTTCAAGGCAATTGAGGAAAACAAACAAAGTCACAGTATATGTACGTGTAAGCTCGCGTATGAAGCTAACGGTTATATCGGTATCTTCCTTACGATAAAAAATCGTCTACATTGAGACCCAATGGACTGAAAAATCTTTGTCAGTCAGGTGGACCCACTGGGCCTCCCTTTATCTGAGTAAAGCCTTTGTTGGGCCCTTGGTGTTGGTTCAGAAAAAAATCAGAGGCTCCAAAGAGCCAATCCGTGAATAAGAAATGCTAACACGTAACGCAATATTGTGGTAAGCTTATGTTTTCACAAGAACACGGTTCGATATTTTTTCTTTTGAATTAAACGTAAGGATTTTAGACGAACGCAAACAACAAAAAAAAAGTAAATCACTTTCATAATGAATAAGAGAGGCCAATAAATGAATAAATTACATTCATTATAAATTGAACCTCGTGCCACCCGACTGCGAGTCAAGGCGCCAGACCCGTTAATATTTGAAGGTAGATAAGCATCAAAACGCGTGTCTCGATTCGATTCTAATCCTTTTAGATCGATTTTAATGTTGCATTTAAGACTCCAAATGCGAAACATCTTTAAGCTTATCGTTGTTTATATTCGTTTACAACAAATTAGTTACTGCTATCGCTGGATTCACGCTGTTCTTGTTACGAAACGCATTCGAAACAAAGCATTACGTCACTGAATTTACAGTTAATGGCGTGAGTGAATTTCACCACCGTTGCCGATAACCCGTTCATTACGCATGCGATTTATGTCTTAATGTACATACTTCAATTAGCATATATTAGTTTATACACGACCACACAAGCTTTTTAGCTTTAACTCTTATCGTGTTAAAATAAAGGTTTTAACAGTTCATTTCATCTTCAATATTTCTCATTTCTCTAAATTTTAAAAATCCTTTAAGAAAAACTATTTCCTTCCAAACATACCCAAAATCACAACAACAACAACAAAATTACAAAACACCCCATACATCGATTCATGAGATGAGCAACGAGTTTTTGGATTACTTGAAACGTGAACGAGATATTCCCATTAAACCCATGTTAAGTGGCGGAAAAATGGAATTCAGGGGTGCTTACCATTCACATGGAAAATCCAGAAATTCTGGTTGGGAAATCAAATGGTATGTATCATTCCATTTAGAAAGTGTGAGAAATTATGGGCTGCTGGTTCTGCTGATACATTTTTTCCATACATTTTAATCTTTCCAGCTGACGTGAGTTGTATTTTTACTTTTCCCGTCTTCCACAAGGTCAAGTTAAGACCAGTTAAGTCATTTAATGTTTATGCATGAAATTTCCAACCGGATGGATCCTGTAAATGGTAAGCACCCCAGGTGTCGGCGTGTACTCCGCCTTAATGTGTTAACAATACCCTAGCAAAAGGGTATTCATTGTCTTTTAACCCTTTAACCCCTAAGAGTGACCAGCATCTAATTTCTCCTTAGATGATCACTGCTTAATCAAACCTAAAGGTCATGAGAGTAAAGAAAATGATCACTCAGTAAAGAAAGGTCTTGATTGTCAAACGAATTCTTCTCATTAGTATCATAGGAAATGTATGGAGAACAGTGTAGAGAATATGCATGTTGATGTTAAGGTTTAAAGGGTTAATCTCACCTTCAGATATTCTTGGCCTCTTTTCTTTTCATCTGCTCGCCTCAGAGCCATGGTGGCGATGTTATCAAAAGGATTCCTTATAACGTGAATGAACTTTAGCTGAACACCAAGTTTCTTCTCCAGTTTCTTTAGAGACGCCATTCCTTCTGTTTCAAGCAAAATTCCTGAAGCTTGGGCGGCCTTCTTATCTCCAATCACCTGCGCAAAATAAGCTCAAATAATGAACTCCAACATACCGTAGTTTATTTCGAAAATAAACCTCAACCTCCTCAAACACGAAGTTCCGGTATAAAAAGAGCCTGGCCAGGCCTGACCATTCTCACCTCCAGTCGTCGATCAACCACTGAAGCATTAACAACTGACATCAAACATGCGTCATTACTGAGACCATTGCTAACAAAATTTGGAAATAACTTTATGAAAGTTATATCAGAAGTCTCAATGAACTTCTATTTTTTTTTTGCTTAGGTGAAATATTGATGTAATCACAGTTAATCGAAGGACTGGTTATGAAACCTGAGAAATGTCTTTGTTCAATGTTTTTGTTATCGTTTTTCGGCCTTGACCGTGCACAACACAATAGATGTTGATCTTTTGTTCGAGCAACTGACCAATAGAAATGTTGCTTTTAAGTTATTCAGTCATAGCGTGTGATCAAAAAACAAAAGATGTGCAGGGTAAATACGGTTCAACTTAAATTGTAGCTCCTTTGTTATCGCCATTGAAGTCTGCAAGGATTCATAACCAGTCCCTCGAGTAACTATAGAGTGTTTTCACTCACGTGGTCTGCAGCTATGCTAATTTATTTGAACAAAACAAAGTGTTTGCATTAGAAAAGAGTTCAATCCCCACAGGATTAGCTTGGGACACCAATATGGCCGCCGTTTTATTGTTTTGGGACACCAACATGGCCGCTGTGACGTCATGTGAAAACACTCTATAGTTTAATTAGATTTTGAAGCAAAATCTGTTTAAAGGACGAGCATGTTAACCACATTTTGTGACTAAAAGACGCCTTAATTTACATTTGGGGAGGAGCTAAGCCTTTTATAACGGAACTTAGTGTTTAAGTAAGACAACCCGTAAGCTTTTGAAACCTTTGGAGGGGAGGTATGGTTAGGGTTAAGGTTAGGGGAGGGGTTAGAGTTAAGGCGGAGGGGAGGGAGTGAAAATGTTAGAGACTGGTAAAACTTTGGGTCTCAGGGACAAGATAACGTTGGTGGAGAGGGGGTGGCGGGTGGTGGTTTCCCGGTCCCTCCTCTAGATCTACCACTCGCAATTCCCGGGAGTTACGACCAACCTTTAAGCCAGAATGACCACTCATGGCAAATCATAAGAACATCTTTTTTTTATTAACATGTGAACCTTAAATTGATCTCCAATTACATGTGAAGAAACAAAATAGCCCGCCTTGTTGTATGGACCTTACGCAAACGTTCTGTGAAGAATGCAGCCAATCAGAAGGCTGGAAAGGCGTTGCATATTCTGCGGTATGACACGGTTTGTAGTCACCGTCAACGGCAGGTGCTCGCCGTTGTAAAATCTTTGTAAGGTAACATGTTCGTAACTTGCTCGGTAATGTTCGGAGGTTTTCGGTAATCTTCGATCATTTTCGGAAATTTTCGCAATATGACCGAAGACGTTAAAATGACCTTCGGATAAACATCGAAAAATTTCAGAACATTTTCGGTAAATAGACCTCTTTAGCTTGTACATTTTGTTTTCCCAATGTAGGTCATGTGATGTTACCCTAGAGAACTGTTTCTTTTAAATTTTGTTTTCTTCACGTGCATATGTATCCATAATTTATGAAAAGACAAAGAACGAATTCCCTTGAGAACATCACATGACCTACAATGGGAAAACAAAATGTACAAGCTAAAGAGGTCTATTGCCGGGTGTCTTCGGTAAACTTCGGAAAAATTCAGGAATTGATCACATAGACCAGTTCCGATATATTAAAATTCATACTTGGCTCCGAGGCTTAGGGGAATGAAACAAAAGAAATGAATAATTCAACGCTGAACCTCAATGTGATTTCTTTTGTTTTATTCCCCTAAGCCTCGGTGCCAAGCATGAATTTTAATATATCGAAACTGGTCTATTCACTTCTGCTCGTGTATTTCAACGGCAAAAGTCTACAGTTTCCACCCATGTGGGAGGCTAGACAGCTTTAGCGCGATCGCGCATGTTTTCAGTTGGCGATCAATCTGTGTACAGCTTCTTGTTTTCAAGTATAAACAGACTGTGACTGTGGGTAGCCACTCAAAGTTAATACTTACATCGACCACACCATCCCGCGTGAACGCCTCCAGGCGTCTTGTTGTATACTACAGTATTGCAACAACTCTTTATATGCTAGATAGAATAAATCATCACAGATTTATTGCCCACCAACTGTCGTTGAATAATTGCTGTATTAACCTTACTCACCTGTATGCTTTTATTGTATGTCCCTTGCCATTGGTCTTTAACGTTGTAGTGATATTTCACAGGTTTATTTTCCACCGGCCGAGAACGCACGCCAAACATGACGTCATAACGAGACTTTGCAAGCAGCAGCTCGTAGATGTAATATTTCGACCTCTGCGTCAATAACGGGTTTTCAATCCACTCTTTCAAGATATTAAAGTCGTTGGCAATGATCACATTTGGATGAGCATCTAACAGTGAAGCTAACAAAGTGTGACGACTTCTGTTGTAGCCAATAAAAAGAAGAAACGTTTTAACTTGGTCGTAAATTCTTGCGTCTATTCGTGGTCGGTTGATGATCTGTGGAACTAAAAGCATAACACTTTATTTACTTGCAAGACAACTTTTCTGAAAACTTTCAATAACGTATTTAATATCTATCAATGTTATTTTCTAGCTTTTTTAATCAATTTTCATTTTCTCATTTTTTTAATCTATTAAATGAATGTGCTTGGCACCGATTGCATGTTTTTCCGTGCTTGGCACCGATTGCATATTTTTCCTTGATTGGCACCGGTTGCATGTTTTTCCGTACTTGGCACCGATTACATGTTTTTCCTTGATTGGCACCGATTGCATGTTTTTCCGTGCTTGGCACCGATTTCATGTTTTTCCTTGATTGGCACCGGTTGCATGTTTTTCCGTGCTTGGCACCGATTGCATGTTTTTCCGCGTGCTTGGCACTGATTGCATGTTTTTCCGCGTGCTTGGCACCGATTGCATGTTTTTCCTTGATTGGCACCGATTGCATGTTTTTCCGTGCTTGGCACCGATTGCATGTTTTTCCGTGCTTGGCACCGATTGCATGTTTTTCCTTGATTGGCACCGATTGCATGTTTTTCCGCGTGCTTGGCACCGATTTCATGTTTTTCCTTGATTGGCACCGATTGCATGTTTTTCCGTGCTTGGCACCAATTGCATGTTTTTCCTTGATTGGCACCGATTGCATGTTTTTCGTGCTTGGCACCGATTGCATTGCATGTTTTCCCGAGCTTGACACCAGTTGCATGTTTTTGCTTCCAGTTTTAATTGGCTCGTTTTTTTTAATTTGCGTTTTATTGGTGTGATATTGTTACGTTGGCCAGTTAATTGTTGTTTTCACAACTTTCGTTTTAAAAATAATTATAAACAAATATGCATGCGTACCTCTATTGAAGTTAATACAAGATGGTCGTGCCAATAGAAGAACGTTTACTGCAACACCAATAACATACACGGCAGCTAGCAAAATCAAAATCTTGGGATTCGTTCGCATCTCTCTTCTGGTATTTAATTGATTTGTAATCTGAAAAATAATGGTTAGTCATGTTAAAGGAACCTTACAAATACAGCGTATTAACTCGAAGAAATTCCTCTCTAGTGGAGAAGAAGTACAAATAAGAGGAACGAGGGCGTCAGCCCGAGAAAAAAAAAATACTCGTTTTTACTGTTTCTCGGGCTGACACCCTCATTCCTCGCGCTACGGGACTTCGCCGCAGGCGCGCGCCCTCGCTCCTTTGACTCACTTAGGGCGCGTTCGATTTACCGTATTCCGGAATAAGAATACATGTAAACAGAATTGTCTGTGAATTGTTTGTTCGGGCACACCTGCAGTATAAATCCGGCAAAACACGATTATCATACAGCAATAGGTGATGTTTAGTTTTCCAATGGCTCCCAAATCAACCCAAGCGCGATTCTTTGTGACCATTCTTCCTATTCTTATTCTGGAATACTTTCAATTGAACACACCCTAAAGGAACTAAAAGAGACTTTTTGAGCATTCTAACATGCACTTGAATTGTTATTACATTCTCTTTACCGTATTCAGTGGATGAATAATAAATTATTTTAAACTCACCTATAACCTCATTCATAAACGCCCGTTCATTACCTTATAGAATTAAGTAAACCAACTGGAACCGACAAAAAAAAACGACACATCTTCTTAGATGTGCACGAGGCGGTGCTAAGCTTGTTTTCGACCTTTAACGCCAAAAAAAAAAATACTCTTTTCATTCATAACTCTGGAAAACGTCTTAAACTCGTGGATTTCTTGACATATATATTAGCTTGATGTCGATTACATCAAGGATTTTCTTGAAAAGTTCGTCTTATGGCGGGACTCAACATAAACGCCATTTTCTGCCACTTAACATGGCTTTAAAGAAAATATCTCGTTAACGTTACAAGCAATGCAAAAGCTCCATGCTCATCTCATAAATCTATGTTATGGGGTGTTTTGTACATTTTTGGTTGATTTTTGGGTATGTTTGGGATTAAAAAGTTTTTCTCAAAGGATTTGTAAAACTTAGAGAAGTAAGAAATATCATGGCGAAAATTGGGTTACATTTGCCTCTAATTTTTTAACTCGTCCCCAGACCCCCAATTTGACCCTTAAAATCACTGCGAACACGCCATTTTTTTAAAGGGAAAATCAAAATTCCGCCCATTTATGAGTTACTTTTCTGAAATCCACGCTCGGATTCCAGTAATTTGGTTCTTATTCTACCTGGAAACGTTAAAATAGTTTAATAACTTAAAAAAAAGTCCCGTCATTTTGACCTTGAAGTGAGCAACTTCGTATAAAGGCTTGTATGGAGTCCGACCGGTACCGCGCGGTTATCGCTTTAAGCGTTCTACCCTGTTCTAACTCATTTTAACAGGCGCAATGTCAACATCCACACTCGGTTTTGAAGAGACTGGGATCTTGTGAACATTTTGGTGGGAAATATGTTTTAGTTGGAGCGAAAAAATACCCGTCATTTTGCCATTTTTTCAGTGCTCTATGCTTCGACTGAGCCAGTTTTGACTTCTATTAGTCTGTATCTATTCGCATGCTCTTCTGTCAATGCATGGCCTGGCAATTTGTGAATTACTTTTCTGAAATCCACACTCGGATTCCAGTAATTTGGTTCTTATTCTATCTGGAAACGTTAAAATATTTTAATAACTTAAAAAAAGTCCCGTTATTTTGACCCTGAAGTGAGCAATTTCGTATAAAGGCTTGTATGGAGTTCGACCGCGCGGTCATCGCTTTAAGCGTTCTAACTCTTTTTAATAGGTAGGGGCAATGTTAACATCCACACTCGGTTTTGGAACGACTGGAGTCTAGTAAATATTCTGGTGGGAAATCTGCTTTGGTTCGAGCGAAAAAACCTCCGTCATTTTGCACTTTTCAGCCGCACGATGCTTCGACTGAGTGTATTATGGCTTCCTTTGGTCAACATCGTGTTTCCGTTCGCTTGCTCGTCTGTCAGTGCATGGCCTTGCGGTGAGAACGAGGGAAATCAGAAAGAAAGCGGAAATCACGGCTATCAATTAAGGAAACCCCGCGCTTCAAGGTTAAATAAACAAGTAAGATAGTATTGATATCGGAAATATTTCCGTATAATCCCATACATTCATTAGCTATGCACACAAAAATTACAAAATCGCGCCATTAGGGTTATTACTAAGTCTGATTTTTATTCTAGTGCTACTACCCTTCGCACTAGTCTAGGATGGGATGACCTCTCTACCAGAAGGAAGAAAGTCAAAGCGAAAGTAATGTTTAAAACTGTAACCAACCAAACTCCGGAGTATCTTCAAGGCCTGTTTACACCTTTCAGCACAGACTATGAACTTAGAGACAAGGAAAATAAATTCTGTCTGCCCAAGCCCCATACAGATTTTTTAAAACGCAGTTTTTGCTATAGTGGGGCACTGTTGTGGAATAATCTTCCACAGAATGTCAAAGCCATTAGATCTTATAAAAAGTTTAATATCGAAATCAATCGTCTTATGTCCACCTCGTACTCCCACACGGCAAACATGTAAACCATTTTTTATCTTGCTTTGTGACTGTTTTTAACGTGTTTAAATAAAGGTATGTATGTATATATGTATGTATGAAACCGTTGTACACATGTTACATATGACGTCATATCTCATTACCATAGCAACCGATTGTCGCCAAACTTTACCAAAATGTGTCTTAAGGATAAATGAACAGCTACTGAAAACGGCATGTGCCAACCCCCCCCCCCCCCCCCCCGGGTTAAAAATTAGAATTTGAAGTTAACAATTAATAGATGGACATCTTCTAGCCCTTCTTTAAACCTCTTAAATGTCATTCAAATTTAGGTTGAGTCCCGTCTTAATTCTTAACCCTCGGACGTACACGCAAACGTATACCCCAACCGTGGAACATCGTACAAGGGGTGACATTTTCTTCAGTCATGGGTCGGAACATAGTAAGGGAGTTATGATTTTTATAAAAGAGAAATTTGATTGTGTAGTTAAAGAACACTAAGAAGATGAGCAGGGGAGATTTATTTTTCTAAAAGCTGTAATTCAGGGTCACCCGTTTGTTTTTGTTAATATTTATTCGCCAAACAAGATTAAAGACCGTAGTACAAGGGGTGACATTTTCTTCAGTCATGGGTCGGAACATAGTAAGGGAGTTATGATTTTTATAAAAGAGAAATTTGATTGTGTAGTTAAAGAACACCAAGAAGATGAGCAGGGGAGATTTGATTTTCTAAAAGCTGTAATTCAGGGTCACCCGTTTGTTTTTGTTAATATTTATTCGCCAAACAAGATTAAAGACCAGTGCTTTTTTCCGAAAAAATTCAAAAACAGCTAGATGAATTAGAATTAGATGAAAATTGTGAAGTTGTTATTGGAGGTGATTTTAATGTTATTCTTGATGCTGATTTGGATGGGACTGGAGGCAAACCTAAAGTAAAAGAATCTTGTAAACAAATTGAGGATTTGCGTTCATCTTTTGATTTGATTGATATTTGGAGATTAAGAAATCCAGATGTTAAGCGCTTCACATGGAGACAAAAGAACCCAACAATACAGCGCCGTTTGGACTTTTGGTTAATTAGTAGTAGTGTTCAAGAAGAAGTCGAAAATGTAGATATTATTCCGGCAGTAAGAACTGATCATTCCGCCATAATGCATATAAATGGGATTGAGGAAACAGGAAGGGGCCCTTCTTTTTGGAAATTTAACTCCAGTCTTCTAGAAGACGATGAATATATTTCTTTAATAACTGAGAAATATAGCAATTGGCTGGAAGAAGGAAAAGATATTCAAGATCCCAGGGTCCTTTGGGATTTTGTTAAATACAAAATCCGTTATGAAACCATTACTTATAGTAAACAGAAGGTTAGAAATAGAAGGGAGAAATTATCAGATTTGGAGAAAAAATTAAAGAAAGCGCAGCAAAATGTGATGAAAAACCTAATCAAGAAAACTTAAACGATCTGGAAATTTTACAAACCGAATACGATAGACATTATGAATATATAGCACAAGGAGCAATAATACGTTCAAGAGCAAACTGGTACGAAAACGGGGAGAAAAGTAATAAATATTTTTTAAATTTAGAAAATTCCAAAAAGAAGAAAAGCTGTATTAGAAAGTTAGTGGGGGCTAACGATGAATGCATAACGGATCCGAAGCGAATAATGACGGAGACTCATACTTTTTACGCAAATCCTTATGGCAAAGATTCTTGTGACCAGAGCGGCGTGTCGACAGATGAATTCCTTAGCAGTATAAATACTAATAAAAGGTTAACAGATGAACAGCAAGAATTCTTAGAGAAACAAATTACAAGTAATGAATATTTCGAAGCCTTGAATTCCTTTGAGAAAAACAAAACACCGGGGAACGATGGATTGACTGTGGAGTTTTATCTCAGCTTCTGGTATCTTGTTGAGGAATGCCTTGTTAATGCTTTAAATTTCGCTCATGAACAGGGACAACTTTCGAACTCACAAAAATTGGAGAAGAAAGACAAAATTGGAGAAGAAAGACAAAGACAGACGTTTTATTAAAAACTGGAGACCAATTTCTTTGATCAATGTAGATGTTAAAATTGTATCAAAGGCAATTGCAAGAAGGTTAGAGTTGGTTCTACCAAGGCTTATTCATTCTAATCAAAATGGTTTTATCAAGGGAAGATCAATACTTGACGGAGTTCGAACGATTGAAGATATACTTGAATTTGCTAATTATGCAAATGGTTCAGGTATTCTCTTGGCAATTGATTTCGAGAAAGCATTCGACTCTTTAAGTAGTCATTCTTTTCTTTTTAAAACCTTAGAAAAATTCAACTTCGGAACACAATTTTTGCAATGCAGGGGCGGATCCAGGATTTTAAAATGGGGGGTGAAATTTTAAATGCAATAGAACCAAAGCCTGGTTGAGGTGTTTGAGGTCAGTGCATCAGAAAGAAAGAAAGAAAGAAAGAAAGAAAGAAAGAAAGAAAGAAAGGGTCACCCCCCCCCCCCCCCCCCCCCCTGGGTCCGCCCCTGCAATGGATAAAGACTTTCTATGCTAACGTATCTAGCTGTGTCTTAAACAACGGTTTTACTACTGATGTTTTTAATATTCAGTGTGGAGTCAGGCAGGGCGATCCCCTGTCACCTTTATTATTCATCTTAGCCATTGAATTACTAGCTTGCAGAATTCGAGAAGATGAAGGAATTAAAGGTATACTAGTTAACGACGAAGAAATCAAAATGACTCTTTTTGCTGACGATATGACTTGCTTTCTCAGAGATATGGCATCATACCATCGTTTAGTGGCAACTTTACAGCTTTTTTTCTAGATCCTCCAACCTTCGTGTTAACGACGATAAAACGGAAATCTTTGCCATTGGAAAGTATAATCTTGATGAAACTAAATGTCTTCATAAGGTACGAAAATCAATTAAAATTTTGGAAATAGTGTTCGATTATCATACACCATCAAGGATGAAAGCAAACTTCGATTCAATTCTTAAATCTATCAAAGATATATTGAATATGTGGAAGTGGAGAGGGCTTACATTACTAGGAAAAATACAAATTGTTAAATCCTTAATTCTACCTAAAGTTTTAAGTAAAGCGGCGTTGATTGCAGTGTGATTTATGGTTTTATTTGGAAAGGCAATGATAAAATTAAGCGCCTCTCTCTCATCAATGACATCGGGGATGGTGGACTTAGGATGCTAGACATCCAATCGATGATTCGAGCACAGAGGGTTTTGGTATTAAAAAGATTTGTGGACGAAGAATGTAGCAATTCTTGGAAGATATACCGATAATTCTAAATTACTTTCTCTCTCTTTCTTTCTCCAATGAAGCGCTTTAAACTAATGAGTATTGTTGATCCCATTCCTGGTGAATGGAGACAGATCATTAATCAAAGTTCACAGCATCCTCCTTCACACTTCCGGGACATAATCTATGTGGAGATGGAAAACTCTGAGGTAGCTTTGTCAAAGGCCTCATCCAAATTACTTTACAGTTTTTTAAAAGTAAAAAACAAGATCCTCCAACTGCCCAAAAGAAGTTTCAGGAGAAATTTCCCCAACTTCAAGCCGACTGGAAAGAAATATACTCTTTAATTTTTACAGTGACAATTGAAACTAAAATACGTAAATTCCAGTATAAATTATTGAACAATATAGTGTTTACGAATGAAAAGTTGCTTAGGTTGAAACTGATTGACTCGCCCTTATGTACCTTCTGCATTGCCTAGTTCCTGTACGGCTTTCTCCCAGTCCTTCACGGTCAATTCGTTTCGGTGACGTATCCGAGACGGTCGCTAGCACCACGTGACCCGAAACGGATCGACCGCGGCGAAATAAAGAGGCCTAGGAACTAGGCAACCTTTTGCAAACGAGAAATGGAATCCATTGAACATTTATTGTTTTATTGTGATGTGACGGAGACTTTTTGGGAAGCTTTTTGCTCTTGGCTTGATAAATGTGAAGTTATGCTACAACCCTTTACAATAATGGATATTTTGTTTGGAGTCTTTAACATGGAAGATGATTTCATTATTTTAAATCATCTGATATTGACAGCTAAATTATTTATTTAAAAGTGTAAGTTGAATAATGTGCATCGCTCTATAAGAGTTTTTAAAGCCAAGATTAAAGCTGTATATCAAGTGGAGAAAACAATAGCAAGTAGGCGGAACAAATTAACTAAACATTTCAAAAAATGAGAGTAGCTTGTGCCATTTGTTAGCTCATAGTTGGGGTGTCCCACATGTATGTCCCTCTTATATTTTTTTTGTTTTACTGATGTCTATATTCGCCGTTTTTTTTAGTGTTGTAGAGTGAGTATTGATTGATTTATGATAGTGTACAGTATGTAGTATTGTCTTTTTGTAGCCTGTAGTTTTCTGAGCTGTAATTTACTAGTGTAATTTGTTGTAACATTGTAATTCGTAGTTGTTGTATTTATTATTAAAGTGTGAAAAACTAATAAAAGTTTATAAATTACAAAAAAAAAGAATGTGCCAATCCCCGCCCACCTTGTACGTCCGAGGGTTAACAATTAGAATTTGAAGTTAATAGATGGACATCTTCTAGCCCTTCTTTAAACCTCTTAAATGTCATTCAAATTTAGGTTGAGTTGTTGCACCCCCCCCCCCCCCCTCGGAAATATTTTACATCTAATCGATAGCCCGCGATGTGCTCTACAAGATGAGGTAAATCCCCTGGATAGTATGGGTTGTAACACTGTTGGGGGTCCGTGACGTCATCCAAAATGGCTACCAAGACGGCCGCCATCTTGGATTTCACTAAAAATTCAAATTTATCGGGAAAATGCGTAAATTGCAAATATTGTTTGCTAGAGTTGTAAAATAACATACAATGAAACATTTTGATGCTTTTGGCAGCATTTTATATGTTTTTTCGCTGAAAAAAGGTGAAAAACATGCATTTTTCTTCAAAAATGGCTTGACCACATGTTACTTATCACGTCATATCTCGTTACCATAGCAACCGGTTGTCGCCAAACTTCACCAAAATATGTCTCAAGGATAAATGAATAGCTACTGAAAACGGCATATGCTAATCTTAAATGGTCTTGAAAATATCGGAGAAAAACCTTAAGAGGGGGTGGCTAAACCCCCCCCCCCCCCCCCCCCCGTACGTCCGAGTTTTAAGTAAGATTTTAAAAAGCCACATTAAAACATGTTTTGCGGGGCTTATTTCCACAATTCTATTCATTTTACAGGGGGTACAGTTTATGCCAAATACTGCCTACATTTGGCAATTGTAAATAATGGCTACTAATGAAACGATCATTAGACACTTGGTTTTAACAAGCGACATCAGCATAAGCGGAAACATAACAGCGCTTATATGTCCAGTGAAAACGGGCCCGATATAGACATAAGCGGAAGCATAACAGCGCTTATATGTCCAGTGAAAACGGGCCCGATATAGGCATAAGCAGAAGCATAACAGCGCTTATATGTCCAGTGAAAACGGACCCGATATAGGCATAAGCAGAAGCATAACAGTGCTTATATGTCCAGTGAAAACGGACCCGATATAGGCATAAGCAGAAGCATAACAGCGCTTATATGTCCAGTGAAAACCAGCCCGATATAGACATAAGCAGAAGCATAACAGCGCTTATATGTCCAGTGAAAACGGACCCGATATAGGCATAAGCAGAAGCATAACAGCGCTTATATGTCCAGTGAAAACCGGCCCGATATAGGCATAAGCATATTTAACAATCAGATTATGAGCTCGAGATTTCTATCGCGTGATAGTCGAAGAGTTCAAAACTTAACAAAAAATACTCTTCACAGACACTTCGAAAACGTTTTTTACGTCAGCGTTCGTTCTCACTTGACGCAAATTCTTCCCGGGGGGAGGGGGGTGAGGGGGGACTCCCTATAACGGGCTATATGGGGATGCTCCGCCGAAAGGGGTACCTTATTGAGGCTGGAGGTATATGAAAGGGTCGGGATTTCACGAGTTGAAGTATGTGAAAGGGTAGGGATTTCACGAAGAGTAGGAAATGGTAGCGAAAACACGAGTTGAAGCGTAAGAAAGGTAAGGAAAACTGTCATTTAAGTAAACAGACGCACTTAAAGGCTATATGAAAGAGGTACTATTTCCAATAAAAAGGTATATGAAAGGGGTACCCTTTTCAATGAAAGGTATATGAAAGGGGTACCTTTCCTGTCAAAAATGGTATATGAAAGGGTAAGGGTTTGGATCTTGGGGCGGAGCATCCCCGTAGAAAACTTTGTTGAGTACCACCCCCTCCCCCCCGGGAAATTCTTATGCTTGTGCTTATGCTTATGTCGCTTGTGAAAACAAGGCCGCTGTTTATGATGATGCTTGGATGAAAAACTGGCTTAATCCAAAATCTTTTAAACCTGTCGCGTACAAACAAGCAGTGCAATATTCTATATCAGTATTATCCGTTTAAAAATACAATACTTAGTATTACCTTGTTAAGCTGGTTCCATGATTCACTTCATGAGATCGATAATATACCAGCAGTTTGCAATGAATAATCCGGAATAAACTTTAAATTTACGTTGACGCTCACTTATTCCAGTCCTATCACTCCCTTCACCTGAACTCCCTGCTCAAGACTTGAATACGCTGCAGTTGTTTCTTTAGAAAGCGAATGTTCATGGGAAATTGCTGCATATTTTCAAGGCACTTATAGGTTGCTTGGCACTATTCGCTTTGTGATATCTCCAGCGATTCAAATTCAAATATTAAATTAACTGAATAACGTTGTTTATCAGTAAAAAGGCTGCCAAATGAATTATAATGTACATATACATACAGGGCATTTTGGGAAAAAAAAACTATTTAAATAACAAGTTAAAATTAAAATGCTAAATATAACCTTATAAACTAGTGTTGAACGATATTGAACAAGTCAACATTGATATTAAGCTTGAAATATAATGGTGAACGAGTTTTAACATTCAACATCAAACTGCGCCCTCAAACGAGTGTTCAATTATGAAAAGTTGAACGAGATGTTTAACTTGTTGTTTGACTCCGTCAGGTCAATGTTATCCTTCATTATGATTTTATTTTTTAAGGGGTAGTTCAGAATAAAACACTCATTTCATTGTGTAACGATAAAGCCTGATATTTTAAGGCTTGTAGCTTCACTTACTTCTTATGATCATATGTAATTTGCTGTACTTTTATTTTTGCGTGGAAATGTTTGAAAAATAAATAAATCTTATTGACCAAGCGCGAGGGCCGTACGAGGTCTTCTCTGATTTGCTGAAAAACAACACAACAATGGATCCTAGCCCTGAAAACAATAGAGCTGCGTGATACCCTGGTCCAATTAAATTAGAGTTTGCTAAGAGCTGTGTGGTATCTGGACCCTACTGGGAGAATTATATCTTCCTGAGTTTTGACAGTACGGACCTCGCTGCGCTCGGTCCGTACAAAAAAAAAACGAGGCCGGATGTTCTCCCAGTATACGGTCTGGAGCAAGCTTGGTTAAAAAGAGATTTATTACACGACTCCAGTCGGCGGGATGATCGCGCGGGATCATTCGGGACAATGCCCGGTCCAATACTTGGAGAATATTGGACAGAAAGGCTTGGATTTAAATATCCACAGTATAAGAAAGACGATTATCCATTTAAAACCATTTTCCCACATATATTTATGATTTATTACGCTCAACCGTCTATAAATGTCTATAGTAGCACTTTACAATAACGAAATATATTTATATTTAAATGTTTGTCATGAGAAAGTCAGCCATGTCCATAAATAATATGGCGGACAGAATCTCAATTATGTGCTTTAAAAAACGAAAATTTCAACGGCGACTTTCAATTTATACGTTGCTTGGCAATTTTTCTTGTTGCGAACGAATTTGTTTTGTTTGTAGACGTAACTGTTATTCTGATACAATGAATACAAAAGAAGTCCATTTACTTCTTTCATGTTGAGCTCAGTGTTTTTAAAAGAAGCTTCTTTAACTTCGAATTCACCATTGATCAAGCAGTATTTGGCAGGCCACTGAATTTGAAATATGTTGTAGAAATTACAGTTGCCGTGGCAACGAAAATGGCTTTGTCTTGTTGTTGAAACAATGGCGGACAGGTGGATAGCTTCTCCGAATATGACAAAAATGAAATGCAGAAATTGCCAACACAAGAAATGGTAAAGTAAAGAAATATTCCTCAAAGTTGAAATGACAGCCTGCGAATACAGCCGCTCTCGGTTACAAGGCGCATTCGCGCGCGGAGCGATAAGAGGCGGCTTTATTCGCAGGCTATTACAATGGCCACTGGCTGTTCATTGACCTAAATATACTTTGTAATCAATAACAATCAGTTATTGAAGGATCCAGTTCATACAAAAGCCGATCCTAAATAAAGGAACAACGACTTTTGCGAAGCAAAATACATATTGTACTCCTGTTAGCAAAATCATAGGATCGATGTGGAACCTTCAGGGACCATCGACCCCATTGTCATTGCTTTTGTGTATTTTGTTCAACCTCGCGCCCAGAGTTCTCTCTTTTCTTCCTCCTCCTCGAGGTTGCCATTGTCAACCTTGTTCTCAGGGCCTTTTCCGCTTTCAAAATGGCGGGTCAGGCGTAAAAAATCTGGTCGTGACTAGAAACCTACTTGGTTAACACTTATTTCCATCTGTCAAACTGACTTTTCCTTTTCACTTAAAGTTACATGAAGTAAAACCTATTTCACACTTTAGAGTAAAATTAGAAAAAAGATCATAATAGTGTATGCATCGAACCCGAGTCGTTCGCTTCATAACTAATATCCTTATCCACTGTACCAACGAGGACTAGCTGCCGGGAGCTGTAATTTTTTAACATATTTATAGAGTTTCCCATAACAATAAATTAAAGCTAACCGTTTTCAAATCAGTGCTTAACCTTAAACACTGTAGATCAATACTAAACCCCAAAACGTTCTTCTTTGCTTAATCGGAGCTCTGTTCTCTCAGTTTTCTGAGCAATAAATCGGGTTTTGTTCCCGTATACGTCAGTAATACAACGATGAAGAATGCTACATTGTGTAAACCTCATAATATGTCCAATGTCAGTTTGACAGATGGGATGAACAAGTGTTAACCGTAATAATTATGGAACAGCAAAAGCGCAAATCTGTTTTCAGTGGTCGGGAGAGGGGGTGTTGCGGATTGAAAATGTTAGGCTCCATTTATATCGAATTGAGTTGTCCCGGGTACTCGAGACCATTCTCTCTCCGAGATAACTTTACCGAGCGTTTGTATTGAAAGTTTGGCGACTCCAGTAAACACGCGGCTTTTGGGGACAAGATTGAGTTACCTCGTCCCGGTTAGGGGTGTCAGAGTGTTTATTTGATTAAAATATGGTAAAAAGCTCCAAAAAATTGTCCTGCATGCCAGGATTACGTACCCTACCTGCCGAGAAGGGACAACTCGCCAAGCGCCCCCCGTCCCCCACCCCCGCCCCCTGCCTGTCGTGAGGAGACGCGACTTACCCGCGTGTTTTACTCGCGCGACTTTCTCTGGGGAAAAAATACACAACAACTCTCCGCCTAGAATCGCCTCCAACGAGTGGGCGCGATTCGCTCAGGTGTTTTGCCCTCGCCGACTATCCCTGGAAGAAATAAGAAAGACAAATCGTAGTCTGGAAAAATAAACAGGTTAAAAAGTCCATGTATTTTGTTCCAGTAAATGTCAGTGTTGTGAGATCAAAATAACAAATCTCCCTCGAGAGAAATTTGTACCAGGGAGGGTGTGAGTGGAGGCTTCCTTTCCGTTTCTCTTCCGACCTACGATTCTTTAAGTTAGATAGGAACATTACCCAGCGAATACATATACTTACATGATAGTTTTTTTTTCATTAGGTTAAACACAGAAGTGAGAAATCATAGCAGAGCTTCCATGAATTCGATATAATGTTTAAAGAGGTGAGTTGATTAATAAGCCTTAATATATATCTTCCGTAACTTCTGTAGTAAGGGAATAAAAAAAGAATGAAAACTCAATTGATAAAGTAAATTAGTCACCGGAAAACGATTCAAAAGGTCAAAAGGTGACGTTACGAGCGCTTGCCCTCCGTCATTCGCATTCCATTCTATTTCGCAATAGACCTCTTTAACTTGTGTGTTCTGTTTTCCCAATGTAGATCATGTGATGTTACCCTGGATAACTGTTTCTTTTAAACTTTGTTTACTTCAAGTGCACATGCATGCATAATTTATGAAAAGACAAAGGACAAATTCCCTTGAGAACATCACATGACCTACATTGGGAAAATTAAACATAAAAGTTTAAGAGGTCTATTGGTGAAGCATCAGCTCTTTGTGATTCGCTCTGACGAAGAGCTAGCCCTCGAAACGTCAGCTTTTGAATCTTTTATGGTGATGGGATTTATCAGTTTATTGCGGTCGACGAGAGGAGACCGCGAGTCTAATTTTGTGTATAGCGAAAAACTTTGAGATTTTTCTCTGTTTATCCAATTACCATTATCCAATTATCCAATTACCTCGTTTTCAAATTTGGCGGCCCCGTTTTCACGTAAGATAATGCGGTGACTCGCGGATGGAAGTATCGATTTGCTTGCGTGATTAAGTTCAACATCTGCCGCCATATTTGCGTTCGACGATAGGAGAACGCTTTCTAATCTGGTCGGGTATCGGTCTGGGCGCAGGGGATTGTGGGAGGAATTGGGCTGGATGCCATGCGATTTCAGGGTTTGGACTGACTGACCACTCGCCTCGATTTCTTGCGCAATTGATGATGCGCAGTACTTGTGCTTGTACTCCGCCATGGATGGTCCTAAGCCCGGCTGAGAAAGGAGGAAGGTTGGGCGTAGGGCTAGCAACCCTACCCCGTAAAAACCATGTTGCTACAGAAACACCAATGATGAATCAACAAACTCTACAAGTTCTGGAAGAAGAAGGCCTTTCCTCGCGAAGGTGCATGATGAGTTGCAGGGAAAGCCGAAAGGAACCTGTAACACCGACTACCCTTCTGACGACCAGAAAAACCTTAAACATCGGAACGTGGAACATCAGAACAATGTTCGAGTCAGGAAAGACAGCCCAGGTAGCGAGAGAAATGCACAATTACAACCTTGTGCTGCTGGGACTTTGTGAGACCAGGTGGAAGCAGTCAGGGAAACTGCGACTGACAACAGGAGAGATGGTGTTGTATTCTGGACATGAAGAGAGCAGTGCTCCTCGCACGGAAGGCGTAGCACTTATGCTGACGAAAGAGGCGCAGAAAGCCTTGATTGGCTGGGAGGCCAGAGGACCAAGATTCATAACAGCATCATTTAGAACAGTGAGGAAGAACATTAGGATGAATATAGTGTAGTGTTATGCCCCAACAAATGATAAGAGTGAGGAGGTGAAGGATGAGTTCTACAATCAGCTGCAGGGCATGCTCAGTAGGCTAAGCGACCAAGACGTCAACATCCTGATGGGCGACTTCAATGCCAAGATTGGACCGGATAATACAGGGTACGATGAAGTAATGGGAAGACATGGGCTCGGTGAGATGAATGAAAATGGTGAACGATTTGCAGATGCATGCGCTTTAAACAACATGGTAATTGGGGGTAGTGTGTTTCCGCACAAGAGGATACACAAGGCAACATGGGTCTCCCCGGACCTTATAACAGAGAACCAGATCGACCACGTCTGTATTGCAAAGAAATTTAGAAGATCACTGAAAGATGTCCGGGTCAAGAGAGGAGCAGATGTTGCATCCGATCATCACCTGGTAGTTGCCAAACTAAAGCTTAAGCTGAGAAGGAATGAGACAAGTCAACAAAGAAGAAAAGCACGATATAATGTGGATTTCCTGAGGGATGTAAGTACAGCAGAGAGATTCACAGTAACACTGTCCAACAGATACCAAGTCCTACAGGAGTTGCACGAAGATGACGAGGGTTTGGATATTAATTCGCAATGGATGGACATAAAGGAGGCAATTAACTATGCTTGCGAAGAAGCGGTGGGCCGAAGAAAACCGGAACAGAAGGAATGGCTTTCGGCAGAGACATTCCGGAAGATACAGGAAAGGAAATTTAAGAAAGCAGCAATTAACCATTGCCGTACAAGGGCAGCAAAGAAAGAAGCACAGAAACAATATGCTGAAGCGAACAGTGAAGTTAAAAGAAACATCAGAACAGATAAGAGGAACTTTGTGGATAGAATGGCGCAGGAAGCAGAGGAGGCGGCAGCAAATGGGAACATGAAACAGCTTTACGATATAACTCAGGCATGTTAAGGCATGGTTTGAAACCTAATTTGCATAAAATCTGAAAAAAAATCCTAACTTTACGACAATTTGCCTTAACAATCTCAAACTTGGCAAGAGTATAAAACGTAATGACTTGAACTCGTTTTTTCCTCAAAGTGTCGAACTTTTGAGTCACGTGACCTGTAAATAATAATTAAAGAGAAATAATATTCGGAGTAAAATGGGGAACACAAAATGAAATATAAGTAAACGTTATTGGGTATCGATCTTTTACATCTAAAAGGCTTTTCATGAATTAGCCTTTTAATCGTGTCTGTGTTAAATAGGAACGCTGCAATTAACGGAAATAGGTCACGTGACTAAATAAATAGCTTAATAACTTCTAATAGAAATAACAGATACAACCATACAAGGCTAATTCATGATGAGGTTTTAGGATTTAAAAGTATAAGACCTAAAAAGACTTAATTATATTTCGTTTTGTGTTCCCCATTTTACTCTGAATATTTTGGTCGTTAATTATCATTTACAGGTCACGTGACCCAAATATTCGACACTTTAAGCTAAGAATGAGTTAAGGTCATGAAGTTTTATACGGTTGCTAAGTTTGAGCGTGTTACGGCAAATTTCCGCAAAGTTATGATAGTTTTCAGATTTTATGCAAATTAGGCTTAAAACCATGCCTTAACATGCCTGAGAACCAAGAAGCTTATGGGGAAGTTTGGACGAACAGAACGCCCAGTGAAAGATAAGAACGGAGGTGCGTTGGTAGGTGCGGATAAACAGCTAAGCAGATGGGCAGAGCACTTTGAGGAGCTTCTCAACAGGCCAGCTCCAGCCAATGCACCAGACATCCCCGCAGCTGAAGAAGATCTACCAATTGATTGTGGTAAGCCCACCAGGGAAGAAATCAGGAAGGCCATCAAGCAGCTGAAGAATGGCAAAGCAGCAGGAGCAGACGAGATTCCAGCGGAAGCACTCAAGGTAGACCCAGAGATGCTAGCTGAGATACTCTATGGATTGTTTGAGAAAATCTGGGAAGAAGAAGAGATCCCTTTAGAATGGAAGGAAGGACTTCTGATCAAGATCCCCAAGAAAGGAGACCTCGGCCTATGTTCAAATTATAGAGGAATCACACTCCTGTCTGTCCCTGGGAAAGTACTGAACAGAATCATCTTGGAAAGGTTGAAAGGACCAGTAGATCACACCCTCCGGGATCAGCAAGCGGGCTTCAGGCCAGGCAGGTCATGTACCGATCAGATCACAGCACTGCGAATTATAGTGGAACAATCAATTGAATGGAACTCCCCCCTTTATGTAAATTTTGTTGACTATGAGAAGGCTTTTGACAGCCTAGACAGGGAGACATTATGGAAGCTGCTTCGACATTATGGTGTACCCGTGAAGTTTGTCAACCTGATTCGAAACTCTTATGAGGGTCTGTCTTGCAGAGTGGTTCATGAGGGGAAATTGACAGAGATGCCAGCAGATGCAGGCAAAAACATCTGACCTGTATCACACCTCAGTGCAAATAGGACTGAAGATCAATAAACAGAAAACAAAGATCCTGAGGATCAATGCAGGCACTGATGAACCAGTCACAATTGAAAGGGAGGAACTGGGGGAAGCTGAGTCTTTTACCTATTTGGGCAGTGTAATGGACAAAAGTGGGGGAACAGACGCAGATGTAAAAACTAGGATCGGCAAGGCACGATCAGCATTCAACATGTTAAGAAAGGTATGGAACTCCAGAGAAATCGGCACATCTACCAAGGCACGTTTGTTTAACTCAAACGTAAAGTCAGTATTGTTGTATGGAGCAGAAACATGGCGGACAACCAAAGCATCTATGAAGAAGATCCAGACCTTTATAAATCAATGCTTACGTAGAATCCTAAGAATCCACTGGCCAGAAACTATCAGTAATGAGAACCTATGGGCAAGGACGCAGCAGACTCCAGTGGAAGAGGACATTCGACAAAGGAGATGGAGATGGCTTGGCCATTTGCTACGCAAACCACCTAGTAGCATCAGCTGTCAAGCCCTGAACTGGAACCCCCAAGGTCAACGAAAGAGAGGGAGACCACGAAACACCTGGCGGCGAGAGCTTGAAAAGGACATTAAGAGGACTGGACACACATGGAAACAACTTGAAGGGATAGCACAGGACAGAGGAGACTGGCGAGTTATGTTGGTGGCCTATGCTCCGGGAGGAGCAAAGGGCCAAAGTAAGTAAGTAAGTACTTGTGCTTTGATGATGTGTAATTAGCTTCGCAAATAGCAATTAGCCTAGCTTTGACGCGCGTACTCAAGTGGTATTGCCTTCATCTTTCGCTTTCGCTTTCGCTCGCGTCAGCTCGCTGCTCGTGTGAGAAACGGTTGGCTTTCGTTATTTTTAGGGGTGCCGTGCTATATAGCGAAAGCAACTGCATTAGTGGAACGGTTGGCTTTGGTTACTTTTAGGGGTGCCGTGCTTTATGAAGAAAGCAACTGTATTAGCGCGCGCTAAAATAGAATTAATGTCGCGATCATATGGCGAAGAAAATTGTCATTTTGAGAGAAAACAATGAATATTATCGAGTTTCTAAACGTAGTAATTTCTCTCGAGTCAGCAAACTTAGTTTTTGCACATAACTTAACTGCTGGGCACCCTAAATTTTATAGTTGCACTCTTTCTGGGCTCCCTATGATAACTCTTAGAGCACAGCCTTGATAACTGCCACTCCTTCAACCCCCCCCCCCCCCCAAACCAACGCCTATTGGCCCTCACCTCCACCTCCCACTTCCTCACCCCTAGTACCATCACCCCACCCTGTCAAACGCACTTCCCTAATTTCCAATTACTACTAGTTGATATATTTTTGTTTTGTTTCTATGCAGGATAGAAGGAAACTATAAATGTCCGAATCAAGCAAGAAAGACGAGACAACCAACTTAAACAAAGAATGAGGTAGAGTAACAAGTTTTACTTAAAGCGCATATTCGAACATAATTTTCTTAATTCAGTTGAGATACAGTGCAACACAGATATAATAAACTTCGCAACGGGTTAGGTTTGGTGAACAAATTTCAGTACCAACTGATAAATGATAGCACAAAGAGAATTAAATCTCGAAATCGAATAACTGCATTGTTTTATCCACACATTTCTTGTTAACAAAAATAAAACTATATCATAGCGGAGCCCGCGGGCCGAAGGCCCGGCGGAGCACCATACTCATAGAACCTATCCCCGTCATTTTTCATGGTCATGGCTAGCGGAATGTTTCGCGGGCGCGTGTGTGCCCGCCCGCGGCCGTGTTGGAACAACATCCGGGATCTTGAAAGCAAGGCTTTGTTTTTCGCGCGGCCACACAGCTGTGAGCTCGGTAAACACTTTAGTTGTATTGTTGTGTTTAGCGGAGAATTAAATTCGTTATTTGCCTGCAGTTTTTCGCGGTTTGCTACTCAAGACAGGGATACTAATTAAGGGATACTCAGAAGCCGCTTTAGTGGAAAAAGAAGAGTTTTCAGGGATAAAATGTTGCTTCGAGGAATTATATACGTTTTTTGCTATGCGAAGAGATGGGTTCGTTTTACGGATTTCAGCACCAAAGCGGAGGGTTAAAGAATTTCTAAGTACAGTAGTCGCCGGAGGGACTTAAAGGTAAAACAAATTACATTTTACGATGAGAATTTATCTTGATATCAATTTGTGATTGACTTTTTGTTTGTGTTCTCGTTAGCTTTGGAGAATTGTTTATAAAGGTGTAGCTTAAATTCAGTCGTATTAATTTCTTCAATTTCATCGAAGACACGGCTCAGCCTCGATGCGCTGTACATTTGTAAATGGTACGCGTTTTGCTTTTAAACATAAACTAATGGAGATTTCAATAAACTTTTTTGAAAAAAGATTGTTTTGTCCATTTTTATGTGTTTGTTCATTCATTACATAGATTGAAAAGCGATTTTATGTAAACAAAACAAGACTTAGATTTTATACTCGCGTCGCCTTATGCAAATATTTTGTGTATTTTGACAAATCAGTTTCTCGGGCATTTTTTGACAAGCAACAACTGTATTTTATTCGGAAAATAGTCGTAATAGTTATTCTAGACGGAGAAAAAGTTGTTTTGTGAACTTTTGTACTGTACCGCGCAGACGGTCGGGTAATACTGCTTTTGAGAATTGCTAAAATTGAAAAATAGCCCGGTCGTCAATCTTAATTCTTGCGCTTCCGACCTTTCACCTAAGTTAAGTTTCATCTTGGTTAAGCTTGTTCAGAGGGTCTTCAGAGGGTCTTCAGAGGGCGCCGCTGTTAGGCTAAGGCTAACTATATATATTATAGTTATTCAGGGAACAGTGAGGCAATTTCAACTTTAAGGATTAATGTTTAAGTGCAATCATAAATTCTCAATGTTACAACATTTGACCGTCGTACAATGTCGGCCCAAGTATGTCGTCAATTTCCAAGTGCAAATTTCAGGCCATTTTCTGCCCTCATGCATACATATGACTGTATTATACCAAACAAAAATACATGCAAGACCTTCGGGTGGACACATGTACGCGTCGCGGACATATTTTTCATATTGTTGGCCAAACAAAGTCAATATTAAGGGATTCATTTAGGGACCAAATTATTCGTGAAAATCGTACTCCGTGTTAAGTTTCAGTCAAAATCATAAGCCATTTTGCCTATTAATATGTCAATTTTAAGTGAAGACTGGATTTTATTGTTTTAAAACGACTTCTCAGTAAAGGCCGTAGGACATGCAATTCCGAACATGGTTTGTCAGTTTTCAGTAAAGGATTTTAGGTTGCAAAACGATTTCTCAATAAAGGATATCTCAGTAAATATCATGAGTCAATTTGTGTGTCTTAGGAAAAATGTCTCAGCCATTTTGTCCGATTTAAATCATATTGATAGGGATTACTGACTATCTTATTAGAGCAGTTTTCATTTGAGTGTTGTAAAACCAAAACCAAAGTAATTACTCTGACCAATCACAGCAGTCGTCAACAATCCAATGAACCAATCAGAGCTCGAAGCAATTACATGTTGGCGGCGCCAAGCGCGGGATTTGTTTTGGTTTTACTTCTGATTGGTCGAGAAAGTGGTACGAGATTTTTTTAGCCAATCACAAAGTATAGCAATGAAAAACCGAAGCAATTGTGTGGTTACTTTCGACACTCAATTGAAAACTGCTCTAAAAGATGATTGCTGTATTTTCATTCCCCAGCGTATTACAGTTCAAACAATGCATATAGTTTGTCAAGCTAAGATGTTTTGGTCGTGTTAAATCTGTTTTACACTTCAATTCACGACGGATGGCTCTTAAGAGCTCTTTTATCAGTTGTAGCGATAGATCGAATTGTACACAAGTCCAATTTACCAAAACCTTTTTTTAAATGACCGTTTGCTAAGTTTGGAGCAAGTAATTCAATTTAGAACATTCAACAGACAATTTTATTAACACAATGCCAGACTTTGGTTAAATTGAAAATTAAAATTATTCAATAAAAATTTTCCCTTCTTAATGAATTGAAATTGTTTCTGGAAAACTCTCGAATTTGTGGACAAAGTATAAAATTACCGAGGAAAATACAAAACAATATTTGCCCTCTGACGTACAAGGGGGGGGGGGGGGGTGGTTGCCACCCCTCCCCCCTTAAAGTTTTTCTCCGATATTTTCAAGACCATTTAAGATTAGCACATGCTGTTTTTAGTAGCTGTTCATTTTATCCTTGAGACACACTTTGGAAAAGTTTGGTGACAACCGGTTGCTGTAGTAACGAGATATGACGTCATAAGTAACATGTGG